>BLBF01000002.1:38838457-38879578 GCA_015471245.1 Laticauda colubrina
ATAATAATAATAATAATAATAATAATAATAATAATAATAATAATAATGCTCATACACTGGAATCTCACTGATGTTCTAGATATCAATTTCATTTCTTTTTCTACCTCGCACCTGACCCCTTTCTGTATCCATAATCATAACAATCTTCAAAAGACCTCCCTTTATAGACTTTCCATTTATATTCATAGCA
Source organism: Laticauda colubrina (assembly GCA_015471245.1). Taxonomy (NCBI): domain Eukaryota; kingdom Metazoa; phylum Chordata; class Lepidosauria; order Squamata; family Elapidae; genus Laticauda; species Laticauda colubrina. The sequence goes on from BLBF01000002.1 coordinate 38,838,648, forward strand.
GCTTTGAGATACGATACTCTTTAAAATTATCCAGGAATATACTCAGAAAGGTTAATTTTACTCCAACAAATTTAACTCAATAATTCTTAAACTGATGCAAATCCACATTGTCTTGAAAAGAAGTATGGTACACAATATAGATTTTTGTTCCTCAATACTTACACGTCTTTTGAAGCCCTCTTCCTGGAAAAACCATTAATGCCACCTCAGCATCTATAGTACCTTGATCACTAAAGAATTGCCTCTCCAAAGAGACAAATACAGTCAAAATGTGTCTTTCAGGGTAACCATGCAAAGTCCTAAATATAGAGGTTTTGTGAACAGCAATTGTTGCAGAGATCACAAAAAGATCTTATGCCCATTGTTCTTTTGTTTTCCTGTAACAGTCATGGGGTTAAATAATGTTTTCTATGCTTCAGCTGTATTATCATCAGCTCAGTTATAATAGATAACTCTTTTTCCTTGCAGGCTCCTGCAGCTGTTGGCTGACTGAGACAAAGATTGAATGAGGAAGAGGTAGTAGACTTTAAAAGATAAAAAGAAATCTACAGTATATATTACAAATATCTATAATTATCATGTATATGATCATGTATATACGGCAGCTTCAACTATATGACCAAGTCTCACCCTACAATTTTTACACATATAAAGTAATAGGGATTCATTCACATAAGATGCAATTACCATCTTGCATGTTTTGACCATCTCTGCAGACATCAACAATAGGAATTGCAATCACTGCAGAACACTGACCATCCACGAAATAGGAGATCATTTGTTTGGCACACCCAAAATATATAAAAATAAACAAATATTCTTTATAAATTTATATAAGTCATCATTTATAATAGCTTTCTTGGATGTACCATTTATCAAAGGATTCTGCAATAAACTTTTGCAATAAATAATAAACCATTCTTTCAGTTTATCTGAGAGGTCATTCTCAGATAACTACCAGTGTTCAAGGTGAATGAGTTGACTGTAGAATATGTTGTCATTTTCACTATCTCCTAGAAAATGGGGACACTAGCAAGACACTGAACAAGTCTATCTGGACTATAGATAACAGTGATAACTAACCAAATAAAACTATCTCTATAACAACCCAGATTCAGAATCAAATCAAATGCTCATTCAAAAGCACAAACACCATACAGTATAAGGCAGAGAAGTTTGTTTAAAGTGCATTAATCTCATTTCATGCAGACTTTTATTTGTCTAAGTTTTGTTATTTATTCTAAATACTAAATAGCATAAAAACTGGAAGGGCAATCCAGTCACAATCAGAATTCCAACATATTGTACAGATATTGATCAAAAATATAAATGTGGATGTAGCTATATGCTACCCACAGCAAATTGATTGTGTTATCAGAGTTCTCTGCAAAACTGTAGTTGGAGCATGTGTGTGTTCATGTGTGTGTGGAAGTTGTATGAGATTTAATTTTCTATTTTTCATGTGCCTGAAAAAAAGACCTCCTGGCAAAAAGAAAAAAAAATCAAAATGAGGTCAGCTAGGATTCTAGAGATAAGAAAGCTTTTTGCTATGAAATATAAGAACCATCATGTAATAAGTTCCTTAATCTTCCTATTATTAACAATGTTTTTTAATGCTCCACCTATCCTCTGTCTACACCTCAGTAGCAAAACACTCATATAAAAACAAAGAGTCAAATATTGCTTAGTATCCGACCTCCATGTTTGTACAGAGGAGATCTATAGCAGTTTTTACTTGTTTTATTTAAACATTTATAAGGGATCAGAACAATTTTTTTTCAACTAGAATAGAGATGTAAGGAACCTTGAAATTCTTCTAGTCCAATCTCCCACTCAAGCAGCAGACCTTATACCATTTCAGATAGGTGACTTCCAATCTTTTCTTAAAAACCTCCCATGATGAAGCACCTATAACTTCTGAAGACAAACTGTTCCACTAGTTTATTGTACTCACTGGCAGGAAGTTTCTCCTTAATTCAGGTTACTTTTTTCTTTGATTGGTTTCCATTTATGGTTTTCTGTCTTGCCTTCTGGTGCTTTGGAAATAAATTCACCCCCTTCATCTTTGTGGCAGTCCCTCAGATATTGGAATTTTGCTATCATGTCACCCCTATTCCTTCTTTTCTCCAGACGAGCCATACCCAATTCCTGCAAACATTCTTCATAGCATCTCCAGGCTTTTAATCATCATAGTTACTCTTCTTTTCCCTTTTCCCAAAGTCTCAACATATTTTTTGTAATGTGGTGACCAAAACTGGATGCAGTATTCCAGATGTGGTTTTACTAAGGATTAATAAAGTGGTACTAATACATCATGTGATTTTGATTCAATGCCTGTGTTTATACCACCAAGGATTTTATTAGCTTTTTTGGCTGCTGCTGCACACTACTGGCTTATGTTTAAGTGATTGTCCACTAGGACTCTAAGATATTTCTCATAGTTACTGTTTTTGAGACAGGCTTTACTTATTTGTACTTATATCTTTGTTTTTTCCTGCCTATGTGTAAAACCTTGCTTTTCTTCACAATAAACTTCATGTTGTTGGATAGGGTCTATCCAGCTAAAGCTCCTCAACTGCACAATCAAGCAAATATATGCAAAGGTCTCCATGGTTCATACAAGGGTGAGGGCAATATGTAAGCTCCAGATGCTGAAATGAAAAAGAAATCTCCTTTGAATAAAGAAAAGGATGCAGATGATAGACTCAATAATTCCTCTGTAGAACTGCATCAGCAGCTCCTTGGGCAGTGTGAGCTTTCTAGGTTGGCGCAGAAAGAACATTCTTTGTTGTATTTTTTGATGGCATTTTTGATGTTAGGTATCCATTTTAGGTCTTGAGATATGATGGAACCTAGAAATTTGAAGGTCTCTACTGTTGATTCTGTGTTGTCTAGTATTGTAAGAGGTGGTAGTATGGGAGGTATTCTTCTAAAGTCTACCACCATTTCTACAGTTTTGACTGTGTTCAGTTTCAGATTGTTCTGTTCGGACCATGAGGTCAGTTGTTCAACCTCCCATATTTATGTAGATTCACTGTTATCTCGAATGAGATCAATTACTGTTGTATTAACTGCAAACTTCAGAAGTTTAACAGATGGATCATTTGAGATGCAGTCATTGGTGTATAGGGAAAAGAGAAGTGGAAAGAGCACACAGCCTTGGGGGAGCCCTGTGCTAATGATACGGGTATCTGATGTGATTCTGCCTAGTTTTACCTGCTGCTTCCTGTCTGTTAGGAAGCTTATGATCCACTTACAAGTGTGTTCAGGTACCACTATCTGGTTTAGTTTCATTAGAAGAATGTCTGGAATGATAATACTGAATGCTGAACCAAAGTCTATCAAGAGGACCCTTGCGTAGGTCTTTGGAGATTCAAGATGTTGTAAGATGTAGTGCAAAGCCATATTAACAGCATCTGTAGATCTATTTGCTCGGTGTACAAATTGCAGTGAATCTAGCAGTGGATCCATTATGGTTTTCAGGTCAGACAGCACTAGCCTTTCAAAGGTTTTCATAACCACAGATGTTAGAGCAACTGGTCTGCAGTCATTCAGTTCCTTGATGGAGGGCTTCTTCGGCTCTCAGATGATAGGAGAGCATTTGAAGCAAGAAGGAACATAGCACATCTTTAGTGATTTATTGAAGATTCAGGTAAAGATGGGGGTCAACTGGTCAGCACAGACTTTTAGGCAAGAGGGAGTTAAAGAAACAAGCTAACTTTACTGCTAATGTGGCCTGCCTCTTGCCCACATCGTCTTATTTTCCTTCATGACCTCAATCTACCTCTTATAAATTGGACCCTAAATGAATGTACATCCAAACCCATACATGCAACCCTGTACAATGCCGTTAGTACACGGGGACTGGATCAATTAGTAACTAAGAATACTAGACTCAACAACTGCCTCGACCTCATCTTCTACAACAGCTCAAACTCATTATATTGCCTCAAATGCAAGAACCCTTTTCAATCAGTGACCAAACACGATTGACTTTTGTCTCAATTTAACCCTCACAAGGAGGAACATAATGATGGATCCCCAAAATACAACTTCAAAAAACCCAACTATGCTCTCATAGATGCCAACCTATCGTCTCTTGATCGATACATTGTGTTCTCTAGTTATAATAGAACAGAAGACCATTGTAATGTTTGAACTTGAAAGAGTCACTAAACTATATGTACCATTAGTAACCCCCCAGAATAAAAACAAGACAAAAACAAATTACCCATAACAATAAGGAAACTTCAATCAAAAAAAGATCGCTATGGAGTAAAAACAAAACTAGCTATGTAGCAAACTTTAAAACCAATACAACACCTTATGCTGACAGATAAAGTCAGAATGCACAAATTACCACTGCAAGCAAGAGGAAAACCTCCTAGTACAAAATCCACCCATTCCTTCTACAATTTTGTAAACACCAAACTTAAAGACTCAAGAACCATCCCACCCTTAAAAGGACCAAATGGGAAAAACTGCAACGAAGAAGCCATTAAGGCCAACCTTTTCAACACATTCTTCAGTTCAGTCTTTGTAAACAGTAATGACTCATGCCGCACATTTCCTAGTCGTACCACAACTAACTCTAATGATCTACTACATATTGACTTTACAGAAGATAATATAGAAAAGGCACTACATAACCTAAAAACATCCACATCTATTGTCCCCAATGGATTATGTGCATACTTCTTAAAAAAAACTCTCCTCTGCCATAGCGGAACCCCTAAGCATTATATATGAGATATCATTCAGAACCACCTCCTTACCAAACCTATCGTCCTTAGCTACGGTCATCTATCTTCAAAAAAGGGGACCCCAGCCTGGTTGAAAACTACAGACCAATCTCACTGTGTTGTGTCACATACAAAGTCATGGAATCAATCATTAACCAATTCATCACCCTCCACTTAGAGTCAAACAACCTACTGTCCAAAAAACAATTCAGGAAAATTGTCCTGCAACCTTCAACTCCTACGTGCAAAAACATATGGACTACTTGACCAGGGTAAAGCTGTAGATGCAATTTACATAGACTTCTACAAAGCCTTTAATTCAGTGGTACATGACAAACTACCATTAAAACTAAATTCTTATGGCATTTCTGGATTCCTTCATAAGTGGATTACTGGATTCCTGTCAAACAGGCAACAAATAGTAAAAATAGGGAGTGCTATATCAAACCCTGCTCCAGTTAACAGTGGTGTCCCCCAAGGCAGCATTCTAGGACCCACGCTCTTTATACTCTATATAAATGATCTTTGTGATCACCTTATAAGCAACTGCATCCTCTTCGCGGATGATGTAAAACTATTCAACACCACCGACAATGCTACTGTCCTTCAAAGCGACCTTGATGATGTGTCTGAATGGTCAAACAATTGACAACTCCAAATCTCAATCAACAAATGCTCTGTCCTACACCATGCTGAAAAAAAAATCAGTACACCAATTACAAACTAGGCAGATATGAGCTGCTTGTTGACAATTCTCACTCTGTCAAGGACCTTGGTGTATTCATATCAAATGATCTAAGTGCTGTCAAACAGGCAACAAATAGTAAAAATAGGGAGTGCTCACTGTAAAAGCATTGCAAAAAGGCATTAAGAATTGTAAATCTAATCTTATGAGGCTTCTCCTCCAGAAATATTAAATTGTTAACTAGACCATACAAAACTTTTGCTAGACCAATATTCGAATGCAGCTCATCAGTCTGGAATCTGCACTGTATATTGGACATTAATACAATTGAATGAGTCCAGAAGGATTTCACAAGAAGAATACTATACTCCTCTGCTTGCGACAGAATACCTGATATCACCAGGCTTGAGATATTGGGCTTGGACAACCTTGAACTATGCGATTAGACTTAAGCGTAGTACATAAAATTATCTGCTACAATCTCCTACCAGTCAATAACTACTTCAGCTTCAACCACAACAATACAAGAGCACACAATAGATACAAATTCAATGTAAACAGCTCCAAACTAGATTGCAGAAGGTACGACTTCAGCAACAGAGTGATCAGTGCCTGAAATGCACTACCTGACTCTTTGTTATATCTTCTAACCCGCACTCCTTTAACCTCAAACTATCCACTGTTGACTTCACCCCATTTCTAAGACGTCTGTAAGGGACATTCATAAGTGCACAATCGTGTCTACTGTCTCTGTCCTTTTGTCCCCATTTATTCGTACCTATTTCCTGTATTCTTACTCATGTTTAAACTTATACCTATTATCTTGTAAGCGACTGACAAATAAAATAAATAAAATAAATAAATAAATCTTGTTTGGGCCTGATGCTTTTCCTGGCTTTTGTGCATATTTATTTATTTATTTTATGCATATTTATTTATTTAAAATGTTTATATACATAAAAACATAAACTAAAGTCTATGGCAGATACCTAATATGAAAAATTAATTCATCATTTAATGCGCAGGAATCTCTATTTGGAAAAATGTCCTGAATTTGAAAAATGATTTTTATAGGTAAGCAGCAAGTGTTACTGCAGATTTGGGACAAGCACATACCTAAGATTCTTGACCAATTGGACATGCATATGGACATGAAGCTGCCTTTCTGACATCTGCTCACACAGAAAAAAGAAAGATGTCTTCAATGCTGCTAGGTGAAGCTTGGTGCCCTTCTTTTTCTAATCTCAGTTTGGCAGGAAGGAGTTGACAAGAAATCAGGAGAGTTTAAATCACAAATTGTAAAATTTAGTTTGAATCAAATTGGATATTATATGTAGTTAAATAATTAAAAAGAGGGTCAGTTTCATACTTTAATAAAGGTTACACATCACATTACTGAATGAATCTTCTCTTTATATTGAATGGCACACCACAATGTTTCTCAACCATAGCAGCTTTAAGATGGTTGGACTGCAATTCCCATAATTCCCCAGCCAGCCTTGCTAGCTAGGGAATTCTGGGAGTTGAAGTCCATACATCATAAAGCTGCTAAGGTTAAGAAACATTGAATACCATCTAAAGTAGAAAACTTTTACTGTTCTATTTATCAGTGGGCATTTTTTAGGTTTTAAACACATACCTACAAAGATTTATTGACTGAACAAAGCTTACATAAAATCTTTAAAATGATGGCAAATATAACTGCAAATTTAGGCATAGTTTTTCATAGTACCAAAAAAAGTATAAGTATCATCTTCTGGCATATTCTAGATGTGTGCATTCCAGAGCAACAACCCACTCCACTGAATATCCAGACAGTGGATGATGAAAAGTGACCATTGACCTATTTCAGTGGGACAAGATTGGGAAAATTGAATTGGTAGAGTCTAGAGGAAAACTGTATGGCTACTATAAGAGCTGTTTTGGGTACATGGATGTATTGTAGTTAGATGTCACACTATAATAAGTAAACTGTCACAATCATTGTGCCATTGGGAGTAGCGATCAAGACAGAGTGAAATAACATAATCCTCTCCTATTTTTTTAATCAATGTGGAAAAGATTGCCAGAGTTTCCATCTCTTTGTAATAAACCTCCTGCAGAATCCTTCCAGTCTTCAATTTTCATGATTCCTAGTTTTCAGAGAACTTCCATGCCTTCATTTAATTATAGATATTGTCAGTCAAAAATAGAAGTATCATTTGGGAGGGAGGGAGTTAATGAAAAACAATTAATATTGTTTATACTTAACTATATAGCCACTTTTCTCTATATCACAATTTTTAAAAGGACAATAGGCTCATCTAATCTGAAATCTTTTTCCTTTACTGATCATACATATATTGCATACATTTTTGAGATTGCAGTGATAAGAATTCTTTGATTTGCTAATCAGTAATATCATGAGCCTATTTTGGGAATTCACAGGCTATTTTGGGAATTCACAACCCATAAAGGCACTTTGTACTCTGATGCCATCATTGATTGTTAGATTTTGTTCCCATTAATCTGGAAAAATAACTTGGTAATTTTAAACAATGTATACTGTATATAACAGTGACTTCAATTAAATGGCTTGTGCAGCATCTTTTGTATTTCAACTGAAAAAAGTAGATAGTTGGGAGGAGGAAGAAGAGAAGAATGTTTTCTAGATGGTAGCAAAAGATTCTTTGTGGATGAGCACAAAAGAGGAGTCTTTGCTCATAACCAGTACATTCTAGAATAAAATAAAAGCAAATAACCTTAGGTATAAGATTGATGGGACCATTTCATTGCTATTGGTAGGGATGGCAATTTGTCGACATCTGACAGGTAGGGAGTAGTATAGAGCAGGGGTGGCCAACCTTTTGGACCCCAGGGACTACCAAACTCATAATTTTAAATCTCGCGGACCAGAGACCCTGGAAAAATCCCCAAAACAGTCTGCAGGAAAATTCACCACTCCATTTTCCTACCGATCAATCATTCTTTATTTGGGATCATAGGATACCATCTCTAGCTCGGGGGGGGGGGGGGGGGGGGGGAGAGAGAGAAAGACTTTTGGCTTCATACAAGGAAAGCAGCAGAAGCAGCAGAAGTCTTTATTTCTCTCCCCCAAACTCCACCAGAAATGAGTCTTTGTGAGACTTGTCATGCCAGAGCAACCTCTTGGAACAGGATGCCTTGCAGGATCCCAAAGATTCATTTCTGATGGAATTTGGGAGAGAGAAAGAAAAACTTTTGCTGCTTCCCTTGTATACAGCCAAAAGCAGAAGAAAGAAGTGGAAAGAAGCAGCCCGGTGGCCAGGCGAGGCATGTGGGGTGCATGGGGCAAGTTTCCTCCCTTCTGCCCATTTCCCCTCCCCTCACTACCTCGTGTTATTCGCAATGCAAGTGATGCAAGCCTTGTGTTCCTGCAGGCCATGTGGGGTGCTTTGTGGGTGACATTTCTCTGCGGACCACCAAAAATTTCTCATAGACCACCAGTAGTTCCTGGTCCATTGGTTCGCGACCACTGGTATAGAGTAATGAAGGGTTATTTGGGGACTTGCCTTGTAGTGGGTAGAGAATTTTAAATTTGCTCAATGTTTACTTATAATGGCTGTTTCATCTGATAGTCTTTTCCAGCTCTACTTAAAAATATCAAGAACTGAAGAAGGGACTTATTGTGTCACATAAATATGACCTAATTTAGAACTTAAGGAAAGCCAAACAAATGTATAAAATAGGGATCCACAATATTTCAGGTGTTGGATACCACTACGGCATATTGCCAATGAAGTGAGAAGCCCACTCTATAAAAACCTTGAGAAATCACATACGATTTTGGCATTTCACCCATGAGATATCAGGTGATCTTGTTTAAAGATATGTTTATTAAAGATAAACCACATATGTCCGAATCAGAAATTTTTGAGATCTTACAAGCAGAACATGAACAAGAACATCTTAGAAGATTTGATTCAATATTTTGAATAATGAATAATGTTTGAATTGATTGAAGTTGCACTTTTCCTGTATGTAATGATTGATTGATTGACTGAGTCATCTTCAACTCCTTGTGACCACATAAATGTTCTCCATCAATTTTTTTTCTTGGCTGTCCATGGTATTCCAGGAGTTCTTTCCAACACTAAAGTTCAAAGCCATCAATACTGCTCTTATCCTGTTTCTTTAAAGTCCAATTTTCACATCCATAAGGTATCAAAGGGAGTATATTGGCTTGCACAATTCTGATATTTCTAGGTATTGACCTGTTTGAATAAGCTTTTCTAAAGCTTACAGTACATTGCTGCTCTATCAAGTACTAGATTGGCAGATTTCTTGACTGTTTTTTTTCCTTTATTGTTGATGGTTGATTCCAACATGTAGTATGGTAAAAGCAAAATATCCAATGTAGAACTTGGAATAAAAAGGAAAAATATCTTTTTGACAAGTTCTTGGCTTCTAACTTCTTTAGTCCTTTGGATTAGTCCTTTGGACACATCGACTTTGTGTCAAATACATCTCTGAATCCCAATTATTCCCTGGACTCAATGTGCTGGATTCTGCCCCAAAGGTTTATGGTTGCTAATTGAATTTGAAAACTGTTTAAGGAAGAAACCTCTCCAATCTTTGAAAGTTGTAAAGTAGAATGTAGAAACTTTATTTTGCAACATACAAAAGATTGGACATGCCTAAAACACAAGGATTTATTTTCTAAATCTTTATTTCCTATCTTTGGGAGATTTGACATTTGTATTCTTTGCCTTTTTTCCCATAAATTTTTGGCCTTTCAAAACATTTCTCAAAATCAAAATTATCAGGGTTTTTTTCATAGTTTAGTTGAATGGCTAATGTATGCATATCTATAAGTAATACTGGCTATAATAATATAATAATCAAAAATGCATTTTATGTCTTAAAATGTATATGTAGTTATTTTGCAAATTAAAATGTAGGTCATGATATAAAACTACATTGATTGACTTGATTTGCCATCAAATTGGTGTCAAGGTTTAATAACCATATAGTTAAATATTTTGTTAAAATATATCAAAGTAAGCATGTATTAAGCTATTATAGATAACATATAATCAGAGTTGGAAGGGACATTGTAGGTCATCTAGTCCAAATCTCCCACCCAAGCAGAAGACCCTACACCATTTCTGACAAATGGCAATCCAATCTCTTCTTGAAAGTCTCAAGTGATGCTCCCACAACTTCTGAGGGCAGGCTGTTCCATTGGTTGATTGTTCTCTATTATTAAAGTAAGCATGCATTAAGCTATATATAACCCACATCCTCAAATTAACTTCTTCAGTGGGTGTAACAATATATATGTTTTTCTGATGGAGATTATTTGCCATGATTACCAAAAAAAAATCTTCAGTTCAATCTTCTTTTTATAAGCATAGGTGCGATTTACTTCTGGAAATTACTTTGTAATATTTCCAAACCACAGATGCAGAATTCTTAAAATCCTCAAAAAAGTTAAGACAAATTGAACAGACATATTTTTAAAAGTTTCTGTTCCTTAACTAAGTTGTAGTTCAATTAAGAACAAGTACTCACAAATAACATGACAGAGATTATTATAATTGATAATTGTCTTTACAAATCTTTCTATATGCTTTTAGATGTTCTTGGAATAGCAAATTAAGGCAGGAAGCAGTTGAGAAAAAAACAGAACAAAAAAGCCAGGTTCAGCATAAAACGATGCTTTATACATTCAATAAGCCATGGAAGTTGAAATTATTAAGGTATCCACAAATTTAATAGTAACTTTCACTTCCTTCAGTAATTCTATAGCTATTGTAATTTATGCTTGCCCCCCAAAAAAGTTTGAGCTGCATAAATTTAGTTAAATTGTATCAGATTTTGTTGGGTGGGGGACATTGCAGGAATTTGTTTAGCAGGCATACAATATTTAGTTACCACAGGATGCTGAAAATGACAATAAATGTGAGCCAGTTGTTGTGGACCCAGAATACAATTATGTGACTAATACTTGGAGGAGGAGCAACAATCTAAATTTCAAAGTTAAGTCATAAATAGCCCCAGGGACATTCGTTGTAATCTGTAATGGTCACTAAACAATCATTTACAAGTCAAGGACTACCTGTAATTTTTAATCAGAAAAAAAATGACTGCGTAGTTGTCAGGCACAAATAACCAGCAGCATTCACTGAATTTAAAGCATAGAAAGGTTTATTATTGTTGTTACTTATACACAAGAATCTAGTCAATTGAAGACCAAAGCTAAATTAGTATTAGATAAGGGTCAGAAAATTCATTAGGGATGGGGGGGGCTGAACTTGTGGCAACACAATGACTCTAAACTGGTGGCACATTTAACTCCATCTTCCATCTCAGTCTCCCCCTCTTCTACAATAATAAAATAATAAATACTTAACATGCAGTTTCTTAAAACATTAAATAGTGTAGAAATACATAGCAGCATAAAAAGAAAAGGTCATACAAGATGTAAAGATAGGTTAAAACTATTGCAGCTGACCCATGCATTCCATTTGCATGGGTCAAAAATTATTTCCAATTATGCAAAGAGTGTTTTCATTTTTTAAGAATATAGCAATATATGAAGAACTATGTTTCAATAGATCACAGGCATAACTACTTCAATATTCTGTTTCTAAAATGGTTAACCAGAACAGCTGATTATGCTATCCTTCAAACAGGATATGAATGCAATTTTTTTCTGAGTTCCTAAGTAAGAAGCGCTAAAGAAAATATTTCTTCCGATTCTGGTGTTTTGTACTGCAGAGGTGATATGATACTTTTTCTTGAGGTAAAGAGCCAACAAAATGTTTCTGTCAAGGTGCTTAATATAATGTTGTAATCTTGAAGTTCTGACTGGTAAAGAAACCTTTACTCTGAAGTGAAACTGCTGAAAGATACTTCAGAAGCCAGGGGAGGTAAAGTTTTGCTACCTGAATTAGTCAATGAATTATTCTGCAAAGCAGCTTTAATAGGTGTTTCATTCAGAAGGTTGTCAGTTCTAGTTCAAAGCCTGCTTACAGCTCTGGTATGTCCTTAATTAGTAGTTAGTCATTGGTAGTCTAATTCCTTTCAATGTCTGTGATGATTCAGGGTGGGATACAAAACAAACAGTCACAGAAAACATGTGAAGCCCCTTTTATTCCTTCAGTTTGCTTTCAAGCTCCAAATATCTTTGAGGAAGACAAAAAAGCCTCCCACACAGTTACATGAAGAAGGAATAAAGCAACACAAACCAGGCAAGATAAGGGCTGGAGGATGTCCACCGATAACACACACTAGGAAGGACGCCAAACTCAGAGAGGAACTATTAACTAGAGATATTTATACGATTTGTTTCCAGCATTTGCCAGTATGCAGGTCCAAACTCTTATTCAGTTAACACACCTGCAGCCCATGGAAAGGATCAAGGCCTCTCCTCCCAAGGAGACCATGTTAGCCTCTCCTCCCTGCGTGCCCTAGGATGGATAGGGGATGGGCCTGGGTCCTCCTCTGACTGCTCAGCCAGCCTCTGCCCTTCCCCATCCTCCTCTACAACTTCTGGAGCCACACTTCCACTCCCTGTCAGCTGTTCCTCCTTTCCCTCAGCCTCCACCAGGGGCATGGCAATGTCCAGCTTGACATCACTATATCTTATACTAGTACATTCCACAGGTTTACTATGAATTCTGTGACCGAGTACTTCATTTTGCCTGTCCTGAAACTTCTACTATCCAATCATTGTCAACAGTTTCCGCACTATTATAGGTAACTGATGAATGATCATTCTTCCAAATGTCTGAAGCATATATCAAGCCATATAGTAACAGGTGTGTGGAGGATTTTTTTACTTGGTTTTTTGGTGTGTGTGTGTGTGTGTGTGTGTGTGTGTGTGTGTGTGTGTGTGTTAAAATGTAGTAGGAAAAGACTTGCCAGAAGTAAGTAGTTTTAATATCTCCTGTAAAAATTATTGCCAAACCTGGAAAGTAAGTCAAATCTTGCAACCAGTATTCCATATTGTTACAATTTTAGCATGCTAAGTGACAAAATAAGATTTTGGGAGACTGTATTGCCTAACTCTATTCTATACTAGCCATAATTTTGTGTGTCCTGCATGTTCCTTTTTACCACCACAGTCTTTCCTACAAAATTCTAATTCCAAACCTACTTTAAACTATTTTAAATACAAATCCCATAACTTCCAACCAACATAGATAGTGTTTAGGAGTTCTGAAATTGCTAATTCCAGATATGTGGAATTGCCAGTCTCTAGCTTGAGTAAAAAATTATTATTAGTCATTTTAGAATATGCCTTCCTTCCCAGTGGAAACCAAGCTGAACTTGTAGTACAACTTTGCTTTTACAATATACTGTTTCTATATGAACACAACAACATTGCTGTTTTCCGAGCCCAGCATAGAATAAACTTTTCATTTTGCAAATGGAAGGGAATTGTGACTTGACTTGAGTACTGAAGAGCTTACAAATCAAAATGTGTAGCCATAAAACAAAAAATAAATGGAGGCAAGGAGCCATCCTGCGTAGTCCACTCCTAAGTGCAGAAATATCTTATTCTGTCAATGTGATTTCATAGCAGGATGAAAAATGTCAAAAATGAGGATGACAAATCAGTCTAGTGAGGAAACATGACTCTGAGATGAGAGATGTCATTTGTCATGATTGTCATGTGCACTTTCCCATCTTTTCTTTTCTGATGAATAATGTTGGTTTCTTGTCTTCTGTTAATTTAAAAATAATTTTAAATGAGCTAATAAAAGTCAAAGAAATAGAACATTAGTGGATTACACCTCTTACTTATCCCCAAAGTATTCTGAAAAAGTTGAAAGTTTTTAAAGGTATGACGTGGGAAACCTTTACATTTTGAAGCAGATTGGCATCCTCAGGAAAGTTAACTTATCTAATATTCCACAGCTTCAGTATGAAATATCTATTTCCTAAACATAGGTAAATGTGTGTGGCTTTTGTTCAGAATGGACAGCTGAGCCCAGCTCTTGCAGCCACTGCATAATACGGGTGGTAATTAAGCCACAGCTTCAAGGTTGCATGGGCACAAGACAATTCAGCCTAATGAAGTATCGATCTGCTCCAGTCGAGGTAAAACAAGTTGACATTCATTTAGAGGTAGCATTGTGAATATACCACATTGCAACTCTAGAAAGAAGGTGTTGATTTGGCAGTGTGTGGGGAGAGAGAAGCAACAAGCCTGAATTTTAATCTTGCAAACCCAATTAAGAATCTTATTTACAGCACATTGCTATCATTTAAACAAATGCTAATTGCATACTTCGAGCCCCGATTTATGATTCTTAAATCAGCTGAAATTACAAATTGTTAGAAAGCACAAGTTAGCCAATGTCCCAATTAGAAGTTATGTTAATTTTATGTGCTTCCCCTCCCTTTCTTTTTAAAAACCTTAGAACTGCAGTTTCTAATTAGGGTTTTGTTTTGAGATGGAATGGTAAATCTGTATATAGTTCACAAGTAGATAATTACTTCTTATAGTCATTATTTTGAAGTGTGCCATTTCATTAAGAAACTTTAAAAAGTTGTTGAGAAAACCAGAAGTTGTCATTTTTCTTTTTTGCTTTCACTGTCAGTAATTTATGAATAAAAAATGGTATCACTAAGATGATTCTGTAAAATTTAAATAAACACATAAGCCAATACAGTTTATTTTTCATTATTATTATTTTATTATGAGAGGATCGGTTTCATTCATTTGATATTACCTAAAAGATGGTACAGAAGACTTTGATAGACTTCATTGTTTGGGCAACATAAACATTGTGAAAAAGACTCTTTAATTAAGTGAAATGTTCTTTCTGTCTTGAAAGTGGGGAAAATCAGAGCTTCCCAATCTGAATTTGAGATACACAGAAAGAAAGTGCACACTTTCACTGACATTGCTGAATAAAGAGTTAAACTGATTAAAAAGATTGGTGACGTTGTATACTAGTTGGTTTAAGAATCCTGCAAATAATCTACAACTCTGCTACCTTTATTAAGGATCTTCCCACAATATACCCTGCTCTTATATTTGTATGTTTATTACAAGAATGTCATGGCTTGAATACTAAATTGTGTTCAAAATTTAGGTTCCAAGTCCATATAAGTGGTATGTATCCCTTTCAAAATAAATGAAACCCAGATTCTTATGAAAATTGTCTCAAATTGATTCTATAAGATGACTAAGAATCAGAGATGTGTCCAGATTTGAGACTCGCATTATAGAAAGAAATTTTATGCAATATATAGCAATACCAATAATACATAGACTTGCATACCACTTCACAGTGCTTGATAGCCCTCTCTAAGTTGTTTACAGAATCAGTATATTGGCCCCAATAATCTGGCCCTCATTTTACTGACCTTGGAAGGATGGAAGGCTGAGTCAATCTTGAGCTGATGAAGATCGAACTACTGAACTGCTTCTAACCACTGTGCCACCATGGCATTTTAATACATACATTTCTGCATAAGGGACTTATTTTATTTGTATAAAATAAAATTTTATTTTTACTTTAAAGATACCTAGAAATCCAGAGTTACTGGTTTGAGATGGGCAATTATACAACATATGAATAAATTTGTTGAATTACTGATAATAAACATTGAGACGGTTCCAATTGTGTCATTTTAGTCAGAAAAAGGAATGTATGGAAGTTCTTGCTAAGGAGCCAATGAGATTGTTTCTCTTCTGTGGCTTCTACATCTAATTCCATATTGATTCAGAAAAGTTGGAACCTCTTGAGCTGATTTTTGGGAGGAAAATAATGAAAGTTATATCATTCCTTGAATCAGTTGTAAAATTGAAATTTTATTTATTTATGCAGTTATGGAACCTAAGGATTTAATGAATCCAGCACTCAGGAAAATGGGCTCTTGAAGCCATCATGAACAGAACAAGAATGAGAAAAAGAGGTAGGTCCATAAATATATTTTGACTGAATGAGACAGGCATGGTTTGTGTTGGGTGCTTTATGTTACAGAAGACCAAGGCACCCATTATCTTGAAGATCATCTATCATACTCAATGCATCAGATAGTGCATTTCTCTTTGATGGTGCATTTTGCATGATGGAAAGCCTTTCTTCTAGAATTTTTATTGCAAAAAATGGAATTTTGTGCATGTGCAAAGATCCACTGAAGTAAAGCAGTTTTTCTTCCCAATGGAGAGGAAAAACTGTTTTTTTGATTAGCCTTTTTGTAAAGCTAATCTAAAAAGTTTCTTTGAAAGACATCATAACAAAGTAGTCCTTTAACTGTTTGTTGTGCCGGGAGATTTATTCGCTAGAAAGCAAGAAATCATTGAATCTTTTGCTTTCTAGCTAATCTTTAGATCTTTGGCTCTGCTTTTAAGCTTTTAAGCAGAGCCGAACCTCTTTTCAGACTGAAAGTTCAGTCTTATTCAGTTGCAGACTCAGCTAACCGATGGCAGAAACAGATCTCTAAGTGAATCTGTGATTCTGTGAGCAACTCAATCTGCCTGCCTACTTTGCCTGATTGTTGCTCTTTTCTTATAAAAGAGTAAAAGTAAGAGTATAGAAAAGAATAAAAGTCAACATTTACATAAATATTTATAATATTTACATACAAGCCATGCCCATCAGTCACATGACCACAAAGCCACACCCACAAATTAGGCTACATCCATAGAACTGGATAAGAAATTTGAATCCTATCCCTGCCTCTATGTGTTTGTTTGTGTGTGAATGAGAGAGAGAGAGAGAGAAAGTGAGACAGAGCAAGAGAGAGCTAGAGAGAAAGGTTAAATCACCTCTCTCTCTCTCTCTCTCTTTCCCACCAACATCAGCAAGCCACCATCAGTTAAAATTCATAATCGTGGTCCCCGGGATTTAAAACTATGAGTTTGGTGGTCCCTGAGGTCCAAAAGGTTGGCAACTCCTGATCTAGTCCAACTCGCCATCCAAGTGGGGGACCCTACATCATATCTATCAAATAGAAATCCACTTTCTTCTTGAAAGACTCAGGTAATGATGCTCCAACAACTTCTGAGGGCAAGCTATTCCATTGGTTGATTGTTCTCACTGTCAGAAAGTTTCTACTTATTTCCAGATTAAATCTCTCCTTGTTCAGTTTCCATCCATTACTCCTTGTCTGGTCTACAGGTGCTTTAGAAAATAGCTTGACCCTTTCTTCTCTGTGGCAGCTCCTCAAATATTGGAAGACTGCTATTATGTCTCCCCTAGTCCTTCTCTTAATTAGATTAGCCATGCCCAGTTCCTGTAATTGTTCTTCATATGTTTTAGTCTCCAGTCCCATAATCATCCTGGTTGCTCTTCTCTGTACTTTTTTCAAGAGTCTCAACATCTTTTTTATAGTGTGGTGACCAAAAATTGATGCAATACTCGAGATGTGGTCTTACAAAGGCTTTATAGAGTGGCATTAGTACCTCATTTGGTCTTGACTGTATCACTCTGTTAATGCAACTTAGGATTGCATTGGCTTTTTTGGCTGCCACTGCACACTGCTGGCTCATATTTATCTGACTGCCCACTAAGACTCCAAGATCCCTCTCACAGTTACTGCTATTGAGCCTGGTTTCACCCAGTCTATTTGTGTACTTTTTGGTTTTTCTTGCCTAAGTGTAGGACTTTACTTTTCTCTACATTCATTTTTATTTTGTTAAATATGGCCCTTGTGTTCTAGTTCTAGTCTGTCCATCTAGATCTTGATCCTATCTTCTTGGGTGTTAACTGTTCTTGGCAGCTTAGCATCATCTTCTATTCCCTCATCTAGGTCATTAATGAAGTTATTGAAGAGTACTGGGCTTAGGCCAGTACATCTTAGGATGGAACCTTGCGGCACTGCACTGCTTACTTCTATGTAGACCTAGACCCCTTAAGGACTACTCATTGAGTATGGTTTGTTAAGTAGTTGTGAATCCATCTGGAGGTGATGCTATCTATTCCACTTTTTTCTAGCTTATCAAGAAGTAGCTTAAGGTCACACTGGCCGACGGATGCAAAACGTAAGCAAAAAGGACACAGCGGACGAGCAAAATTTCGGGGGTGGCTCCATCCATTCTTATCAAACAGAATGGAAAACAACGGAAAGGAACGGATGGGTGTAGTACGTAGCGAGGATGATAAGCGGATGTTCGTAGGAAACCTAGAGGATGGAAGCGGATGGAAGCGGATGACATATCCGCAGGGCTTCCAGGGGAGAATAGCGAAGCAGTCACGTAGCAGAAGGAGCGGATGTGTAGTGGATGACGCGGATGCATCATGGATGCCTATAGAATACATAGCGGATGTGTAGCGGATGCAAAGCGTTCACTGCGCATGCGGGGAGAATGAATTGCATCAGCTCCGTGGATATAAAAGGATGCAGCTCGCAAGCAGTCAGCATTCAGAGGAAAGACCTGCTGTCAGAGACATCTTGAAAGAACACCATGGTTCGACAGTCAGGGAAGAAGAGAAAACCTCCTGCCAGTGCCAACTCCTGCCAGCCCTGGCAAGAAGGACAGAACCACCATCCCACCCCCTGGTGCTGACTCTAAAGCTGCTGGTGCTTCTGCTGCTGCTGGTGGTGGTGCTCCTGGTGTTGCTGCTGCTAGTGCTTCTCCTGCTGGTGCTTCTCCTGCTGGTGCTGCTGGTGCTTCTCCTGCTGCTCCTGCTGCTGGTGCTTCTCCTGCTGCTCCTGCTGCTGGTGCTTCGCCTGCTGGTGCTGCTGGTGCTGCTGGTGCTGCTGGTGCTTCTCCTGCTGCTGGTGCTGCTGGTGCTTCTCCTGCTGCTGGTGCTGCTGCTGTGATGGACCAGCCCCAAGGCCCTCAAAGCCCTGCTGCTGAAGGCCCTGAAGCCCCTGCCAGAGGAAGGAAGAGGCAAGGTAAGGAGAAGGGAGAGAGGAAACAGGACTCCATTTCCGAAGACCATGAGGAGGAGGTGCTGGAATGGCTGAGGGAGAACGAGTACCTGTGGAGAAAGGGCCACAGGCTCTATTGTGAAACCAAGAGGAAGCAGGCAGCGTGGAGAGACAAGGCAGAGAGCCTGGGCTACACTTCAGATGTACTCCTGGGATGGTGGAAGCACATGCACACCTGGTGTGGCAAGCTGCACCTGAAGAAATCTGGCCAGGCCATTGTCAAGTTCACTGACCGGGAGATGTACATCATGGCCAGGTGCAGCTTCCGGGAGGGTGAGATCTGCCACCAAGGAGCAGCCCCTCTGTCAACCCTCTCCCTCAGACAGCCCACAGAGAGCCACTCCTCTTCCAGACAGGAGACAGCTACCCTGTCCAGGCAGGTGTCTTTGGGGGCCCCACAGCAGAGACCCCCGACAGCTACACTCCCCATGCCAGAGGATGTGGAGGATCCCCTGTCTCAAATGGAGCAAGAAGAAGAAGCAGCCAGAGACCAACCCACACCCACACCCAGCTCCACCTCCACAGAAAGCAGGCAGAAGATCCTCTCTTCACGGGTGAGGCATCTGGAAGTGTAGGGCTTCATGAGGTAGGTTCTGAGGGAGAAGGCATCAGCACCCATGATGAAGTAGGGCACATCTTGTGTGTCATTGGGTAGGGGGTCTGGATCTGGAAAACCCATGATGAGGTTGCGTTTCAGCCCATCCTTGAGGTCACTGTCATTGTATACCTGGCTATCTGAAGCTGACCCGTTGCCTGAAGCATCGATGTTGATGAACTTGTAGTCAGCATCAACCATGGCAAAGAGGATGATACTGAAGAAGCCCTTGTAGTTGTGATAAGAGGACCCTGAGTTGGGTGGAGTTTTGCAGGCTACGTGCTTCCCATCTATGGCTCCTTCCACCTCTGATACCACTCTTCTGCAACTTTCCTCCATTCTTCTTCAGTGGTGGGGCACTGGAGGACCTACTCCATGTATTCTTCAATGCTGGCCTGCACCACTTCTCTGACCACTTTGCTGATGGTGTTGTGGCACCCTCCAGGCATACTGTATGTTTCTGTATGTGGTTCTAGAGGCCAGGTGGCACAGAGTCAGTGCCACCTTCAGTCCAGGGTCCAGGCTGGGACAGAGGTTGGTGCTCTGCTTGGTCAACCTGGGTCTCAGACGCTCAACAATTTCGTCAAACATGGCTGGTGGCATACTCATGAAGTGCTGGAATGCACGAGTGTCTTTATTCCTCAGCTCCACCATCAGCTTGTCATAGAGTCCAAACTCCACTCTTCTCCTGATCCATCTTCGGACCCACACAGCTCTTGGATGTCTCCTTCTTCTCCTTGCATAGAAAAGGTGAAACAGTCTGAACAGGGCTTTGGTTCTGGTGTTGAATGATTGCAGCTACCATAAGGAGTGTGTGATGATCCATGGTGGAGAACAATGGATGATGTGGAAGAGCAAGAGCAAGGGTGAAGAGGTCTGTTCACCACGGCTGCTGGATTGATAATGAGATCCAGGTGATTTCCTCCCCCTTTTTATAGGAAATGTCGGTTTTCCGCTAGGTGTCCTTCCACATACTCTAGGCATACTCCAGACATCCTAAATATCCAAGATACATCCCATATACAAACGTTTTGTCCGTTTTTATGCTTTATATACGAGATGCCTCCGCTTATATCCTTTCTATTTCCGTGCTACTAACGCTGTGTGGACGTTCCATGTACCTTTCGCTTCCTCCCTCTTTCCGCTTTCAGCTGCAGCAGATGTGAGTTGTGGGGATGCCGAGAGGATACAGCAGACGTGTAACAGATGACAACGGACGTAGAACGTTTGTTGCCCGTATGTGTCGTGGATATAGATCGTACGTGGTGGAAAGTTCATCCGCTCTAAAAGTTTTGTGCAGCTCAAAAGTTTTTGAGCAGATGAAATAGCAGTAGACGGATGTTTGATGGATAGAGCGTATGAATCATGTATGCAGTGAGTACACAACGGATGCATTCCTTTTTACAATGGATGGCAAGCTTTTTTGTCTGTTTTACATCCTCTTTGCATCCGTTGGTGCAGTGGGACATGGGCTTTACCAAGTCTTCTGCCTGGGACTTGGTTGCCTTCAATTTTTCCCTGGTAGGTTAAGTGAAGTATGCCATATTTTCCAGGGTGTCACATCACACGTCTGAAATATTCTAACTTTCACTTTTTAATGGTTTTGATTACTTCCCTTGGCTTTATCACCTCTTCATTTCTGATTTTGTCAACCAGTACTTTGATATAGATTGCATAAATATCTTTTGGTTGCTACAAATTATGAAAAATGAGTAATATATTGAAAGTTTAAAGGAACAAAGGAATGTAGAATCCCCAAAAATTGTTCAGTGGAAAGTTAATAACATGTTCAGACTTCAAGATTTAATTATCAATATGATAAAGACTCTTATTTCAAATGATCAAATCTGTCTGAATAGTTTCAGTACTTTAAAATAAGTGGCATGGATCTATAAGAAAAACAGAAATGGGAAAATCTGAGACACTTGACTGAATTGGAAAATCTTATAATATGTTGTTCAGACCATCTACCTAGTCTTATTTATTAACTGATGAGATATTATGAAGCAGATGAAGTGTGATTGAGAACCTCAACAGGTAAAAGATCATGTAATTAAATAGATGCAGAATTTGAATTCAGTTAAAGAGATGCAACAGTTTTCAATATTAATATTAAATATTAAATTACTCTGAATATAATATCTAAAGAAATTTGGTGTAGGGTATTTTATCATTAGTATATTACTCCAACTTTGAATGGGAATATATTAAAATTACATTACAAATGTAATGAGTGGATCACATCTTTTTTCACATTTTGTAGCAATGTTGTAAAGGTCAGCAATTTTGAAGAATGATCTGTAATAGAATGAAACAAAATTTAAAACTTGAATTACCATTTCAAACTATGGTATTTTAATTAAACCATATGTCCCTTCAAAGTATACTGAATTAGCTTTTTATATGTTAACTGCTACAAAGTTATATAAGTTTCTTATTGAAAAGGTTGCTCCATTCCCTCCTTAAAAAAATTGTTAACAAACTGTATGATTGTCCTTTCTTATCCAAAATAACATCATACCATAAAAATAAATCTGATATAGAATTCAGTTTAAACTGGAAACTATTCCTAAACTAGAATTTAATACATGGATTTGTACTACATATTTGAGTTTTATATATATGGAACTTATATTCTAATCATGGGATGATTACATTGGAATAGATTCTCAGTGTCAATTCCATTTATTGTAGTTTACAATTCTAGTGGGTGATTTTGCTTACTATGGTTCCCAGTAGGTATTCTCAGTTCAAATTCTAATAATTCTTAATCTACTAAAATGATATAATATATCTAATTATTCATAAGTAATTAAAGATATATTGGAAAATTGTAACCTCCATGACATTTCTGGATCCCTTGTTTACTCATCTGTATTTTACGTGTTTTATTTATATTTGATTTCTGATTGTTTAGGTTCACTTTCTTGGCCAGCTGCCAATTGTGGGCAGTTTTCAGAAATACTAGGCTGCAATAATCAACCTTGATGTAAGACACATGTATTACTGTAAGCCACCTGTACCCTGGTTGGTTTCAAGTAGTCAGATACATTTTATAAATAAATAAATCTGGCAACATGTTTCTCCCAACTCCAGGTACAAACACTTCTTTGCCACAGATATTATTTGGCTCTTCATCATCAGTGTTGGATTCAGGAAGACTTTCATAATACATTCTTTCAGAAAAGAGAAGTGTAACCTAATGCAAAAATAGAGGAATTACCCAGTTTTTCAAGTCCAGTCCCAGGAATTAGCAACACTTTATCCAGGGGTGGACTGCTGGGGGCTCGGGAGATCCTCTAGCTAAGATTCTTCACAGTTCGGAGAACCCCAAATCCCACTCCCCTGTCCCTCCTAGGAGCGATCACAAGGCCCATTTTGGATGCGGGTAAGTGCATCTGCAGAGGCTCAGGGAGGGCAAAAAATAAACCTTCCAGAAGTTCAGGAAGGCCAGAAATGGGTCCGTTTCTGGCTTCCAGAGAGCCTCTGAAGCTGGGGATGGCAAAAACATACAACCCCACCATGGTGAGGAGGCCAGCTAGGACACGCCCACCATGGCCATGTCCACCCAGCAACTGGGCAGAGAATCCATTGATTAATTTTTTGAAGACCCTCCTCCCGCTTCCATCTTGTTAGATTTTAATTCAACCTATTCTCCTATAACCAGTCCCTTACAGTCTGGAGATCTGAGGAATGTGGAGAAATATTACTGCAATGATCAGATAATTTTGCCTTGCATTAGCCATATAATCTTTTTAGATAAGCTATAGCTATATTGTTTGTCCATATCCTGTTCCAACCACGAACTACCCCGCTGCATATGACATTCTGCAACAGAAAAGCTCTGTAGAAATATGACCACACCTGCTGTTGCAAACTGCTCAGAAACGCTAAACCACAGGGCCTGTCCGAAAAATACTGGACATGATGTAGAAACTGCTTTTTACACATAGAAGACATCTACTGACACCCAAATATGGATATCCATCCCACTCAACTGTGTTTGCAAAACATAGTTGCCATATATGTGTATTCAACCCAATGTGTCAGTTTGAGTATGGTCAATCAGGATCACATGCTTGCCTTCTGATATTTTGTAACCCACCCAAACCTTAATAAAAGAGCTTGTCTCAAGCTAGTTCGGGGCTCGCTCACCCCGAGGAGAAAACGTGTGTCATGTCTTTCCTCAAACCCATTCGGCAGTTCGTGGGGAGCCCTCTGGGAGAGCGACGCCTCAACTGGTGACCCCGACGTGATTCGCAGACCCGGGCTCTGCTCCATGATTCGTTGAACCTGTGGACGAAGTTCGGGTGCCGTATTACGCTGCCTGACACCCCATCTACTTGCTGTCTGGAACAGACATTGCGCAACCTCACGTGAGTTATGGGGCAGGACCTATCCAAAAGGCAGACAGTGCATTTGCAAGAATTGGAGAAGTTAGTCAGGAAAGCTAATAAAATTCAAAAATCAAAAGGTAGTACCATTTACCCCGTCTCCCAATCAAATGTTAAAATCCTTCTGAAGTATCTGGGAGACCATTGCCCTGCCTATCAGGAGGAAGGATCACTGAAAAAATCAACATGGATGCGCGTGGGGAAATGGCTCCATGAGCCCCCACGAGCCCCTCCACCATTATTAACAACGTGGCAGGCCCTTATAGCCATGATTGATTTGCTGTATCCAAAAAAAGGAGAACAACAGACCTTTGACTCAAAGCCTCCTGCTTATGACACAGTGGCAGTTGCTACTGCCTGTCAGTCCCCTGTCACTCCCCCGTATCACTCTTCCTCTGTCCCTGGCCCTAATCCTTCTATTGCCAATCTTAATCAACCCCCTACCACCGGGGCAGTGGCCACGGCACTAGCTCAAGCTCGTGCGCAGGGATCATTGGAACCAGAGGAATATGTAGATCTAATTGCATGTCCAGTGACCTTGGTCACCAATGGACAGGGGAACTTGATTCCACAGTATGGGCCAATCCCTATGAAGACCATAAGGGACCTGAAAAGTGCCGTAAATGCCTATGGCATTAGTTCCCCTTTTGTGAAGGGTCTTTTGGATTCCATGGCAGGCACTTTCATCATGTGGCCCCAAGATTGGAAGGACCTTGCTCGTATGATCCTTAATGGCCCTCAATATGTGGTATGAGAGTCTGATTTCTTGTGTGTTGCTGCCGCTGTTGCTATCTGTTCGGGGATCCCAGGGATTACTGCTGATGTGATTGCCGGAACGGGCCCTAATTCTCAGATTAATGCTCAAATACAAGCAAATGCTGCTTCCTTTCTGCTTACTTCTTTCTGTGCAGTGCAAGCTTTTAGTAAAAGTGATGAGTCTGGCAACAAAGCCTCTTCCACCTTCGCAAAAATCTTACAGGGACCAACAGAACCCTATGCAGACTTTATAGATAAGCTGCAAAAGGCAATTGCCCGTCAAATTGAGAACCACAGCCCAATCTGAACTGCTTTTGAAATTGGCCTTTGAAAATGCGAATGTTGATTGTTGTTGCATCCTCCAACCCCTTGCAGCCCGCCCTGAAAACACCCTGGCTGATTTTTTAAAGGCATGCCGTATAGTTGGCACCCAAGCCTATAACATGGAGGCTCTTGCCAATGCCCTACAGGGCACAAAATCCCCCACTGGGAACTGTTTCAATTGTGGCAGACCAGGACATTTAAGGCGCAATGCCGTGCTCCTGGTGGCGGGTCCGCTCGGACTCTCCCCCCTCCTGATAATACAAGCCGACCAAAAGCTGTCTGTCCATGATGCAAAAAGGGGTTTCACTGGGCAAGAGACTGCTGATCTAATCCCACCCAGTTGGGAAACTAGATGTGGGGCCCACGGCTAGCCCTGCACACAAGGCTGATATCCCTCCATTGGAACCAGATCCTGATATTCTACTACTAACAGCTGCAGAATCTGTTTTCACTTCCTTACCTACAATTACCTATTTTGTTCCTTTACAACCATCCATGGCCGTTACCTTTTCTGAGACCACTCCTGCCATTGTGTTCCCTCATCGTAATCTTGTTGCTCAAGGCATCCTCGCTTCCCCTTTTCTCCGAGAGTCTGCAGACCTTTCCTCTCTCGCCCTTGCCTTCATGGTGACCGTAGAGGTTCATGTCCAGGAGGGAGATGTGGTTGCTACCATGATCCCCCTCCCTTCTTCGCCTGCTACAACCACAGTGTTTCCTCCTGTTGCAATGACTATTGAAAAACATGTCTCAAGATCGTGTCCCTCTCTGACTCTTGTAATACAGGGACGTTCCTTTTCTGGTGTTCTAGATACCGGAGCTGATGTCTCTGTGATTCGCACTGCTGAGTGGCTCCCCGACTGGCCCACTGATTCATCTCCAGCAGTGCAGGGGGTCGGTGGAATTCAGACAGCCCAGGTTAGCAGAAATTGGCTGCTGGCAAGATCACCAGACTCTTCGGTCACTGCCTTTGTTCGACCTGTTGTTCTCCCCCTTCATATCAACTTGTGGGAAAGGGATCTCATGCATCAGTTTCATGCTAAGTTGATTTTGGATTGATAGCATGGCTTTCACCCCCCCCCCGCCTCTTCCTCTTTTTCTCAGAACAGATATCCCTGTGTGGGTGGATCAATGGCCTCTCACACAGGAAAAGCTAACTGCTTTGCACTCCTTGGTGCAAGAACAGCTTGCCAAAGGGCACATTGAAACTTCCTTTAGTCCCTATAATGCCCCAGTTTTTGTTATAAAAAAGAAATCAGGAAAATGGAGATTTTTGTCTGATCTCAGGCAAATTAATGCCATTATTCAACCTATGGGCCCTTTACAGTGTGGTCTTCCAAACCCAAACATCATCCCCAGGGACTATGATCTAGCTGTCATAGATCTAAAAGATTGTTTCTTCTCTATCTTGTTGCATCCAAAAGATAGGCAGTTATTTGCCTTCACTGTCCCTGAATTCAACAATGCAAAGCCTACTTCTCGCTATCAGTGGAAAGTTTTATCCCAGGGAATGCTCAATAGTCCTACTATGTGTCAATATTATGTGGATAAAATCCTTCAACCTTTCCGTACTCTTTTTCCTTCCTTTCTGGTCTATCATTACATGGATGATATCTTAATTGCTGCCCCAGGACCTCCTGGGACAGTCAAACCTCATTTACCTACTCTTCTAACAATCTTACAGAAGGGGGGCCTCACTGTAGCCCCTGAAAAAATTCAGTTTACACCTCCCTTTTCTTACTTGGGTCATGTTGTCCTTCGCTCAGCTGCAGCTCCAAGCATGCCTCTCTTACATCTCTCTAAAAATTCTACCCTTGTTCAATTACAACAGTACTTGGGGTCCATTAATTGGGCTCGCCTCTATATGGCCCTTACTACTGCACAACTTTCTCCCCTTTTCTCTGCCCCTACACAAGGTTCTCATCCCACAGACCGAATCACATTTAACACTCAACAACTTCATGCATTGGAACAAGTCAATACAGCCCTAAGTTCAGTGTGGGTGGATAGATTTGCTTCTAATCTCCCTGTCTCTGTTCTAGTTTTAAATACAGTCATGTTGCCTACGGCTGCCCTGGTCAGAGGGAAGGACTGTCACGGCTTCTCATTCTTGAATGGCTCCACCTTCCTCATACTTCCCGAACATCTGTCACTCCAAACCCACACAACTTTCTTTACTTATCTCAAAGGCTCGCTATCGTTGTCGACTCCTTATAGGTTTAGAACCTTCTGTGCTGTATGTTCCTTTTTCTCTTTCTATCTGGGAATCGTTATTGTCTATGTCTGATGAATTGCAGTTTGCACTTGCTGATTGGCCAGGAGAAGTCTCCTGCCATCTGCCTCCAGACCCAAGACTACTATTACTAAAAACTGTACCTTTTTCATGGAATTCCCCTCACTCTCTTCAACTGATCCCTCACGCACTTACTGTCTTTGCTGATGGGAGCAAAACTTTTGGGGCATGTGCCTGGCAACAGGATAGCCAGTGGCACACGAAGATAACACCACCCCAGAAATCCACTCAGAGAGCAGAACTCTTTGCATCTATACTTGCTTTTCAGATGTTTCCTTCTCAACCTTTCAATCTAATTCTTGACAGCTTGTATGTAACTCAAATCGTATCCTCCATCTATGAATCATACCTTTCTCCGTCTCTTGACTCTGAACTATTTACTCTCTTTATCAAATTACAAACACTCATTTCTACTCGCCACTCTCCTTTTCATGTTTCTCATATTCGAAGTCATCAACCCTTCCCTGGAATACTACAGGAAGGAAATGACCAAGCCGATGCTACGGCATCGGCTGCTTATCTGAAATTTTCTATGACAGCACTTTCTATTTCCTCCCAAACTCCTTGGGAAAGTCATTCTTATTTTCATCAAAACAAAAAAGCACTCATGAAACAATTTGGCTTATCGGCTACAGAAGCATCTGCTATTTTACAGCAATGCCCTACTTGTAGCCAACAAGCACATTCTCTTCCTATGGGAGTTAACCCCAGAGGAACTCAAGCTTGTCAAATCTGGCAAATGGATGTAACTCAATATCCATCTTTTGCCCCATGGAAATATCTCCATGTTTCCATCGATACTTATTCAGGCTTCATCATGGCAACCCCTCAAAGGGGTGAAGCCACAAAACATGTAATTAATCACTGCATTCGTACCTTTGCATCGCTGGGATGCCCAAAAGAGATTAAAACAGACAATGGTCCTGCTTACATTAGTACAGCCTTTGCGGACTTTTGTAACAAATGGGGAATCACACACAAGTTTGGTATTCCCTACAATAGTCAAGGTCAAGCCTTGGTAGAGCGCGCCAATCTAACTTTAAAAACAGCTCTTGACCGATATACGAAAACACAGGGGAAAACAGCCCCTGGCCTCCCAGCAGTGCAAAACACATTGAATCTATGTCTTCATGTCTTAAACTTTGTCAACCTGACTGGCACCCCCCCCATTGTCTGCCGCATGCCGTCATTTTTCTGCCTCCCCATCTGCAGCCCAACAGCATCCTCAAGTCTACTACCACTGCCTGCCGGACCTGACTTGGCAAGGACCTGCTGATCTCATCACCTGGGGTTGAGGCTACGCAGCCGTTCAGCTGCCGGACCGAGTGCTTTGGGTTCCAGCCAGACACACCAGACCGTATTTGGTTAAGTCACATTAAAGACTGTTCCCTTCTCATCTCCCTAAAGCCATGCCTCAACCGGGAAGAATGCTGTGGTTTCCTGTTGCCCTTCAGCTACTGAGCATTGCCTTTTATACTTCTAACTGTGTGAAACCCAATCCTCATCAGCCCCAAAACTTAACATGGGTAGTATTGGACGTACACTCAGACATCCTGAACTCCACTTCATCCATGACAGTACCGGGATCCTGGTTTCCTGATCTGTACTTTGACTTTGGTATAATGATGGACACCATCATTAGCCACAAGTGGGTCAAGCAATGGCCCCTCTATATCTGCCCTGGTCATAAGAAGGATACAGCACACCGAAAGAAATGTGGGGGGGAAAGCGTATACTTTTGTGCAGACTGGAGCTGTGTCTCCACGGGAGAAATATCATGGGACCCTCCTCTCAAAGATGATTTTATTACGCTCAAAAGGACTGGCGAGAACGTAATATGTAAGCGAAACCAAAGAGGAGTATACCAGAATTGTAATCCGGTAAAAATTTCTTTTACCAATCAAGGAAAAAGGTATAGGGGATGGCAAGCAGGGGTCACTTGGGGAGGTCATGTTTATGATAACAACGGAGACCCAGGTAACATTTTCACCATAAAACTAATACAAACCCTCGTAAAAACCCCTGTGCTGGTAGCCCCCAAGAATACACTAACCAACCATAAGATGCCACCCCCACAACCCACCGGTACTCCAGAGAAAAGTTCACCTGCTCCTCTTGTTTATTCTTACTCTCCTTCACAGAGCCTCCCTGGGAACCCTCTCTGGGACATTGTCACAGCCACCTACCAATTGGTAAATAGTACCAATCCCAACATTACTACAGCCTGCTGGTTCTGCTACAATGTCCAACCCCCATATTATGAAGCTGTGGGGCTTGTTTCTCCATACAATACTTCCTCTGATGACAAGGCATGCAGATGGAAACATGGCTCACAAACACTGCGGTCAATCTCAGGAAAAGGAACCTGCATTGGACAGGTACCCACACAGTACGAACAGTACTGCAATACAACACATAGCGAGATTGACACAACACTCTTTTACATACTGCCTAAAGATGGATGGTGGGCCTGCTCTACAGGCCTTACAGCCTGTGCCCACGGCCATGTGATAAGCACCAAAGGCTTTTGCATCCTTGTCCAGGTCATACCATGCATATATATCCACAAAGAGGACGAAGTCTATAAAACCTATTCAAGATCACGATTCATAAGACACAAGCGAGAACCTATCTCCACTCTCACAATAGCTCTTCTGGTGGGACTTGGCCTAACTGGAGCAGGAACTGGAATAGCTTCTTTCGCACATCAATATACTCAATACAGTGACCTTAGGGCAGCCATCGATGAAGACTTAGAAAGAATAGAAACTTCTATCTCTCACTTACAAACATCTCTGACCTCCCTGTCAGAAGTAGTCTTGCAGAACAGGAGAGGACTTGACCTACTTTTTCTAAAGGAAGGGGGTTATGTGTGGCTCTAAGAGAAGAATGCTGCTTCTATGCAGACCACTCTGGCATAGTACAGGACTCCATAACTATACTAAAGGAGGGCCTGAATAAATGAAAAAAGGAAAGGGAGGATCAACAAGGATGGTTTAAAAGCTGGTACAACCTCTCCCCTTGGCTCACCACCCTGTTAAGCGCTCTTATAGGACCATTAATTTTGCTTGTATTAATATGTACAATTGGCCCATGTTTGTTTAAATGCTTCTCTAAATTTACCACAAGTAGAATGGATTCATTGCAGACCCTGTTGTTGCAATCCCAGAATACCCTCTGGGACCAGGATAGCGATGACAACTATCAATCCGTGCCACAGGATAATATGTCAGCAGAAAATCTCTTCATCTTGAATGGGGAGAAAGAGGACGACTCAGTCCTCTAAACACATAAACATCTCCTCAGACTATAATAGGGTAAGGGCAAATGATACAGGCCGAGTCGGAGGACTTGACTCTGTGTCCAGTGGTTGTTGAGTGGAAGTGACTCTCAGGCTCGGAGGAATCCGGGCTACACTCCGGCTTCCATCTTGTTAGATTTTAATTCAACCTATTCTCCTATAACCAGTCCCTTACAGTCTGGAGATCTGAGGAATGTGGAGAAATATTACTGCAATGATCAGATAATTTTGCCTTGCATTAGCCATATAATCTTTTTAGATAAGCTATAGCTATATTGTTTGTCCATATCCTGTTCCAACCATGAACTACCCCACTGCATATGACATTCTGCAACAGAAAAGCTCTGTAGAAATATGACCACACCTGCTATTGCAAACTGCTCAGAAACGCTAAACAGCAGGGCCTGTCCGAAAAATACTGGACATGATGTAGAAACTGCTTTTTACACATAGAAGACATCTACTGACACCCAAATATGGATATCCATCCCACTCAACTGTGTTTGCAAAACATAGTTGCCATATATGTGTATTCAACCCAATGTGTCAGTTTGAGTATGGTCAATCAGGATCACATGCTTGCCTTCTGATATTTTGTAACCCACCCAAACCTTAATAAAAGAGCTTGTCTCAAGCTAGTTCGGGGCTCACTTACCCCGAGGAGAAAATGTGTGTCATGTCTTTCCTCAAACCCATTCGGCAGTTCGTGGGGAGCCCTCCAGGAGAGCGACGCCTCAGAGGAATATTTCAAGATCCAATTGTAAATTTGATATTAGCATGCTCTATTTCATTGTACTGCTTGCTAATGAATTCACATTATGAGGTGAAGGTCTTGGTTCTCATTTAATAATGATTGCTTTTGACTCAAAAGTCAGACTCTTCTTCATTTATACTGTAGCCCAAAGCAGCAACTTAATATAAATAGTTTTGTTGAAAGGGACTCCAAAGGATATTCACATTTTGAAATAATAGTAGGGTGAGCACCACTGACTTTGTGTTGCCATCCTCCAATGTAACCAATAGAATTATTGGTTTTGAAGTTGACTTTGTAGATGGGCAATGACCATGCCTCTCCTTTATTGTGACATAAATTTCTAATGCTTTGATGTACTGAATGGAATATAAAGATTTCCATGTACAGGCATCATTGTATCAAATAGTTCAAAGAACTTGAGAAAGTCTTTCAGTTTTTTCCATTTCTATTCAGGTTATATGATTATTGCACCAGGAAAGATTAGCATAATTCAATGTTGTACAGCAATTAAGAATATTAAAATTAATTTCAAGTTTAATTTTTTGTATGATAGATAGGGTAAAAAAGCCAAAGATTAAGCGAGTGGAAAGGTTTGTAGAAAGATAAATGGGAAACATCAGTACAGCATTATATTAGATATGAAAAATCATAAAAGACCTAAAAGGAAATGGTTGAACTAGAAAGCTTGAAAACATCCATTCTGCAATTTGCAGCTTACCCAAAAGCCTAATTTTGGGAAATAAACCAATTTTATCTAAATCAAGGTTAACAAGGTGGCATCCCATATTGGCTCTCTGAAATCTCTAAATTTGCCATGCAATTAAAAATGGTAGTACAATTGTATGAATATATGTGGGGAAGGGAGTAATGTAGTTATTAAAGATATTAAATATTTATTGGTTGCCTCAAGTACTGGATTCCTTATTCATTCATACTGAATTGATCATTCCATCAAGAGTTGAAATTTTGGGCTTGGACTACGCCACCTACAGTTGGACTTAGGCATAGTTCACAAAATTATCTGTTACAATGTCCTACCAGTCAATGACTACTTTAGCTTCAGCCGCAAAAATACAAGAGCACACAACAGATACAAACTCAATGTTAATTTCTCCAAACTTGATTGCAGAAAATATGACTTCAGCAACAGAATGGTCAATGCCTGGAATGCACAATCTGACTCTTTGTTACATCCTCTAACCCCCACTCCTTTAACCTCAAACTATACACTATTGACCTCACCCCATTCCTAAGAGGTCTGTAAGGGGCGTGCATAAGTGCACCATCATGCCTCCCACTCCTGTCCTAATGTCCCCATTTAATCGTACCTATTTTTTGTATTCTAAATCATGTTTATAATTATACCTATTATCTTGTAAGTGATTGACAAATCAAATAAATGAATGATAAAGATAGACCTCTTCAATCACAGAGTCTATTTATAAGCAAGATGATAAATCTTACCCATCAAATTTTCACTATCCTTTTAAGACACTATCCTTTTAAGGCAAATCATGTGATAGGCATCTTTATTGGAAATTAGACATTGGCTGATAGGAGAAAATATATTGGCAGAGGAGAAAGTTAGATCCAATCAAGTTGATCAACACTCAATTTGTGATCGTGTTACATTGTCTAATGGAACATACTCTTGCTACTTTTGTGGTTTATGGAGTCTTTATTGATGTAATCCCTAGTGCTAGTCTTTGAGTTAAATTGACAGGTATTTTGACTGACCACCATCTCCTTTTTCTGATCATAATGCTGCGTGAGAACACCTCAGTGCAGGTCAGATGTGCACTTTCAAAGGATTTTCTGCTCCAATTCCCATTCAGATAAGGATTAAACAGGAGTATTTTATCTGGCCTCCTTTTCAATCTTCATATGAACCATATAACTCAGGCTCTGAAAAAGCATCAGTTTCAATTCCGAAGCTGGATAGATTTATTATGGGTTTTCCTCTATGCTGATGATATGATTATCCTCTCTACAATGTTGGCTTATATTGTTCAGAAGTAATACTGGATATCAACTACACCAAAACAAAAATAGTCTTTATCAAAAGGTACATAATCAGATCTCGAACTGAAAGTTAAAAGGTTCCTACATTGAACAAGTTAACATCTTGAAATATCAAGAGTTATGTTTCAATCATCTGCAGTGTACAAGAACAAATTAAAGCCATTCCTAGTAGTCTCACAAGACAGCAGATGCAATTGTATATTTTTTCTACAAGAAAAGGTAACAGTGATTACTTGCTGCTATTGATATCTTTAAAACTAAAGTGTTCAATTTTTTGAGTTATAGTTTGCAAACTTTATTGCTTGTTTCTTCTCACTCAGATTTGTTGCTCTAGATGAGTCAGACATGGTATTCAATTCAATTTGGGCAATCACTTTTTTTTTTACTTTTATGATGTTAATAGCTTTCTGTGATGCTATTACAGCAGTAGATTTCTCAGGTTCTGTCATATATTAGAAAAAAAAACCTGATGAGGCACAATGCATTGAAAGAAATACTTACTTCAAGATAACTGCATTATCAGCTATTTATATCTGCATGTCATCAGCGTTTTGACTGATAACCTTTCAAAATTTTCTCATATTATAATAGGCTGCATGCTACAGACTCAGTTAAGTTCAGAATGACAGGAAATTCATTTTCACCTTTTTTGGAATTACTTAGACACAAAACACTTGTCAATCTTCAGTGTTATTCTCCCTTCTTAATGTTATGCTGCTACGCTATACAAATCTTTTAATTTTAAATCTTTTTTTTTCTCTTTTTCTGATTGTGTCTGCATATTTTGGTTTTCTAATAGAATAATCATTTTTCAACTGCCAGCATTTACAAAAAAATGTGATCAAATAATACTCTTGAATGTCAAGGACCAATCCTTAATATGTATATTTTTATCAAGAAAATATAATAAAAATTACTTCTATGAGTAAGGTGTAAAAAACCAAGCATTCGTTTCTCCTTGGTGATTATAGAGAATATTCAAGACTACCTCCAAAGAATACTGAAAAACTCAACAGGGATTTGCTTTGATGACTGCTGGACCTACTTGCTACTTTACCTCTCCCTTCCAGTGACATCATTGTCCTAACTGTGTCCAAAATAGGACACGTTAAGTCAAATAGCTAAAAGGAAATGAGCACTATGAATAAAGGCAAATATATGTGTCCCAGGATAATATTGCAGTTTTCAATCTGGTTGATCACCAGGACCAGAATTTCTCTTCAACACATTTTGGTGAAAGAAAAGTTCCCTGAGGATGGACTCCAGCATGAATCTGAAAGCTCAGAAGACCAAATCTCTGGTCCCGGTAAACAAACCATATTGGATCCTAAAATGAGCATTTGCTAAAATATTTATCTTATAAAGTGCTATGACTATTCACCAAGCATATTAAGTGCAATTCTTTCTTGCATATGAAGTCTAAATGAGCATTGGTGTGTCATCCATCTAATGAGATGGATGTCAAGCTTGGGAGTCAGAAAAGAGTTTGGGAATAAGGTCAGGCAGGAACATTAGCCCTATGGCAGGCAGAGGATGATATGGTGGGAATCTGAGGAAAGGGGGAAGTTAGGGACATCAGGAATTCTGAGTAATCCCAATATCTAGACCTCAGAGTTCATCTCCCATGCTTGATAATCGTAACCTTGGTGGCCCTGGACTCTAGCCCTGGGCAACTGACTCACATAATAAATTTGTTCTCACTCATAATTTGATTGTCATGGGACAGAAAATCTTGTTTGTATGTGCCCAGAAAGACCCAGACAGAAGAATTTCCCCGTTTAAAAAAGGCCATCCTGGGTTTTGGTTTGTCACCAGCCAAGAATCCAGTGGAGAGGAAGGGGAATAGCTATTATAATCTGCTACCTGTTATGGGCCCTCAGTAGTTCTACTCTGTGGATAAGCAAGAACGAACCTTTCTAGAGGACAGTTGCTGGCACAGTAGTTAGAATGAAGTATTGCAGGCTTAATTCTGCTGACTGTCAGCTGCCAGCAGTTTAGTAGTTCGATTCTCATGGGCTGTATATATATTTATACAACTCATGGCCTAGTCACCTCTTGAATTGATTACTGTAATATACTGTACACAGGACTGCCCTTGAAAACTACTTAAAAGCTCTAACTAATCCTGAATGTGACAGAATAGAGTGTTGGACATATGTTATTATACTAGTGATATCCCTGTTGGGGTAAAACATTGATCTTTATAAACATTATTGCTATAATGGATTTTGAATTGGACGGCGGAAGCAGCAGGCAAACTGAAATTATTTAGTAAACTGCATTGAAATGAGATTCTTGTGTTTTCTATACTGTGAAAGTAGTTTCAATCCTGCCATCTTTCATGTTTTGGAAGAGAAAGCTGATTATTTTCCCATAAGCATGCACTGTTTCTTGGGAAGGAAAATAAAGTTGGAAGAATGTACCAATCACTTTCCTTCATTTGCCTCATATGAAATCAAGAAAGATGGCACCAGTTGCTGATTTTGTTCCTGAAGCAGAATAGAAAGTGCCAATAAAGATAGGAGCATTATGCTGACATATTCTGCAGACTCAAGGATTGGAGGATAATTCCTAAATGTTGCTATCTGTTCCCCATCAGTCAAAATATAAAAGCAGAAAGTTAAACTACCTCTTACTCATACAGTATCAAGAAATGTATGAAGGCTAGATATTTACATGTTGCATCTTTGTTCTGAGTCTAGAACTAAACTGAAAATGTCTGCTATGTTGCTATTCTAGATTCCTCTTAGATATAAAACTGTTTTTTTCCAACGGAGTGTCCATTTTGATATTGTTGTTGTTGTGTCAGAAATCAATTGCCAGTCTATCTGTTCAGAATGTGTTTAAAATTTCCAGAGTGTTCCTAAAAAGAAGGCATTTGTAACACAAAAGCAGAGTTTATCATGAATTCTTTAGTTACTGTGCAAACCTAGTTTTGCAACTGAAATAACAGTCCTGCCTGAAGAGAAATGACTGGTGGCTCAGCTTTTGGCCTTGTTAATATTCAGGAAAATGTTTCTTCAAAATTTCTAACAGAAGTTTTGCAGATGTCTTGCCTGTTGCTACCAAAACACTTGGGTCAGATATATATTTAATTAACTGTATCCATTATTTTCTTGATTTCTAGTATGTAATTAAACACTAATCTCTTTGGGACATCCATTATATGAAAACTCCCTAGAGGTGACTGCTGTTGCTGTTAATGACAAACTGGAAGAAAAAAGAATGCTTGTACAATAATTTTGCTGTGGAATATTTCTCTCCTCAAGTTATACATCCTGTTGTTTTTAATAACACCACAATAATTAATACTACTGAACATTTCAAACTAATATTAACATTACTACAAATGTTTATAATAAAATACCATGAATATTGAGAGAAGATCAAACTGGAGTTCAAAAAATTTCAGAAATTTGCTAGTGTTTTTTTAAGGCAGCCATAATGGTCTGAATGAAGCTCAAGCTGCTTTTTTGTATATTGCATTGTGTCTCACATTAAAAAATAAATAAATAAAGCAGAGCGACAATGGCACTGTTATGGCTGCCATCTTGATTTTTTAAATCAAACCTATGTTTTTAATACATATTTATAAAGATTCTTGAAAATCTCCT
The DNA here is from genome assembly GCA_015471245.1 of Laticauda colubrina. Classification (NCBI taxonomy): domain Eukaryota; kingdom Metazoa; phylum Chordata; class Lepidosauria; order Squamata; family Elapidae; genus Laticauda; species Laticauda colubrina. The sequence continues at coordinate 38,875,985 of BLBF01000002.1, forward strand.
AGCCCTTCATTTGGGTATGTCTACTGAGTACAATAAAACTGTAAGTAAATGAAGCTTACACTGTAGGATACACAACATAAATCAAGTAAATTTGTGGTTAATTGTACACATGTGTGGAACTAAGCTCAACTATCCATGTAAAGCCCATGTCACACTGAACCAACGGATGCAAAGAAGATGTAAAACGGAAAAAAAAGCTTGCCATCCATTGGAAAACGCGATGTACTCACTGCCTCCATTTTGCTTCCTCTCTATACGTCCAGCATCCGTTTATTGACGTTTCATCCGCTCCGAAAGTTTTGGGCTGCCTAAAACTTTTGCACTGCCCAAAACTTTTGCACGGAAAATGTATCCAGTTCGTCCGTTCTGCATCCGCTACACATCTGCTAGGCATCCGCTACGCATCTGTTACGCATCCGTTACGCATCCGCGATATCCGCTAGGCATCCGCTACACATCCGCGAAACTCCATCCACCCGGACGTGGGGAGGAAGTGGAACGGATGCAGAACGGATGCCTAGCGGATGCAGCATGGAAACAAAGCATTTAAAATGGAAAAAACGTTCGCAGAGGGGACCTATCTCGGATATTAAGGATGTCTACAGGATGCCTAGAGGATGCCTAGAGGATGCCTAGCGGAAAACCTAGATTTCCTATAAAAAGGGGGATCAACTCATCTGCATCTCACTTTCAGAACAGCAGCCCAGTGGTGCAGACCTCTGCAGCCTTCATCTGCCTCTTCCTCTTCCACAGCATCCAGTCATGTCCACCGTGGATTGCAACAAAGTCCTTTCGGCAGCCACCATCGTTCTGCAACAGTGCAAAGCCATCTGCAGGCTCTGTGAACTCTACTGCGAGAAGAAAAAGAGGCAGCCAAAAGGAGTCTGGGTCCGAAGATGGTTCACCAGAAGAGCAGAGGACGGACTGTACAACAAGCTGATAGTGGAGCTCAGGAACGAAGACACTCAGGCGTTCCAGAACTTCATGAGGATGCCTCCAGCCATGTTTGACGAGGTTATGCAGCGTCTGACACCCAGGTTGACCAAGGTAAACACCAGCTTCCGGCCCAGCCTGGAACCTGGGCTCAAGGCTGCACTCACTCTGCGCCACCTGGCCTCAGGGACCACCTACAGGAGCATGCAGTACAGCTGGAGGGTGCCACACAACACCATCAGCATTGTGGTCAAAGAAGTGGTGCAGGCCATCATCGAAGAATACCTGCAGGAGCTCCTCCAGTGCCCCTCCCTGCCCAACGACACACAAGATGTGCCCTACTTCATCGTGGGGGATGACGCCTTCTCCCTCACAACCTACCTCATGAAGTCCTACATTTCCAGACTCCTCACCCGTGAAGAGAGGATCTTCAACTACAGGCTGTCCAGGGCAAGGCGGGTGGTGGAGAACGCCTTTGGCATCCTGGCCAACAGGTTACAGGTACTTCTCACCACCATGCAGCATTGCCCAGAGACTGTGAGGAGGATCATGGAAGCTTGCTGCATCCTGCACAATCTCATGCGCACCCGCTACCCAGTCTTGCAGAACAGGCTTGAGGACCTCCAACAAGGCAATGGGGACATGGAGCCTGGGGAATGAGGCAAGGGCGAAACCTGATCGACACTGAGGATGTGCAAGGCTCCAACAGAGCCTCACATGAAGCAAAGAAGCAGCGCAACCTCCTGAGACAATGGTGCAACTCCCCAGCTGGAGCAGTGGAGTGGCAAGACAGGATGGTAGATGCTTAATGGATGCTTCCTTCAGCCTGTCTCATCACACGGATGAGATTGGGCCATGTATGTTTGGTTCGCCTACAATGAACAGGGCGTTTAATAAAGAGTTGTGTTTATGTTGACATGTGTGGATAATTATTACATTATTATTGATAATAAAGGGCCGTAGGTATGGCACCTGGGAGGGTGGACCATACAGTCCCACTATGCTTGCACTGGAGGTTTATCTATCCCACTGCTATCCTAACCCATCCCACAAGCATGCAAAGGCTTAAACCATTTCTAAAAGTTTCCACCAAGACTTTATTAAAAAAAAGAAATGAAGCAAATGTGTGAATCATAAATATACTTTATGAACAACAAGCTATAAAACAAAAATGAGTCTCTGGCACTCCTCTTAGTCGCTCAGTCTCAGGGGTGAAGGGTCCAGGTGCTGTAGAGGTGGCTGGTGCTGGAGTGCTTCTCATCAGCTCCTCCAGAAGCAGAAGCAGCAGAAGCCCCAGCCCCAGAAGAGCGAGCCCGTGCTGCAGAAGCACCAGCAGAACCAGAGTGAGGGCCAGGGGGCGGGATGGTAGCTCTGTCCATCTTGCAAGGGCTGGCAGCAGACGGCTGAGGCTTGCTGTGCTTCCACATGGTTGTGAGGTTGCTGGCTGGCAGGGAGGCTGGCAGGAACCAAGGCTGGCAGGAAGGCTGGCAGGGAGGCTGGCAGGAAGGCTGGCACCAAGGCAGGCACCAAGGCTGGCAGGGAGGCAGGCACCAAGGCTGGCAGACAGACATGAACCAAGGCTGGCAGGAAGGCAGGCAGCAAGGCTGGCAGGCAGACCGGCTGGGAGCAAGGCTTGCAGGCAGGCTGGCACCAAGGCTGGCACCAAGGCTGGCACCAAGGCTGGCACCAAGGCTGGCACCAAGGCTGGCAGGCAGACATGCAGGCAGGGCAGGCAAGGCAGCCAATCCGTCCGCCAGCAGGTCTTTCCTCTGAATGGTGACCTGCTTCCAAGATGCTTCCGTTATATCTGCAGGGCTGACGCAATGCATCCTCCCCGCATGCGTAATTAATGCCAGGCCTCCATTAGGCTTCCGCTGTGCATCTGCTATGAATCCTCTGTGCATCCGCTTCATCTGCTGTGCATCCGCTGTGCATCCGCTGTATCCATTCTGCGTCCGCTTTGCTGAGGTCCCCCGGAAACCTAGCAGACGTGCCATCCGCTCCCATCCCCTTCCATCCGCTGGGCTTCCATTCCGCATCCACTTTGCATCCGCCCTGCATCCTCCCCCCGTCCGTGTTATCCGCTCTGGTTATGCAAATTTTTGCCCCTTTTGAGAGCGGATAACAACGGATGGAACATTTTGCTCGTCCGTTGTGTCCTTTTTGCATCCGTTGGGCAGTGTGACATGGGCTTAAACCCTTTGGGCTTCATGAATCCTAAAAATTCTCATATTCTCTTTCTATTTTATTTTTCTTTTAGGAGGTTTGTTTTTTTTTAAAAAACTTTTTTCTGTGGGTTCAAGTGAATAAAAATGGCTACAACTGTACATTACAAAAAGACATTTGGCACAAGGATAGTCAAGACTTTTTCCCCTTCTCTTTAGTGAGACATTCACTCAGCAGGCAATGCAACATTTCACTTCAAGATATTATTTGTTGCTGCTATCACCTCTTATTAGATTATTTTATTAGATAATTGTGTATTATTTTCTTGTTTTTCTTAAATGCTTTTAATTTTGTAAGCTTTAATTCTTCTTTGCTGCACTGAATGGAACACATACACAATAGACGTAGGATATAATGTTTTCACTAAATACTTGCTGTTAAGCCTGGGTTCCCCAACCAGGGTTAGGTAAACAAGCTAAACAGAATGTGCAGCGT
>BLBF01000002.1:38889630-38908074 GCA_015471245.1 Laticauda colubrina
AGCATACCATTTGATAGTCATACAGTTTTATTTTATAAATTATTGACTATTACGAAGCAAAATAATTTTTCAAATTCATTCTAATAACTGGTATAAATTTTCTTATAAATCTTTCACATTGCTTTTCAATATTTTATCAATCTTTAGAAACAACTGCAATGTTTCCCTCTCTTCTTTATTATTGCATTTATTATAAATAAACATACCATTACATCACAATACAGTTTTATCTCATGGATTATTTACTTATTTCATTTCTAACTCATTACAGTATTCTACTGTCACAACACTATCTTTTGTACCTTTGCAGAATCCTCACTTCTAACTCAATTTAACCATTGTCTCTGTGTTTTCTAGCTGAGCAAATTCCTTTAATTCTAATACATTTCCCCTTTTTCTTTATTTCCTGTTTTTGTCCCTCATAAGTTCTTTCTCTTTCTATCTTTCTCCCCTTTTTCTCATCCCCTTTTTTATACCCCTTTCTCTCTCATTTTTCCTTCTGTAGTTTTCTTTTCTGCTTCTCCTTGCTGTTATACTTCTTTTTCAGACTATTTTTCTTTTTGGCTGTTCCCTTTGATCTCAAACTTTTAACTCCTTTCTCCCTTTTCCCTTTTATTACCACACTTTGCATTATTTGATTATTGAAAATTGCTTATTCTTTGTCCCACCCTTTTTCTTGCTCTTGAAGCTTTTCCTTTTGCTTTTCATAGTTCAGGATCTCCATTTCAAAAATTTCAAATATGAAGCCAAAGGATCTTCCTCCCATTTCTGCACCTCTTTTCTGTTTTTCAAAACGCACCTTCAATTCCTCCAGGAATGATTGCATTTTAAAATCTTTTGAACAACCACCCGATTGACTTTAAGTAAGAACAGAAAAAGAAAGAAAAAAACCAATGCCAAAAACTTTTTTTTAAAATAACTAAATGATCCCAGACTGTTCCTTCTTATTTCTTTCCTTTACTTTTCCTTTCGGTGGGTTACTGTATCTTTTAATAAGATTTCAGTTACAATCTTTCCTCGGGTGTCTTTTCAAAATTTCCCTGTTAATCCTCTTTATTTTTCCATTTTTCCATTATTCCAAGTCTCACCCTTTTGCCTCCACTCTTCTCCTTTTTATGGCTTTAAAATGACCAATTAAAAAAATCTTTATTCTCCTTTTGACACTTAGATTTCAGCTTAAGGTTGCTTATTAGTGTCAAAATAGATTAATATAAATTTCTTTTCATACTATTTGGAATTGTCAATATAAAGGTAAAAAAGGGGCTTTAAACCTCCTTTTCTCTCTCTTTCATTGCTTAAAGATCTTCTTTCAGAAGTATCCCTCTAGGTACTTTTAGATTCAGGGTACCTTGCTTAGATGTTTCCTGTTGTTTAGCCTAGTCTGTCCTGCTTTCTTCTTTGTCTTCCTTCTGCACAATCTTATCCAGTTGGGTTCTTCTTTGAGGTGGCCATTTCTGACCACTGCTGCAACTGCCTTCAGGGAAGGGAGTTTAGACCAGCCAAGGAGGAGAGATGTGGCTCCCCTCCACTTGGCTAGCAATTCCCCCCCCTTCACCACCTCTACAGGGTGGCTTCAGCCCCGAATCCAAAGGATCTGGGTGTTCCAACATCAAGCACAGATTGAAACTGCACACAATCGGCGGATTTCAGTTTATTGCTGAAGACACCCAAACCGGAACTATTATGTCTTACATTTTTGATAAAGTGCAAAGTGATGTGTAAATTCTTTAATAAATAAAATAGTAACACGAATCTTTTTCAGCCACAACAGTCATAACTTAACTTGGCTTAATAAGATTCTAAACTTCACCATGTGTAAAATTCCATAAAAGATCATCAGCAAGATATTATTTGTGCTTAAACTATCATAAAGAAGTTCTAATGAAGGAATATTCTTTGACAATAATTTCTACATGCCTAAAAAAGCAAATGAATTATTTTATCCCTCTGCTATGTAAATTAGATACAAGAGTTACATATAATATTTATACTGGAGGGTATTCCAGCTCAGAGGTACATTGATGTAAATTAATGAAAGAGATACTTAGCAAGATAAGACTAATGTTTCTCAACTATGGTAACTTCAAATTCACCAGCCACCATCATTGCCAAGTTGTGAAACACTAGATTAAAACATTTAAGACATCAGAATGTGAAGGCAGAAATAGATTCAGAAGCAACTGGCCATGCTGGTAACAAATGAGCTTGTGAAAAACTGACAGAGAAGCAACCTGTTTGCATGGTTATATCCTCTGTTTTAAACAACAAAAGAACACAACTTAATGTAGACACCAGTAATTATATTAGAAATAAGCAGTGCTGGTCAGAATCAGGTTATAAAATGTTGCTTGAGGGAAAATACAGTAAATGGAAAACATTTGTGCTCTTTGTAAAGATAACAAGCAGAAGAGAGTACTTATTTATGCCACATGTGCTAATCAAACCTCTGAAAACCTGTGAAAAGTATGGGCAGAGATAAAGGACTAACTGCTTATTCAACATTGATCACTGTTTGGAACAGATATGGAAGCAAAGCAACCTACTTCACCTCTTGTTATCTGATGCAGAACCAATATTCCCTTTCAAGATTCAGTGTCTAATCAGAGTCTGATTCATTTGATTGATGTTCCGTGGGATGGTGTTTAGAAAAAGAGAAAGGAAGTTAAGCTGTGAAGAACAGCACACATTTGACTTCCAATATTTAATAAGTTGGGCTTCAGGGTTGTATATCATTTTTTAAAAATAAAACAAGAAGGAATAAATGAAAAATTATCATTAAAGGGTTAGCCATGTAGCAATGAATGCTGCTTGTATAGGAAGGTAATATAGAATGCAATATTATATTTTTACTAACAAAAATATCTTATAAAATAGTTAATGTGATACTAAGATAGTTGACCACAAACTGTTTTGATAAAAGTCACCATAACCTTGTCTTCTAAAAATGCAATGTTATTTGGTGGATAAAATGTATCTCTAAAAATGTATTGACAATTTGACATTAAAGATGCAAAGCTAGCTATTAGAAAGCTATTTCTAATAACAGCTTTATTAAAAAGAAAAATGCTATTAACTCAGGCATTCTGGCTGAATTCTGTAACTTTTTTATTAGTACTTAATTTTGAACTAGAAAAATTAGTTACACACTTACTTCTCATAAGTATCAAAATTGAACTTCTAAAAAAGGCTTCTACAGAAGTAATCCTGTTACTAGCAACTAAACCTTACTTGATGCAAAGGAAACTTTTGATATTTTTTCCCCCCAAAAATGTATTTCACTTTTTATTAAACATGACCCAAAAAGAAATTAATGAGCAGCTATAAAATCTACCATTTTATAATCAATTTGTAAATAGTACATTTGTAAATACTTTGTAGTTCTGTATATTACATACTGTGTATATAAACTGTATATAACTGTGCTGTTTAAAGCCCATGTCACACTGCACCAACGGATGCAAAGAGGATGTAAAACAGACAAAAAAGCTTGCCATCCGTTGGTTAACGCGATGTACTCACTGCCTCCATTTTGCTTCCTCTCTATCCATCCAGCATCTGTTTATTAATGTTTCATCCGCTCAGAAAGTTTTGAGCTGCCCAAAACTTTTGAGCGAAAAATGTATCCAATGCATCCGTTCTGCATCCTCTAGGCATACGGGGGACATCCGTTCTGCATCCATTACGCATCTGCTATATCTGCTAGACATCCGCTGTGCATCCGCACAACTAAAATCCGTTCCAGCGGTAAACGGATGCAGGGAGGAAGCAGAACGGACACGCAGCATTAGTAGCACGGATGGAGAAAGGATGAGAGCGGATGCAGTTCATCCGCTCTGCATCCGCTCTGCATCCGCTCTGCATCCTCTACGCATCCACTCTGCATCCTCTACGCATCCTCTACGCATCCTCTACGCATCCGCTCTGCATCCGCTCTGCATTCTCTACGCATCCACTCTGCATCCTCTATACATCTGCTCTGCATCCTCTATACATCCGCTCTGTGTCCTCCCCACGTCCGTTCATTTCCGTGTTATCCGCTCTGCTTATGCAAATTTTTGCCCCTTTTGAAAGCGGATAACAATGGATGGAATATTTTGCTCGTCCGTTGTGTCCTTTTTGCATCCGTTGGGCAGTGTGACATGGCCTTAAATTCCTGCTTTCCTTTTTTTATCATTAGAATTCTCATTATTTTTATCTCTACACAAATTGGAACTGGGCATTTCAAATTGAAGGAAATCTCCCAGTAAAGAAACATCCTTTGACATGCTTTTACTAGAGGATTACCTTCCTTAAATAAGGATACAACCCTATCCTGCTCAAAAACAACCTTGATCTTATTTTGCAACTATTCTGTAAGCCACTATCTTAGAAACTATAGACAACCAGCCATCTACATACAGATTGAGGGCCTCTGCTGTAAAGTTATTCCTATAAACAGTTCAAACTATTTATACAGTTTATGGCTTTATTAAAAATGAATGACTGATTTTTTTTGTTCCTATATTGGCATTGCTGTGTGGATTAACCCTTTGTATCATAAGGGCATGCAAAGATTACAGACAACTAACTGTGTTGGCTCATTGTCTGGCTGTAGCAGTCAACTGTGGAAGATCCATAAAACTTCTTACAGCAAAGCTGGAATGGAATAAGGCCTTTGCTACATTTTTATTTTCAAACAACAGCCAATGAAGTTCAGATTATTGTGACATGCTCTAAATAGGAGGATGCCCTTGAAAATCACCAAGAAATTGAAGTGCATTCAGAATGCAACAGCCAGACTTCTGTTGGATGATTCTGATTAAGAGTATATAATGTGTGCTAAGCTATAACTGACTCCTTAGTAGAGACTTAGTAGAATTCTAAGTTAAATTCAAGATGCTTGTTATTTTATATAAATCCATAAATGGTTTGATCCCATCCACTAATTATCTATTTGTTTACAACTCTAGACAGATAGCAGAGTATAGATCATTAGAATAAAGACAAATAACAATAAACAATAACAAAAACATTGGAGAAACAAGAACAACCTGTTGCATGGATTAAATATAGATCAGAAAGCAGGTCAGAAACCATCCTGCTCAGTGTACTGGAAAAGGCTTTAAAGCTTCTTGAAAATAACAGGTTTGGATTACATGAATTTCAAGAGTAATGTGTTCCAAATGATGGGGACAGTCATAGAGAAACTTGTATTCAAGATTTTTTCAGTACATTGCATTTCAGGAGCTACAGTCTTTAACTGGAAGCTGACTGTATGTGCTGGCCTGAAAGGACAACCTAAAGACTTAGCTAATTATGGGAGTAGCATCCATTCTAAGAACTTTATTTTTTTTTTCCACTGGTACCCTAGAGAGAGAGAATATTGGCTTTTCCCATAATAGCTTTCAATCTGTGTTTTGGACTTTTTCAATACTAACTTTATTTTATTGGTTTTTTTTAATTTCATGAAATTTTCTATGGCTTCTCATTCTAGTAGACTCCGGGAAGCTTACAAAATCCAACACAAGTAAAACAGTTAAAATATAAACAAAATAAAACTAAATTAAATACAATGAAATGCAACCACAATATTACAGATATGCCAGGAGTAACCTCAAACATGTTAACTCCAGATCTTTGAACAAAGCCAGGTTTTAAGCTTTCTGAATTTCAGAAAAGGAAGATGCTGTTCCAAATCATACTGCTCAGATAGAAACAATTGAAGATAGGTCATCGCCTAAATCACTAGGCCTTATCTATCAATGTCATGAGAAACTGTGTGAAGACCAGCACCTTGAATTACAGTCATTGTAATCAATCCATCTTGCATAGCAGAGGTGAAACATGGGCATAGTGACTTTTACTGCTGTATTTGAACCTATTGTTGCTTTCAGATGATCTTCAAGGTCAGCCTCATGTAAATCACATTACAGCAGTCCACTTGTGAGGTAACCAGGATGTTAGCGACCATTTGAAAGACTCCTAATCAAGGAAAGAGCACAACTGGCACACAGATAAACATGTGCAATTTTTATAATCTGGAGCGGGGATTATCTTAATGTTTTTAGATTCCTCTGCATGATGGATTGGTTTAGATCATTCAAATGGAAGTAAGAGTCAACTGAAATAACTGTAAACATCTATTAGTTCCTGTCTGCTTTAATTATCATTAATACTATATTTATGTCCACAACATAGAATGATCTTTCAAAATCAGGACTGTTTAAGCCCATGTCACACTGGCCAACGGATGCAAAAAGGACACAGTGGACGAGCAAAATGTTCCATCCGTTGTTATCCTCTCTTAAAAGGGGCAAAAATTTGCATAACCGGAGCTGATAACACGGACGCGGGGAGGACGCAGGGCAGATGCAAAGCGGATGTGGAACGGAAGTCCAGTGGATGGAAGCGAATGAGAGCAGATGGCGCAACTGCAGGGCTTCTGGGGGGCCTCAGCGAAGTGGATGCGGAACGGATACAGCAGATGCAGAATGGACATCGAACGGATGAAGCGGATGCACAGTGGATGCACAGCGGATAAAGCGGATGCACAGTGGAAGCCTAACAGATGCACAGCGGAAGCAGAACGGATGCCGAGCGTTAATTGCGCATGCGGGGGGGAAGCATTACGTAAGCCCCCCGGATATAAAGGGAAGCAGCTCGCACATGGCCAGCATTCCGAGGAAAGACCTGCTGCTGGACACTTCGAGTTCCTTGCCTGTCCTGCCTGCATGCCTGCCTGCCAGCCTTGCTGCCAGCCTGCCTTCCAGTCAGCCTTGGTGCCTGCCTGCCTGCCTGCCTTCCTGCCAGGCTTTCTGCCAGCCTTTCTGCCAGGCTTCCTGCCAGCATTGGTGCCTGCCAGCCTCCCTGCCAGCCAGCAACCCCACAACCATGGGGAGGAAGCGAAAGCCTCAGCAACCTGCTGCCATCCCTGGCAAGAGGGACAGGGCCAACCTCCCGCCCCCTGCCCCTGACTCTGCTTCTGCTGGGGCTTCTGCTGAAGCTGCTCCTGGCGGTGGTGCTTCTGCTGGGGCTGGGGCTTCTGCTGGGGCTTACTCTGTTGAAGCTGCTCCTGGTCCTGCTCGACCTGCTCGTGCTCCTGGACTTGCTCGTCCTGCTCGTCCTCCGCCTCCGCAGAAAGGCAGAGAGCCAGACAGCAGGAGGGGCAGAGCCACACTGTCCTGCTGGAGATCAGGGACACCATCCGCACCAGCATAGATCTCCTCTGTCAGCTGGTCCACACCGACTCCTCAACCTCCAACCGCAAGCCCTTCCTCACCTATGTCAACCAGACCCTCAAGGAAATGGCGGATCCACAGTACCAGGTGGTGAAGGACCGGATCACTGAGCTGCTTCACAACCCTCCAGACCCAGAGGAACCTGCTCCCACCCAGTCCAGGTCTGCTCCTCCACCCCAGGTGATGTCCCTCCCATTCCAAGGCTTCCCACAGGCCCTCACCTACCAGGGCTATGGCTACCAGGAGGTTCAGCAGCACAGGCAGCAGCCCTTCCCAGTCCAGGCACAGAGTCATCGGGCGACACCATTGCCACCTGTTCCACTGATGCCACCGATGCCACCAACGACAATGATGCCACCGACGACAGCGATGCCACCCACGCCAATGATACCACCAACGACAGCGAAGCCACCCACGCCAATGATGCCACCAATGCCAGTCCTCACCCAGCTGCAGAGCAGACAGCCCCACTACACTACTCCTTCCTCCATCCCACAGCCAAGCCCAGCCTCAGTACATCTCTCATCAGTACTGGGGCTGACACCCCATGGCATGGAGGAAGGACTTCTCAGCATCACGGGACTGAGCCAGCTGTCCGAGAGCTTTCTCAACACACCGTCACCTGTTGTCCACTCGGGGCCAGGCACTCCATCACCACCCACCACCACAGCGCCTGGATCCTTCACCCCTGAGACTGGGCACACCTCCGAGTGACCAAGAAGAGTGCCAGAGACTGGGTAGCTGGCTACTTGTGGACTTTATTTGGACATCTGACTTGGGTCATTTTTTTTTTACAGCTTGTTATTCAATCAAGTTTATCTTTGATTCACACACTTGCTTCATTTGTTTTTTTTTTTTTAAAGTCTTGGTGGAAACTTTAAGAATTGGCTTAAGCCTTTGCATGCTTGTGGGATGGGTTAAGATAGCAGTGGGGTGGGCAGGGATACCTGTGGAATGAGCAGGGATACCTTTGGGATGGCTAATAGCTGTGGGATAGATAAACCTCCAGTGCAAGCATAGTGGGACTGTATGGTCTACCCTCCCAGGTGCCACACCTATAGCCCTTTATTATCAATAATAATGTAATAATCATCCACACATGTCAACACAAACACAACTCTTTATTAAATGCCCTGTTCATTGTAGGCCCACTCAACATACATGGCCCAATCTCATCCGTGTGATGAGACAGGCTGAAGGAAGCATCCATTAAGCATCTACCATCCTGTCTTGCCACTCCACCGCTCCAGCTGGGGATTTGCACCAGTGTTTCAGGAGGTTGCGCTGCTTTTTCCCTTCCCGTGAGGCTCTGTTGGAGCCTTGCACATCCTGAGTGTCGATCAGATTTCGCCCTTGCCTCCATTCCCCAGGCTCCATGTCCCCATTGCCTTGTCGATGGTCCACGAGCCTGTTCTGCAAGACTGGGTAGCGGGTGCGCATGAGATTGTGCAGGATGCAGCAAGCTTCCACGATCCTCCTCACGGTCTCTGGGCGATGCTGCATGGTGGTGAGAAGTACCTGGAACCTGTTGGCCAGGATGCCAAAGGCGTTCTCCACCACCCGCCTTGCCCTGGACAGCCTGTATTTGAAGATCCTCTCTTCACGGGTCAGGAGTCTGGAAGTGTATGGCTTCATGAGGTAGGTTCTGAGGGAAAAGAGCGTCATCCCACACGATGAAATAGGGCACATCTTGCATGTCGTTGGGCAGGGGATCTGGATCTGGGAAGCCCACGATGAGGTTGCCTTCCAGCCCCTCCTTGAGGTGACTGGCGTTGTATACCTGGGCATCTGTAGATGAGCCATAGCCTGAAGCATCGATGTACATGAATTTGTAGTCAGCATCGACCATGGTGAAGAGGACGATTCTGAAGAAGCCCTTGTAGTTGAAATAAGTGGACCCCGACTTGGCTGGCGCTTTGCAGGCCACGTGCTTGCCATCGATGGCTCCAACGGTGTGTGGGAAGTTCCACCTCTGATACCACTGCTCTGCAACTTTCTTCCATCCTTCTTCAGTGGAGGGGCACTGGAGGAGCTCCTCCTTGTATTCTTCGATGATGGCCTGCACCACTTCTCTGACCACAATGCTGATGGTGTTGTGTGGCACCCTCCAGACGTACTGCATGCTTTTGTAGGTGGTCCCTGAGGCCAGGTGGCGCAGAGTTAGTGCCACCTTGAGCGCTGGTTCCAGGCTGGGCCGGAAGTTGCTGTTTGCCTTGGTCAACCTGGGTGTCAGGAGCTGCACAACTTCATCAAACATGGCTGGAGGCATCCTCATGAAGTTCTGGAATTCCCGAGTGTCTTCGTTCCTGAGCTCCACCATCAGCTTGTTGTACAGTCCGTACTCTGCTCTTCTCCCGATCCATTTTCGGACCCAGACGCTTCTTGGCCACCTCTTTTTCTTCCCGTAGTAAAGTTCACAGAGCCTGTAGATGTTGCAGAAGGATGGTGGCTACCAAAAGGATGGTGGACATGACTGGATGCTGTGGAAGAGGAAGAGTCAGATGAAGGTTGCAGAGGTCTGCACAGCTGGGCTGCTGGTCTGAAAGTGAGATGCAGACGAGTTGCTCCCCCTTTTTATAGGCAGTATAGGTGTCCCTTTGCATCCTCTAGGCATCCTCTAGGCATCCTTAATATCCGAGATAGGTCCCCTCTGCGAATGTTTTTTCCACTTTAAATGCTTTGTTTTCATGCTGCATCCGTTCTGCATCTGTTCTGCATCTGTTCCGCATCCGTTCCACTTCCTCCCTGCGTCCGGGCGGATGCGAGTTGCGTGGATGCGCAGCGGACGCCAAGCGGATATAGCGGATGTGTAACGGATGCGTAACAGATGCATAGTGGATGCGTAGCAGATGCAGAACGGACGAACTGGATACATTTTCCGCACAAAAGTTTTGGGCAGCCCAAAACTTTCAGAGCGGATGAAATGTCAGTAAACGGATGCTGGATGGATAGAGAGGAAGCAAAACGGAGGCAGTGAGTACATTGCGTTTTCGAACGGATGGCAAGGTTTTTTGTCCGTTTTACATCCTCTTTGCATCCGTTGCTTCAGTGTGACATGGGCTTTAGCTACTTCTAAGAACTAGTTGTAGAGAACAGTTTTAGTAATTATGTGTGGTCAATCTATCTGCATTTTCTTTACAGAAAGGACACTGGATATAGTTTTGTGTGCTATGTATTTCAGATCATTTGGGTTTTAAAGAATTGGACTTTAACTATATTGATTTCCATCTTATTCTGTTATTTGCTAGTCAGATGCATAGCTATTTCAACATCTCTCAATCACTTAAGACAGTCTTTCTAATCTTAACTGTTGGACCCAGTTGTAAAGGTAAGATAACTCTCCATGATTAAGAAGAAGTTTAATATAATTAATCAAATATAAATAACCTTAAAGGACTCTTCTACACAGAGCTGTACTTTACATATGTTTTATTAAGTAGAGTTTATAAATTATACAACTTTTCTCTTTAATTTGTAGCATTTCTATCCCACAGTAAAAAGCCATATTTCAAACAATAATGCCAAACCAATAAAAAGAGTTGTCCAAACAGAAGGCACTATATCTTCCATAGATATTGCATTTAAATTCTCTTTACCATGGTAAATTTTAATTGCCTTGAAAATGTTCAAAAATGCAGATATTCCACTATCTATTTTCTAGTTTTGGATTATATTCCCATGGAATATTTTAAATAGCTTGAAAATGCTGTTTGTCTTTTCAAAGTGACAACAAACTTCTTAAAATATTTGTCTGTTAACCTTTGGTTTTATACAAATAAAAATATACTATTTTCAAAATGATAACACAATTTCTGTATAGCCTAGTTCTTTGCACACATGTTTTGCATAGGTTTGATTTTACTTGGTTTAGCAAGAGTGCATTTTAATTTGCACTGATTATGTTGCTTAAAAGAGAAGCTGCCAGTTGAAGCATTTGTTACTGCTGACTATATTTCCTTTGAAATCCTACCTATGTAATAGACTAAATTATCTGCCACTTAATGCCAGTCTGGAGGCACTCAGGGCTGCTATATTGGCACAGCATGTTCGCAAACATTCTGACGCTGACAGAACAAAAGCTAATTATGGAAATGTTAATAATGCATTAACTATGGATGGCTAGATAGGTGAAATGAAAAGTTGAGTTTTCTTGTGCATAAGATTCTCTTATGTAAAGCCTAGAAAATGGCATGTTGGATATGAAATAGGGGATAATTTTATATCAGGACTGTCTAGTTCCTCAACATTGAAAGAAATTTTAAAAAAGAAAAAAGAAAGGGCTATAGACAGGATTCCTATGCAGGGCAACAAATCCACAAGCTATAAGCTGTTCAGATCAAAAGGGAAGAAAAGTGTTCTTGTGAAAAAAGAGCAGAATTGCCTGTACAGAAAGCCTGCTTTCATAGATTTCACCCACTCTGTTTTGGATACTGCTTCCATACTCAGTAATGCCAGCAGTACAAAGGTCAGCTACATAAAGGAGCTTAGCAAGCATAATGAATGTGACACTTGCTTAAAATACAGAGAACATAATACATATAAAACCACTTAGAGTCACTATATATCAATTTCTGAATTCCTTTGTTCTCATGCTGAATACAAATCACTCTGAAAAATATTCCAACTTATTTTTCTTTAAATAATGAATGAAATGTTGCATTTACCTAAGCATACATTATGGCGTGCAATTTTCTTGCTGAAGGTTTCATCTATCTACTACTTTTTTACAACTTAATGAATAAGCAAGTTTCATCTTTATAAAAAGTCAAGTCAATTAGTGCTTAAAATTAAAAAGTGGAATGTAGTTACTTTGTACTAATGGATAACCTTTTGAATTGAAAAGGATCAAAATGTGAAGAAGCCAATCAGGTTGTCCTAGATATCTTTCAAAAAAGAAGATAAAAGACTGATAAAAATGTAAATATCCTATTTAACATTTCCATAGCTTTGCTGTGATTTATCTAATTGAACACACTCTTGAAAATAAACCTCTCAGACATACTAGTCACTCAAATTATATAGTTCAACATTGGCCTGTCTAACCGATTACAGCCTACTAAAGACAACAGGCGGTCTGCAGGAGGAGGAAAATCCTTAGCAACAGGTATTTTTATACCTATAGATTCTGCTGAAGAATTTAGATTTTTCTTCTCCTGCAATGGGCTAATTGTAAAAGTATACACTATATTATCTCTTAAATGTGCTTCATTAAGTCTGTAGCAAGTAGATGAAGGCAGTTGATATCATTTCTGGAATAATTTCTTTAAAACTGGATCCAGTATTCAACTCATCTTGGCTTTAGTAAATATACTACCCTTATTAACAGAGCTCAACTCTCTCTAAAATATCAAACTTATTTTTCTTAACTTGAAATTATCAGAGAATTCTTTCTGATTTTCCAAGTAAAAGCTAGGCTAAAAGTACAAATTTTGTTATGTTCTGTTATTTATTATTTTTATTTCTGGCTAACCCAAGGTGTGACTGGATCCCTCTATTTTTTTTAATATTTTATTTTTAAAAAACAAAAATATAAATCTCTATTCACATTAACAGTGTTAATGTCATGATTGATACGTACATCTCCTTTTGTACATAAACATCAAATCTTATTTCTATCCTCCACCCATTTGTACCAACTATCCCAAACCCTGTAATAGTCCGAATCATCTTTGGCTCTTAATTCCATTGTGAATTTATCCAGTTCCACACAATCCATTATTTTTTGTGTCTTCTTCAGATGGTATCTTTTCCTTTTTCCATTCCTGTGTGAAGGCTATTCTTGCTGCTGTTATGATATGTATAATGATGTTACGGATGACCTTGCTCAATTTTTCCTTAATTATTCCTGATAAGAATATTTCCAGTTCGAGTTCTAATTTGTGTTCTGTAATTTCTAATAACCATCTTTGTACCCTCATCCAATATTTTTTAACCTCTGGACACTGCCACCACATATGGAAGAACATTTCTTCTTTATATTTACATTTCCAACATTCTGCTTTGGTGTTTGGATACATTTTGGCCAGTCTTGCCGGGTCTAGGTGCCATCTCCAAAAGATTTTATGTTGATTTTCTTTAAATGCTGTTGGCAATGTCAGTTTACAGTTATCTGTACACATTTTCCCAATCCTTTAAATTTATATTATGCCCTACATTTTTTGCCCAGGCAATCATTGATCCCTTTACTATTTCCTCTTCTAATTCCACTTCCAACAAATAGTTATACATTCTTGTTATAAATTTTATCTCCTTGCCTGTCAAAATTTGGTCTGGTTGTTGTAAGTCCTTTTCTTTCCCTTGTTCTTCTAAATCTTCCCTAAATTTTTATCTGAATTTGTAAGTATGACCACCAGTCTATAATTATATCTTGTTCTTTTAATTTATCAATTGTTTTTAGATCCATCTATTTTTGATTGTTTAAAAGGAACTTGCCATACTGATGCCATAATTTCCAAAGAAATGAAATTTAATCCCTTGATCTCATATTTATATTATCTCTAAAGGAGAAGAGAGCCCTCAGTAACTCACCTTCTTCATTTCTGAAAACGTTAAAATTTTAGAATGGAGGATAGTGACGGTGAGGCAGAATTTTAGTGGCAATGTGATTTATAACTTCGAACAGGCCACTTTTTCTCCTCCATATCCTGCATTTTATTTTAGACTTAAAAAATTAAGCAAGCTGTTTCATATCTGGCATACTAGCAACAAATAAAGTACTGAATACGTTTGTGCATGTGATGTGTGTGTGTGTGTGTGTGTGACAGAGAGTGTGTGTGTGTGACAGAGAGTCCTTGAATATATCTCAATGAGCTCATATCAAGGTTGTCCTAAAAATCATTATGCCTTGTCATAATCATGTGCTTGTCATTATATTTTTGTCATTATTATTCCCTGAACTCTGAAAGTCAGGGAGAGAGGGAGATTGACATTATGACATTTTATTATTCACAACATAATTTACTTTCTGGGAGAGGATACACTGGAAAGAACACAACCCATCATTTAACTTCTAAAAGATTCATGTTCATCCCTGTGACATGAGCTTTAAAAAGTAGAAGCCCACTAAACTGTGGAGTGAACAGGCAGAACCCAATGGACTAAAAACAAAAGAACATTAACAAAAGGCTAATTTAAAATTACAGTAATATATGGCTTCTCAATATTTATGGAATATTTACCCCTAAAATAATGTGGAGATTCAGAATCACATTCAAAATGGTAAGAATGAATAAGAATGAATAGACACATACATATACACACAATGACTTCTTCTTTGTAAGATAAATGCTGTTTTTAATTTTTTTAAAAAAATTATGTATTATACTTTTCCCAACCATCACAACCTTTATTTTTTTTAATTAATACAATGCTATTGCTCTCCCCCAGTCTTTAATTATATTTATTAAAACAATGCACATGGAAACAAAATACACATATACAGTTTCCTATATTAAAGTCCCAATTTTCTATAATTTCTTGATGAGCTGATTGCTTTTATGAAATTGTTTAGATATATGTATAGAAAAAATGAACTGAAAACTATTTTAAAAAAATCTATACTAGAGAATATAGGGGTTTTTTGAGGCAGCCAAGTAAACTACAATGCCAGGGCTAATTTAGTTACTATAGAAATATCCAGAATCTCCTGCCTAGGAACAAAAACTTCAATATTTGAAATACCTCTACACATTTCTATCGGCAAACTATATAATCTTCCCTAATGGTGCTTTTTTAACTTTCGTAACCAGAATTCTTCCTGTTCCATACTTAGAACATAGAAAAATCCACCAACCTTTCTTGCTACCATTACACTCTTCAAATTTAGGGTAGTTTAACTCATCTTCTTTAGGCAGAATTAGAGTTGTTTGAAGAAAGCTGTTATATACTCATATATATAAACATCCTATACACAAAGACACAGATGCAAAGCAATATTCTCAGTGTCATTTTTCATGCAGCTCAGAATAGAATAGAATAGAATAGAATAGAATAGAATAGAATAGAATAGAATGGAATGGAATGGAATGGAATGGAATGGAATGGAATGGAATGGAATCACTCTGTTAAACAAATAATTCCCTCAACCCTGTTCAACTATTACAAAGTCTGCACTGCTATTACTGTTAATCTTGTCATCACTCCTTATCATCCATCCCCTCCTACTTGTGACTGCATGACTGTAACTTTGTTGCTTGTATACTTACAATTTATATTGACTGTTTTCTAGTATGATTGATTTCTTAAGTTTCGCTGTGTTCATGGAGTAAACATTCTGGAATATCATAAAGGATCTATATTGTAGCACCTGCAACAAGCATGATGGTGCATAGAGAGAATTTTTAAAAAATCCAAACAATATACTTGTAGTTAATCAATGAGTCATAGGGCTTCTTTGAACAACATCTCTATTGGGAATAACGATCATGATATTTGGAAAATGTATAGCTTTTCTATCTTTAGAATATAAATTTTCTTCATAGTTAACATCTGTGCTTCAAGAGTATTTTCCAGGACCAAAAGGATATCACTCCTCTAAGCTACTCTAAGATAAGGAGGTATTTAAAAATAGAGTTCCATGACCCAGGGGTCATTAATTGATTTCTTGACCAAAAATGAACACATGAATAATTGCTTTGATTTTCTCTATCATCACAAAAATACTTTTCTCACATAATGAATATACTAATGGGAAAGTTTTAAAGATGTTTCTATCAGCCTTTCTACCTCAAACTATTTCAGCTATGGAGCTGTCATGAGGTACAGTTCACTAATATACCCTATATAAATGCATTGACCTTGGCTGACTTTCAGCTCCAGAAAGAACTCAGAGTGACAATGAAAGTTTGAATTTGAGAGGGGTTATAATCCAGACCTCTCTTGTTGCTGTTTGGAGGTCAATTGATTGCAGTTGGAAGAGGTAAAGGACATTTCTAATCAGGGTTACAGAAATGTATCCTGTTAGAGGGCAATTATATTAAGAAGGAAAGCAGAGAAACATAAGAAATAGAATGGTCTATACTGTAAAAATCCTAAAGATTTTAACGAAACATACCCTACTTCTGAAATGGTGAAACAGCCTAACAAGCTGTAGGCCTGATTTGTAAAAAACTGTTTTCTTCCTTCTTCGAAGGGTCCAAGATTGACAGTTGCTGGGAACGGTAACCCTGTTAACCTAAAAAGTATCTGAATGCTGAAGTACAAAGCAGAAATTCAAGCCTCTTCATTTTCCTGGGCAGAACTTAGAAAAAGATAGCTTTTCTCCCCTTTAACAACTTTGACCATTAAGGTGATCTATAAAATTGGAATATTATTAACATTAAAGAACTCTGTCCACCAGTAGAAAGTCTACGGTAAAGAAAAAGCATAATGGGCTACTGATGGGACCAGCAATAATGGAATGTACATAAGATTTCTGCTTAAAACAGCTCAATATAACTTTATGAGAGGTGTTCCCTTACTAAAATCATTGAAATAATTAACTGATAATTATATTCAATAGAGTTAAGAGATGTGGCATATAGTTGGGCCATAAATACTGTTAAACTTGAGTAAAGATTCTTGCATTTAATTTTCAAAAATATTAAAGAAAAGACATTTTAAAAAGTAAGAAGAATAATGTGTACATGTGTGTGCATATATGTATGTCAGTAGGGGATTCAGAAAAAATGATATTATATATCTGGAATAACAGTCAAAAGTTTTAACAACATACCTTAATTATTCACCTTCCAAATCTTGTTGTTATGACTGATGAATGCTGACTATTGGTGAAGGAAGGAATGAGTGCACAAAATCATAATGCTGCATGATATTTTAAAGATATTATAAAGTAGCATTTTAGTGAAAACGGATTCACCACCCAATAGGACATTTTATTTGTGGAACCAAGAGACATAAAAATTTTCTTATGGCTGAGAGGGATTTAGTGTATTGCTATATTTACCTTGCTATGAGAGACAAACTCCAGTTTCCTAATGGGTAAAGTAAAAGTATAAGTAATGCAGAAAGATTTTGAGAATATGTGTGGAGAGAATGAGAGAAAAAGCTAGAGCAGAGGTCTCCAAACTTGGCAACTTTAATACTTATGGACTTCAATAAGTCTTAGGTTGCCAAGTTTGGGGACCCCTGAGCTAGAGAGAGATCTTGCTATAATTAATCTATGATGTGATCTTAAAGTGTTAAACAGATTTAACAATTATGATGTATTTGTTGAAGGAATTGTCCTATGTAGGAATTGTCCTAGTTCTTTGCAAAATCTGTACTGCATTGTATAGTACTATACTTTTTTCAATACAATATTCTTCCTTGCCCTCTAGACTGTTGTAGAAAGACCCTGCCTATGCTATTTGTTGTCTAAATCAAAGCTCTAAGGGAAAAACTACATCCTTGCTTAAATCTGAACCAATTTGGAAGCTGCATCATTGGAGATCACATCTTTTCAAGATGCAGGATACATTAGTGCTGCCCCCAGGCTATATGATTACTTACTACACTAAGGACTATTGGCTTGTTGAGTAACACTTCAGTTTAAGTTATTGTATTTCAATAAAAGTGGCAACCTTGGTCTTTAAACCAAATTATTAGTGTGTTCTGTTTTTCTTTCTGCATCATCTAGAATGGCATTTTCAAACACATTCTTCTGAGTATCTGTAGAAAGCCTTTCAATTATTTTCCAAGGCAAAAAACTCCACCAACAATAACTAATTAGATGATCTCTCTTAAAGCATACTAAAATAAATTCCATTTGCACATAGACTAGAATAACTTCCATTAACAATTCAAGGAGAACTAAGTCCCAACCTTATCTATATGGGCCTATTCTGGTCCATTACTGAGCCTATTTCTGTGGCTCTTTATCAAGTTAGTAAAAAAATGAGAGACATAGATAAATGAATAGAGAAAAAAATGGCTTGCCCAAAGGAATTTACATGAGCAGAATCACAACACTACACAACAGAATCTGAAGCATTATGCAGAAAATAACAACTATAGAATCCATAGATTTCTTGCATCCAGAGTGATCTCATTGTGTATAGGATCACTATTAATGCATTATGAAAATATAGTGGTTAGGAAAACAGTGTTAAATAGTTTGTGGAGGAATATTTTATATACACATTTACACATTATAATGACTAATATCTGAAAAAAAAAAGAAAATGTAGACAAATTTGGAAATTTAATATATTTGAAGAAACATCATATATATATATATATATATATATAT
>BLBF01000002.1:38913074-38928794 GCA_015471245.1 Laticauda colubrina
ATGGCAGATGAGATTCTGCCAAAACGTTGCTACAACTTTAAAAGCACAACTACAATTAGATTTCATTTACACAAAATATTTATTATTCTTAGCTCCTGACTATTGAGAAATTAATATTTACATTCAAATATGATTTCAACTTCTGGGTAAATAGTTAAGCTATCTGATCATATTCATTGAATAGATTACTTCATAGAAAATAAGTACCACTGCTGCAATATAGAACTTTTGGATATAATTGTCATCACTCTTCAGTATTTGGGCTGAAGCTGATGCAAGTAAACTTTCATCCATAGAATTTCCACAAGCAAATTAAATTCTAAGATTGAGGGAGGTAAAGTTTAATTTCATCTTGTGTCTCACTCTCAAAATAAGTGTTGGCTAATTAAAATGAAAACCCCAAGTTTAAATATATTATTCCTTCAAGTCTAAGTATCTTCATTTACTTTGTTTGTTTAACCCACAAATTGGCAGATATGTTGGCTAGAAATTCAACCAGGCTTTGAACAAGATGTACAGGACTCCAAAAGTGGATGGGCAAAGTTTAGTGCATAAAAGTTTAAGAAATCAGACTTATTTTTAAACTCCTTCAAATTTTGAACATCACAGGGAGAGGGAGGGGGAGGAGGGGAGGAGGAATAGGAGGAGAAACAGAAGAAAATACAGAAGTAGATCAGCAGGTAAAGTGTGTTATTTAGCATTTGGCCCTACTTTTTTTGGATTCCAGAGACCATAAAAGGGATAGTAGCAAGCTACATATATTCTTGAAGTTGCTTATTGTACTCATAGGCATCTGAGGGATCAAGAAATCCATCAAACAAATGCAGCAGTTTCAATAGTTATGAAAGGTATAAGGATTCAAATACTTAATAGTGGTATTTGCACATATTATACACCATTTTAAAAGAAAAGCAATTTTTTCAGCTTAGCCAAAGCCAACTTTATGAATTAGAAGCTATAAGCTGAATATGAAAGCAGAGAACGAGAAACGAGGAGGACCGACAAGCAAGGTATTATATACCACTTTAGGGTTTTTCCCCTTAACAAATAAATGAAGGACCATAATATTTTTAATTTGTTTGATTGGATTCTCTTTATCTACTCTTAGAACAAATATATGTGACAAATATATCATGTTTCAGTTCATATTTATGCAGAAATATTAAACATTGAAAAGGTTTCACAAACTTTAGGCACCAATATATATTGAAACATTCTAATAACAGCAGCAGAGGGAAGAGGAAATGACCATTTTCTTCAATACTTAAACTCACTTGGCAGCAGAGAAGAAATGAAAGACCTTGAGATGTTCATTATTAAAATTTAAATGATACAAGAAAGGAGTTGAGTCACTCAGACATTTTTTTTTCTATTTGGACAAATTTCTTCCATCATTCTTAGCCAGTAACTTGGCTAAATCTAATTGATTGTTGTCCAGATGAAAAGTATATGAATGGTGTGTAAAGCTAGCTTTGCTAGGAAAATCAATAAAGATTCAGGTATTACATCTCTACATTTATCAATAAAGATTCAGGTACTACATCTCTTTATTTAGAAAAAAATTACACTATTTTTCAGGATCTCTTCCCCCATTATCAGTCTAAATGCATGTTTTCTCTTACAACTCACTCTTTCTTTCTGCCTGGCATATAGGATTGGCTGTCTTTCCTTTCTACCCATACTCAGATCAATTGCTGGAAGAAATCCAGTGACCCTCTTGAAACTGGAAATCAAGAGTAAGGGAGAGGCCACAGCATTAATTTTTCTACAGGGCAACAAGTTAAGTGTGCCTGACTATAATTTGGGCAGATTCCATAAGAATCTGGATTTTTTAAATGCATGTTGACATCATCACGTGCATGCTGTCATTTTGGTGTCATCACAGTTTGCTTCAAGCACTACAATTGCAGTCTAGCTTAATCTAAGTTTCTAAGGTTAAACTAAACAAAATATGAACTTTGGGCCTATGAAACTTGAATTTAACACAAATGTCCCTTTTTTCAATAGAGAAGGTTTATGTAATTGCAAATGGGATTTCAGGTGTATTTTTACCAGTCCCACCAATTATTTTAAAGCACAAAGCTAGGATTATCTCAAGTATGTTTCTAATATGTGTTGTTGTTGTTTTTAAAAAATAACTGATTAAACTGTAATACTGCTGATTTATATGAAGCATACATTTTCTCCCACCACTTCTGTTAAATCTTCTTCCAGTGTTATTTCCTTATGTAGTGACAGTTCTTTTGATTCTGAAGTTTGCTTTCTTCCTCTTATTATCTGAAGCAAAATGTGGTCAACCCCTTTTTTAAGGGCCTGTCACATAGGCCGACAGATGCAAAACATATGTAAAAAGGACACAGCAGACAAGAAAATGTTCCATCCATTGTTATCTGCGATCAAAAGTGCCCCAAATTTGCATAAGCAGAGCAGACAACAACGGAAAGGAATGGACGGGGAGAGGATATAGCGAGGATTTAAAGCAGATGCTCCACGGAAGCCTAGCGGATGGAAGCGGATGAAAGCGGATGGCACATTCGTAGGGCTTCCGAGGGAGCATAGCGAAGTGGACGCGCAATGGAAGGAACGGTTGCAGAGCGGATGCCTAGCGGATGAAGTGGATGCATCACAGAAGCCTAGCGGAAGCCTAGGAGATTCCTAGTGGATGCAAAGCATTCACTGTGCATGCGGGGAGGATGCATTGCAGCATCCCCACAGATATAAAAGGATGCAGCTCACAAGCAGGTCACCATTCAGAGGAAAGACGTGCTGCCAGACGCAGCTCCAGCCAACAACCATGGGGAAGAAGAGGAAGCCTGTGCCATCTTCTGCCAGCCCTGGCAAGAAGGACAGGGCCACCATCCCACCCCTTGGCGCTGACTCTGCTTCTGCTGGGGCTTCTGCTGCTCGGGCTGACTCTTCTGGTGCTGGGGCTTCTGCTGGCACTGCTCTCTGGCCTAGAGTCCGCTCCTGTATCCAGGCAGGTATCTGTGGAGTGTCCCACAATGGAGACCCCCCCGACAGCTGCACTCCCCATGGCAGAGTGCATGGAGGAACCCCTGACGCAGTGGGAACAAGGAGAGGGCACTTCCACCAGAGATCAACCCACATCCACCCCCAGCTCCACCTCCACAGAAAGCAGGCAGAGAGCCAGACTGGAGGGGCAGAGCCACACTGTCCTGCTGGAGATCAGGGACACCATCAAAAGCAGCATAGATCTCCTCTCTCAGCTGGTACACACCGACATAACATCCTCAAACCAAAAGCCCTTCCTCACCTACGTCAACCAGACCCTCATGGACATGTCCGAATCACAGTACCAGATGATAAAGGACAGGATCACTGGTCTTCTGCAAAACCCTCCAGGCCCAGCTGAACCTGCTCCGACCCAGTCCAGGTCTGCTCCTCCACCCCAGGTGATGTCACAGCCCTTCCAAGGCTTTCCACAGGCCCTCACCTACCAAGGCTACAGCTACCAGGAGTTCCAGCAGCACAGGCAGCCCTTCCCAGTCCAGCCACAGGTTCATCGAATGCCACCGATGCCACCGAGGCCATTGATGCCACCCACACCACAGATGCCATCCATGCCACAGATGCCACCATGCCACAGATGCCACCCATTCCTCACCTCGCTCAGCTGCAGACCAGACAGCCCCACTACACTCCTCCTTCCTCCACCCCACAGCCAAGCCCGGCCTCAGAACATCTGTCATCGGTCTTGGGACTGACACCCCATGTCACGGAGGAAGGGGCTCTCAACATCACAGGACTGAGCCAGCTCTCTGAGAGCTTCCTCCACACACCATCCCCTGTTTTCCTCTGGGGGCCAGGCACCCCAATGGCACCTCAGACCAGCACTCCGGCAGCAGCCACCTCCACAGCACCTGGACCCTTTACCCCTGAGACTATAGGCACGCCTCAGAGTGACTGAGAAGAGTGCCAGAGGCTGGATTGTTACCTGTTGACTTTATCTTTGCTTGGGACACTTCACTTGGGTCATTTTGCTTTTACAGTTTGTTATTAATAAAGTTTATCTTTGCTTCACACACTTGATTCAGTTCTTTTAGTCAATAAAGTCTTGGTGGAAACTTTTAGAAATGGTTTAAGCCTTTGCATGCTTGTGGGATGGGTAAGGATAGCAGTGGGCTGGGCAGGGATACCTGTGGGATGGGTAATAGCTGTGGGATGGGTTAAGATAGCAGTGGGATGGGCAGGGATACCTGTTGGATGGGTAATAGCTGTGGGATGGGTTAGGATACCTGTGGGATGGGTAATAGCTGTGGGATAGATAAACCTCCAGTGCAAGCATAGTGGGACTGTATGGTCCACCCTCCCAGGTGCCACACCTATGGCTCTTTATTATCAATAACAATTTAATCATTCATCAACACATTTCAACATAAACACAACTCTTTATTAAATGCCCTGTTCATTGTAGGGCCACTCAACATACATGGCACAATCTCATCAGTGTGATGAGACAGGCTGAAGGAAGCATCCATTAAGCATCTACCATCCTGTCTTGCCACTCCACTGTTCCAGCTCTAGAGTTGCACCAGTGTTTCAGGAGGTTGCGCTGCTTCTTCCCTTCACGTGAAGCTCTGTTGGGCCCTTGCACATCCACAGTATCTATCAGGTTTCGCCCTTGCCTCCATTCATCAGGCTCCATGTCCCCATTGCCTTGTTTGCGGTCCATGAGCCTGTTCTGCAACACTCGGTAGTGGGGGCGCCTGAGATTGTGCAGGATGCAGCAAGCTTCCACGAAGTTCCTCACGGTCTCAGGGCGATGCTGCATGGTGGTGAGAAGTACCTGGTACCTGTTGGCCAGGATGCCAAAGGCGTTCTCCACCACCCACCTTGCCCTGGACAGCCTGTAGTTGAAGATCCTCTCTTCACGGGTGAGGCATCCGGAAGTGTAGGGCTTCATGAGGTAGGTTCTGAGGGAGAAGGTGTCATCCCCCACGATGAAGTAGGGAACATCTTGTGTGTTGTTGGGCAGGGGATCTGGATCTGGGAAGCCCATGATGAAGTTGCGTTCCAGCCCCTCCTTGAGGTGACTGGCGTTGTATACCTGGACATCTGAAGCTGACCCGTTGCCTGAAGCATCGATGTACATGAACTTGTAGTCAGCATTGACCATGGCGAAGAGGATGATGCTGAAGAAGCCCTTGTAGTTGAAATAAGTGGACCCCGACTTGGCTGGAGCTTTGCAGGCCACGTGCTTCCCATCTATGGCTCCAACGATGTGTGGGAAGTTCCACTTCTGATACCACTGCTCTGCAACTTTCTTACAGCCTTCTTCAGTGGAGGGGCACTGGAGGAGCTCCTCCAGGTATTCTTCGATGATGGCCTGCACCACTTCTCTGACCACTATGCTGATGGTGTTGTGTGGCACCCTCCAGCCGTACTGCATGCTCCTGTCGGTGGTCCCGTAGGCCAGGTGGCGCAGAGTGAGTGCCACCTTCAGCCCAGGGTCCAGGCTGGGCCGGAAGTTGGTGTTTGCCTTGGTCAACCTGGGTCTCAGCCGCTCCACAACTTCGTCAAACATGGCTGGCGGCATCCTCATGAAGTTCTGGAATGCACAAGGGTCTTCGTTCCTCAGCTCCACCATCAGCTTGTTATACAGTCCATACTCTGCTCTTCTGGTGATCCATCTTCAGACCCAGACACTTCTTGGATGCCTCCTTTTCTTCATGTAGAACAGGTAAAGAGCCTATAGATGGCTTCACGCTGTTGTAGAACGATGGCGGCTACCAAAAGGAGTGTGTGATGATCCATGGTGGAGATGACTGGATGCTGTGGAAGAGCAAGAGTCAGATGAAGGCTGCAGAGGTCTGCACAGCAGGGCTGCTGGACTGAAAGTGAGATCCAGGTTATTTCCTCCCCCTTTTTATAGGAAATATAGGTTTTCCACTAGGTGTCCTTTTGCATCCTCTAGGCATCCTCCAGACATCCTAAATATCCGAGATACGTCCCCTATACGAATGTTTTTTTCCGTTTTAATATTTTTTATGCGAGCTGCATCCGCTTTCATCCTTTCTCCGTCCGTGCTACTAACGCTGCATGTCCATTCTGTTCTATATGTAAAGTGGGTGACTCCAAATCTGCAAACCTCATTGGTCAAATAAACTAAGCATTGGATTGGTTCACTAGGAACCAATCCAAAGAGCTGCTAAAAGGCGGAAAATTTAAGCAACTGCCATTGGCTGCAAGCAGGCAAGCCAGCCTGTATAAAAGGCTGGCCTTGGCTTCAGCCAAGTGTTCCTATTTACTGACTAGTTAAAGAATAAAGTATTTGTTGTTGGAACCCGGTCTACCTCGTGTATTTTCCGAACAAAACACTGGCAACGAGGATGGGATCGTCCTGAACGGAAAAACCTGCATGCGGTGATAAGAAGTCCAGATGACAACCAAGATGTCTGGAAACAACGCACCGCCCGCACCCTTCAATCCCAACGAAGAGGATTGGGATTCCTATGCAGATCGCTTCCAAATGTACTTGGTGAGCAATGAAATGGAAGACATTTCAGAGCAACGCAAGAGAGCGGTATTCCTGACGCACTGCGGGCCAACAGTTTTCAAGATGGCAAAGGCCCTTGCATAGCCCCGAGACGTTAAACAACTAACGTGGACAGAATTGCAAAGAGTCCTCAAAGCACACTACGCTCCGATGGTGTCAAACTTAATAAAGCGACACGAATTTTACCGCAGAGACCAGAGAGAGGGAGAGACCGTCGCCGATTTCATCGCTGCCCTTAGACAATTAGGGGGTGAGTGTGAATTTTTGAACATTGACGAAGCAATGAGGGATCGCGTGGTGTTGGGCCTGAGAGACTCGACCACACAGAGTAAATTACTCAACAAGCCCAACATCACTATTACCGAACCATCGTGGAAGCCACAGCTACTGAGGCCACAAAAAAATCTGCCATAGCAATGAAAAAAATGAACACAGACAATGAAGAAACAGCAACCAAAGACAGAAAACAGCCTACCACCACAACCCACTGCGAAGAGTCGGGCAAAACAATTGAATCGAGCGAAGAAGACGACGAGGTCCACCGTTTGCTCACGAACAGAAAAGAGTGCGAAAGAAGAAATTGACGGGAATGCGCTGGCTGCGGAGGAAACCATCCCCGAGCCGAATGCAGATTTCTCGATGCCATCTGCCGGCATTGCAAGAAACGAGGGCACATCGAGAAGGTCTGCAGGAACAAAAAATACTACAGCCCAACGAGACGCAGAAATTCCCCAACACGAGCTGAGCCTAAACGAGCTGAGAGAATGTGGCAACAAGAGAAGTGAGCCAATACACACCAAACTGTCATTATAAAGAGCGCTCAGACGGAAAGTGGGAAGAAAATTAAAGTCATCGTGAAAATCAAAGGAAAACACTGCAAGATGGAAGTGGACTCGGGGTCCTTCCTTTCCATGGTATCATGGGACACAATAAGACAGCTAGTCCCAGGTATCAAACCTAAAGAATTGAAGAAGCAGCACCTAACCCTCAAGGACTATCAGGGAAACCAAATCCCTGTGGTAGGCATGGGACAATTCCGAGTCGCCTACAAACAACACGTCAAGGTGCTACTGCTGACCATAGTCGATCAAGACAGACCAAGCCTCCTGGGCATCAAATGGTTCACGCCATTGGGCATCGGGATGACCGGGGTCGATCGAGTGACTACAACTGGCTGGGAAGACGACCTCATCCGAGAATTCCAGGACATTTTTGACGGCTCACTTGGCAAGTATCGGGGAAATCCCATTTCTTTCAATCTAAACCCCCAAATAGCCCCACGAAGAATAAAAGCCAGGCGAGTTCCTTTTGCACTAAAGGCAAAAATAGAGGAACAGCTGGACAAATTAATAGCCCAAGGGTGTTAGAACCTGTGGACCATGCCAAGTGGGAAACGCCTATTGTCACACCCATAAAACCTGACGGGTCCATTAGAATCTGTGGTGACTATAAGGCTACCCTGAACCACGCATTACAACCAAGCGCATACCCAGTGCCAGTAGTCCAGCATTTGCTTCACTCCCTGGGAAAGGGCAAAGTTTTTGCTAAACTCAACTTGGCACAAGCCTATCAACAACTCCCAGTGGACCCAGAAACAGCAGAAGCACAGACTATAGTCACCCATAAGGACGCATTCAAATGTCACTGGCTCCAATTTGGAGTAAGCGTAGCCCCTGGCGTTTTCCAGAGTCTGATGGAATGCCTCCTAAATGGCATACAAGGAGTCGTTCCCTATTTTGACGACGTCCTAATCTCGGCCAGAGATGAAACTCAATTAAGGAAAAGACTCAAAGAAGTATTAACTAAGTTTAGGGAATCTGGCCTCAAGGTAAAAAGAGAAAAGTGCTGTTTAATTAAGAATATTGTCGAATTCCTGGGCTACTCAATAGATGGAGAGGGTATCCACCCTACAGACAAAAAAGTTAAAGCAATCAAAGACGCACCTGAACCAAGAAATAAAACCGAACTACAAGCATTTTTAGGACTAATTAATTTTTATAATGTGTTCCTGCCAAACAAGGCCACTAAAGCAGAACCGTTACACCGTCTTTTAGAAAAGAAGGCAACTTGGACTTGGGGTTACAAAGAAAAAAAAGCCTTCCAAAATATTAAAAGCTTGCTAACATCAACAAACGTTCTCATCCAATTTAGCAACACACTGCCATTAAGAGTGACCTGCGATGCCTCACCATACGGAGTAGGTGCCATCCTGAGCCACCAACTACCTGATGGCAGAGAAGCACCCATCGCATATTACTCTAGGACTCTATCCAAAACCGAGCGGAATTGCAGCCAACTGGACAGGGAAGCTCTAGCAATTGTCGCTGGAGTAAAACGCTTCCACGAATACTTATATGGGTGGACTTTTCAAATCATAACAGACCACAAACTGCTAATGGGGATTTTGGCGGGAAACAAGCCAACACCTAATATACTGTCCCCAAGAATGACTAGATGGTCAGAGTTCCTAGCAGCTTATTCCTACACTCTGACACATCGGCCAGGGAAACAAATTTGCCATGCGGACGCTTTGAGCAGAGCACCCTTACCAGCAACCGACGAAGACCCGGCACCAGCGATGACAATGCTACAAATTGAGAATTGCCCCGATCTACCCATATCAGCTTATGATGTCACTAGAGCCACCGCGAAAGACTCATTGACTGCCCGCGTTCTTAGCTGGGTAGGTAAAGGCTGGCCGGAGAATCAAAAAACTGAAAACTTTAAAACTTTCCGGTCCAGACAGACTGAACTTTCAATCCAAAAGGGGTGTTTGTTGTGGGGTGATCGGGTGGTAATCCCTGCCAAATTACAACCCAGGGTACTTAGGTTGTTACATGAAGGGCACCCGGGAATGGTTAAGATGAAAAGCCTTGCTAGAAGTTATGTTTGGTGGCCGGGTATTGATAAGGACATAGAGTATTGGGTAAGCTCATGCAACAAATGCCAGGCAATTAGATCGTCGCCACCAAAAGCACCCGTTAAGGACTGGGAAACCCCTCGGGGACCTTGGTCAAGAATACACATTGATTTCGCAGGTCCTACCAAGGGGCATACCTTTCTGATTGTCGTTGATGCCTATTCGAATTGGCTTGAAGTAAAAGTTATGCCATCAACAACAACAGAAACTGTAATTAAAAAGCTGGACAACTTTTTTGCCACCCATGGCATACCGGACGTTCTTGTCTCAGATAATGGGCCACAGCTAACCAGCATACAATTTGAGCAATACCTAGCCTCCCTAGGTATAAGACATGCCCTAACCGCGCCGGCTCACCCAGCTGCGAACGGCAGGGCTGAGAGAATGGTCCGGTTTACTAAAGAAGGTTTAGAAAGAATGGATGCCAGAGATGTCCAACAGAAAGTAAACCGTTTGCTCACACTCCAGCACATAATGCCCAGTACCATAACCAACAAGTCCCCAGCAGAATTACTTTTGGGGCGAAAGTTAAGATCATACCTTGATAGGTTACACCCAAATTTTACTCCAGAAAACCCCCCTGACTCCTCTACACGGCTTAGACAATTCGAAATAGGCGATTTAGTATACGCTAAAAACTTCACCGGGGACCCGGTATGGCTACCAGGACAGATTACCCAAATCACAGGCCCCAAATCCTACCGATTAATAATAGAGGATGGCAGGGAATGGAAGCGGCACATAGACCAGCTTTGATCCCGAATTATAGAGAGAACCACAGACTTACAACCATTCACTGACAAAACCGACGAATTTCAAACCAAGGTGGGGGGGGAAAGGCGAGAAGTAAATAAAGAACTGTTTAAAACCAAAACCAATGAAACATATAATCAAAAAGAGCAAATAAAAAACTCACTTTTTGGAGAGACTTGCGTGAAGAGCCCATCGGAAGGGGCCAGCCAGGCCAGCTCGACCTGCCCAGAGGAAACGGGAGGGAGTAGCAAAACCGCCAGCCTAAGAAACTCAGGCGGCAGTAAAATGGCTGACTCACCCTTCCAGACGGTTCCAGGGAGAAGAACGGACGACACAGCAGCCCCATCCGAATCGGTCGAAGACTTCACTAAGAATGAACCGCGCAAGTCAAGTCGAGTCCGGAAAAGCCCCACCTACCTGCGAGACTACGTCACCACGTAGGACTGAACTAAGAGGGGAGGGGTGTTCTATATGTAAAGTGGGTGACTCCAAATCTGCAAACCTGATTGGTCAAATAAACTAAGCATTGGATTGGTTCACTAGAAACCAATCCAAAGAGCTGCTAAAAGGCGGAAAATTTAAGCAACTGCCATTGGCTGCAAGCAGGCAAGCCAGCCTGTATAAAAGGCTGGCCTCGGCTTCAGCCAAGTGTTCCTATTTACTGACTAGTTAATGAATAAAGTATTTGTTGTTGGAACCTGGTCTACCTTGTGTGTTTTCCGAACAAAACACATTCCACGTCCGTTTTGCTTCCTCCCTGTGTCCGTTTTCCGCTGGAGCGGATGCGAGTTGCGCGGATGCGCAGCGGATGCCTAGCGGATATTGCGGACGCGTAACGGATGACTACGGACGTATAACGGATGTTCCCCATATGCATAGCGGATGTATAACCAATGCGTTGGATACATTTTCCGCTCAAAACTTTTTGTGCAGCTCAAAACTTTTTGAGTGGATGAAATGTCAGTAGACGGATGCTGTACGGATAGAGAGTATGAAAAATGGATGCAGTGAGTACAGAATGGATGAATCGCGTTAACCGACAGATGGCAAGTGTTTCTCTCCATTTTACATCCTCTTTCCATCCGTTGGTGCTGTGTGACAGGGGCTTTCGAGCTTCATCCTTAAAGTTCTTCGTGCACTATTGATATGTTCTAGTTTGCCAGTGAACTTTTTACTATGTAATGTTAACTCTGAACATAATGCTCCAAGTTTTTTCTTATCATGAAGAAATAGAGTGATACCATTGTTTTTCATACTTCTGCTGGTGTAGTCTAGAATGACTTGAAACTTGTTAATTACTACATCATGTTATTTACTTGTATTTAGCTAGTTTTAATGCATATAAAAGGACTTCTGGATCTATTTCATGTATATTGTTGGCAGACCATATATAAACCATAATGCATTCTTGTACATCATTTTCTTTCCCTAATTACAGAACTTTTTCTCTCTTAAAGTTCATTTTCTAATGCAGTTCTCCATTTCTGACAATATAATTTTATTAAATTAATTACTATTTTGCTATTATCTTTCACTTTTTCCCCAATCCCTACTGTATCTTTTATTTGGGGAAAAAAATCAGTGTAATATTCACTCTGTATGCCATATGTGAAAGAATTCCAATAATTCTCAATATTTGTTTACTAAAAGTGTAAATATTGATTTTCAAATACAGATTAGCATTTTCAAATTGTGATACCCCCAAAGAAATAATCATAGTTTTTCTTTGTTTTTGTCCCTGCAATTTATTTTCACACCAATGTGTGATTCTTTCCAAGTTAATGGATAAATTCGTTCATCTCTTTCTTTATTATAAGGCAAAGATAAATAAGTCTTTTTCACTCAATCTGCTGAGATAACTTGTGCCCATGCCGAAAGGTGATCTGTTCTAATCAACTTCATGAAGTCTGATGGAATTACACCGAACATATTTCATACCTGACACAACTACAGAATGATACAGTTCAGGACAAACATTGGTGACCTGAATAATACATGACAGACAGATGACCGGGTGAGAAAAGTAATTTTTCACCTACAACACTTGAGTTTCTTTATTAAAGGCTGAGACATATTTGATGGAAAGAAGGTAGGTTTGCCAGCTAAAAGCTGGTGAGCTTTATTAATAACTTAGTAAGTATTCCCTTGTCATTTTACTACTTGAAACATTTATTTTGACAATAAAATATTATATGCATATAGTTTGCATGAAGAAAGCATTTAAATAAATTCCCATAATACCTCTAAGTCACAAGTCATAGACATTACATCAGCTAATACTACATGATAAAAACTAGACAATGCAAATATTTTTTCTAATATACTGATATACTCCTAATTGAACAATATAAATACTTGTGGTTTGCCAGCAGCAGGTGCAGATGGCTGAGGTCTCGGAGAGCGAGGACTCAGATGAGGGACCTGTGTGTGATGAAGGGATGGGGCTAGGACCATCAGGGAGTGGAATGCTGCCTTCAGATGTTGCGGAGGCTGGCAGCAGTGATGACCTCCTCAGAGGTCTCTGAGGAGCCTGTGCCCAGTGCGCAAGCGTGCAGGGCTACTCAAAGGAAAGAGCAGCTGCACAGCATGGGTATCTTGGGAATAAGGCTGCAAGGTAATGGCCCCTCCCATAACAGATAAAAGCAAGTTGAAAAACCGGAATTCTTTGCAGAAAGCAAAGAAATTTTTACACAAAAGCCTTGTGGACATTTTGAGTATCTTGCTTGGTGTTTGGAGATTCTTTGTGTTTGAAATATTTCTTAGTAACTTTATCTAGAGTTCTTGGCAGCCTTGCACAACCTTGGCAAGGCTCGTTCTTATCAGAGACAATTAGTTTGAAATAGCCTTTTAACCATGAAGGAATGGAATTTGTAAAGAATCATTAAAAGGTTTTGCTATTACCTCTGTTTCATGTTTGTTTCCTTGGAACAAGGTTTGGTTCAGAACAATACTTATCTATTATTAAATTTCACCCATTGATTAATTGACCAGTGGTGGGATTCAAATTTTTTTTACTACCAGTTCTGTGGGTGCAGCTTGTTTGGTGGGCATGGCTTGGTGGTCATGTGACTGGGTGGGCATGGCCAAATGGGCAAGGTGGGACAGTATCTTGCTGTGAGTGATGTTGAGTTGGCCATACCCACTCAGTCACATGACTGATGCTGCATAGATAGGGTGATTTCCTATGTACCTTCTCCCCTCCTCTGCCACCCTTGGGCTGACAAAAAAAAAAGTCCAAAGATCATGACTGCCTGCCGAGTCTGTCTGCCAAATGGTTTTTGTTTTGTTTTTTGCCAGAAGCCCCTCGGAGATAAATTTGTACCGCCAAATGTTACTGTACCTCATTGTTGCAGCTGCCTGTTTCTGCTATGGGCACTGCTGCAGCTATTTGGCTACCCAAATCAAGAACTGCACCAGCTCAGAGTGACTGTCAGGAGCAAGAGGGGAAGCCAAGTCTCTCTCACTTCAGTTAGGTGCTCCCGGCATGTACAAGGTTCATGATGGAAGACTTCTCATGAATTCAGGGGCTACACCTCTCCCAATTATGAGTTGGTGGTGATCTAACGAAATGTCTTTCAGCTCTTAAAGATTGACTTTAAGAGCTCCTCCATGGAAGAAGCTGAGAACAAGAGCAATAGTAGCGGGGACAACAGGGGCGTGTGATGTGTCTCTCCATGGTCCCCCTTCTCTTTTCCTCAGAGGTGTGGTGTCTGCCTCCCTTCACATTCCTTGTGGAGGAACACACATACCCATCACCCTGCCTCCATTACTTTTGCTCTCAGTTCTCAGCTTCTTTCATGGGATGCTCTTAAAGTTGTTCCAGGACATCTGCCCACCTGCCCGGTGCCCATCCTCCTGGAACATATTTTCTTCCTTCTCCTGGCAAACGTGCCTCTTCCAGCCTGGCTCAGTCAGCCAGCAAGTGACCACATGTCCTGGGACTTCTCACCCCCCTTGCCACAAGATGCCTGCAGCTTCTGTGTCCTTTTTTTCAGTGCGGCTGCAGTCTAGCAGCCACACCAAAAAAAGCATGCCCTGTTCTTTATGCTGGGTCCAGCAAGTCCGAGCAGCCAGTGCATAGAACAGGGCTGTGCCAGACCATTGGAGAAGTGGAATGAAGCCAGAGACCAGTAGCTGCCTCTTTCGCAGCACAGAAATCCTCCCTGAATCAGCTGGTCTTCTCTTTCTCTGCCTGTTTGTTTTGTATGGCCGAAGGGGATGAGATCAGCTGACCAAAGGGGTGGCTGCTGCAGGCAACTCTTTTTCGGTCTCCAGCCATCTCTTTGGGGCAGAAATCCTCCACAAATTGGCCAGCTGGTCTCCTCCACCTCGGTCATACAGAACAAATAAGCAGAGAAGGAGGAGACCAGCCAGCCAATTCAGGGAGGCTTCTTGCTCTGCAAAAGAGGTGGCTACTGATCTCTGGCTTCGCTCCTCTTCTTCAATGGTCCAGCGCCACCCTGTTTTATATGCCGGCTACTCAGACTTGCTGGGCCTGGCACATAGAACAGGGCGTGCTTTTTTCAGTGCAGCTGCTGGACTACACTGCACAGCAGCTGTAGGCATCTCATGACAAGGGGGGCAAGAAGTCACAAGACATCCACCCACCCACCCACCTGCTGGCTAGCTGGCCAGGCCAGGCCGGGCTGGAAGAGGCAAGTCCAACTCTGCCAGGAGAAGGAACAAAACATGTTCCAGGAGGGTGTCCCGGGGTTACTGCACATGTGCACTGCATAAAGAGTGGCTGCACAAGCAGTGCGCATGTACAGCAGCCCTGGGACATCCACCTGAGGTGCACCATAGCCGCCACATGGTTGGGAAAGCTAGGAGAGAGACCAGGGCAAGTGAGCGACCAGGCGATCGGTCGGGGGCATGGCCAGCCAGGGTTGCCACCAGTTTGGTGACCCACACCATATCACCACTACTGGTTTGCCAGAACCGGTTGAATATCACCTCTGTAACTGACCAATAAAAATAATAATTCTTTTTAGCATTTGTTTGAAAAAAAAAGAAAACATGTACAGGAAGAAATGGTGGAATTATATTTCTGGTTCTCTCTAAGTGGCACATGGCTTATCTATGCATCAAATCCACCACATCATTGTAGATGCTTGTGTAAAAGAAAAGTTCACACTAAAATTTCCCTATCTTAGATGTCAAGACTAATGATAGAACATGAACTAGTAAGGAGACATCACATGCACTATGACCAGGTCATGCAAATTACAAACATGGCATAATTTATGAGATGATATAATGACAAATATAATGTCAATGTGACTTGTACACTAATGGATAATACAGTCTGAGTCTTGTAGACATGATTCACTCATTTAGCCAAATAATATGAGATCATGTAGGTGCTCCTTCACTGGAAGTTTTTAAGAAGAGATTGAACAACTATTTGTCTGAATAGTGTAGGATTTTCTGCTTGGGTAAATCGTTGAAAGAGGAGACCTCCAAGATCCCTTTCAACTCTATTTTATACATATACATATACATATACATATACATATACATATACATATAC
>BLBF01000002.1:38938980-38953694 GCA_015471245.1 Laticauda colubrina
TATATATATATATATATATATATATATATATATATATATGTATATTTATTTATTTATTTATTTATTTATTTATTTATTTATATATAAGCTTTCGCAGGTACTTACATGTGTGCTGTTTAGCTTCCTTCGGGTATTATCCCATGTCATTGTAGTTCTGTTCAAGTTGTGGCAACGTTTCTGCAGAATCTCATCTGCCATCCTCAGGCTTCTGTATATATACATACATACATACATACATACATACATACATACATACATATATTCTTAAGTTTTTGCGGGTACTTCCATGTATGGTATTCATCTTTGTTCGGGTATTTTTCCACATCATTATAGTTGTGCTTTTAAAGTTGTAGCAATGTTTCGGCAGAATCTTCTCTGCTATCATCAGGCTTCTGTACTGTAGTTGTCTATGAGTCAGACTTTCACAGCCATTTCTGTTTAAATATATATATAATGTAAAAATCTGTATATTTTTCCACATTAAAGGTGTGTTAGTAGTTTGATACAGCAAAGAGTAACATATATTGATATTACTAAAACAAAATCTCTCATGATATTCTTATAGTCAACATGTAGTAGTCCAGGATAGATATTACTGCACTCTGATAGAATTACAATAGATGGAACAACTGCACATAGAGAGCACTGATAAATGTTTCAGCATTATCCTGGAAGAAAATATGGAGTGGGGTTCCCCTGGAGATCTATCTTTAGTCTATTACCATGGACTTTAGTCTATTCAACAACTTTATAAACAACTAGAGGAAAGAATGAAAAAGGTGTTTGTCAAATTTTCAGAATACATCAGCTTTTGTATTTGGCTAATATCTTAAAGCCCATGTCACACTGCACCAACGGATGCAAAAAGGATGTAAAACATTAAAAAAAGCTTGCCATCCGTTGGAAAACGCGATACATCCATTGTGTACTCACTGCATCTGTTTTCCATACTCTCTATCTGTCCAGCATCTGTCTACTGTGATTTAATCTGCTCAAAAAGTTTTGAGCTGCACAAAACATTTTGAGCGGATGAAGTATCCAACGCGTCTGTTATACATCCGCTACGCATACGGGAAACATCCGTTATACATCTGTCGTCATCCGTTACGCGTCCGCTATATCCACCAGGCATCTGCTGCGCATCCGCGCAACTCAAATCCATTCCAGCAGAAAACAGACACAAGGAGGAAGCAAAACAGATGCAGAACAGACACATAGCGTTAGTAGCATGGACGAAGAAAGGATGAAAGCAGATGCAGCTCGGATATAAAGCATTAAAACGGAAAAAACATTTGTATAGGGGATGTATCTCAGATATTTAGGATGTCTGGAGGATGTGTGGAGTATGTGGAAGGACACCTCATGGAAAACTGACATTTCCGATAAAAAGGGGGAGGAAATCACCTGGATCTCACTTTCAATCCAGCAGCCCTGCAGTGCAGACCTCTTCAGCCTTGCTCTTGCTCTTCAACAGCATCCATTCTTCTCCACCATGGATCATCGCACACTCCTTTTGGTAGCTGCCATCATTCAATATCAGAACCAAGCCCTCTTCAGGCTTTTTCACCTTTTCTACAGGAAGAAAGGGAGGCAGTCAAGAAGTGTCTGGGTCCAACGATGGATCGGGAGAAGAGCGGAGTTTGGACTCTATGACAAGCTGATGGTGGAGCTAAGAAATGAAGACACTTGTGCATTCCAGAACTTCATGAGAATGCCGCCAGCCATGTTTGACGAAGTTGTGGAGTGTCTGAGACCAAGGTTGACCACGCAGAGCACCAACTTCCGGCCCAGCCTGGACCCTGGATTGAAGGTGGCACTGACTCTGTCATCTGGCCTCCGGGACTACATACAGAAACATGCAGTACAGCTGGAGGGTGCCACACAACACCATCAGCATTGTGGTCAGAGAAGGGTGCAGGCCATCATCGAAGAATACTTGGAGGAGCTCCTCCAGTGTCCCTCCACTGAACAAGGCTGGAGGAAATTTGCAGAACAGTGGTATCAGAGGTGGAACTTCCCCCACACCATTGGAGCCATAGATGGGAAGCACGTGGACTGCAAAGCTCCAGTCCAGTCAGGGTCCACTTATTTCAACTACAAGGGCTTCTTCAGCATCATCCTCTTCACCATGGTCGATGCTGACTACAAGTTCACGTACATCGATGCTTCAGGCAACAGGTCAGCTTCAGATGCCCAGATATACAATGCCAGTGACCTCAAGGAGGGGCTTCCCAGATCCAGACACCCTGCCCAACGACACACAAGATGTGCTCTACTTCATCATGGGAGATGACGCCTTCTCCCTCAGAACCTACTTCATGAAGTCCTACAGTTCCAGACTCCTCACCCGTGAAGAGAGGATCTTCAACTAGAGGCTGTCCAGGGCAAGACAGGTAGTGGAGAACGCCTTTGGCATCCTGGCCAACAGGTTCCAGGAACTTCTCACCACTATGCAGCATCATCCACGGACCGTGAGGACCATCGTGGAAGCTTGCTGCATCCTGCACAATCTCATGCGCACCCACTACCGAGTGTTGCAGAACAGGCTCGTGGACTGTCAACAAGGCAATGGGGACATGGAGCCTGGTGAATGAAGGCAAGGGTGAAACCTGATTGATACTGTGGTTGTACCAGGCCCCAACAGAGCTTCACGTGAAGGGAAGAAGCAGCGCAACCTCCTGAAACACTGGTGCAACTCTCCAGCTGGAGCAGTGGAGTGGCAAGACAGGATGGTAGATGCTTAATGGATGCTTCCTTCAGCCTGTCTCATCACACTGATGAGATTGTGCCATGTATGTTGAGTGGCCCTACAATGAACAGGGCATTTAATAAAGAGTTGTGTTTATGTTGAAATGTGTGGATCAATGATGAAATTGTTATTGATAATAAAGAGCCATAGGTGTGGCACCTGGGAGGGTGGACCATACAGTCCCACTATGCTTGCACTGGAGGCTTATCTATCCCACAGCTATTACCCATCCCACAGCTATTACCCATCCCACAGGTATCTCTGCCCATCCCACAGCTATTACCCATCCCACAGGTATCCCTGCCCATCCCATAAGCATGCAAAGGCTTAACCATTTTCTAAAACTTTCCACTAAGACTTTATTAAGTAAAAGAAATGACCCAAGTGTGTGAAGCAAAGATAACCTTTATGAATAACAGTTAAGTAAAGTGTAGGACTTTATTTAAAAAACAAAAGGAACCAATA
Organism: Laticauda colubrina; assembly: GCA_015471245.1. NCBI lineage: Eukaryota > Metazoa > Chordata > Lepidosauria > Squamata > Elapidae > Laticauda > Laticauda colubrina. The sequence goes on from BLBF01000002.1 coordinate 38,942,195, forward strand.
AAAGTGTCCCAAGCAATGATAAAGTCAACAGGTTACAACTCAGTCTCTGGCAATGTTCTCAGTCACTCTGAGGCATGTCCATGGTCTCAGGTATAAAGGGGACAGGGACTGTGAAGGTGGCAGTGGCTGGAGTGCTGGTCTGAGGCACCATTGGTGTGCCTGGTCCCTAGAGGACAACAGGAGATGGTGTGTTCAGGAAGCTCTCAGAAAGCTGGCTCAGCCCAGTGAGGTTGAGGGGCCCTTCATCCAGGACCTGGGATGTCAGGCACAGGACCGATGACAGATGTTCTGAGGCCAGGCTTGGCTGTGGGGTGGAGGAAGGAGGAGTGTAGTGGGGCTGTCTGGTTTGCAGCTGGGTGAGGTGAGGCATCTGTGTCGTGCGAGGAAACATCTGTGGCAACGGTGGCATCTGTGGTGTCTGCGGCGTCGGTGGCATCAGTGACATCGGTGGCATCAGTGGCATCTATGGCATCGGTGGTATCTCTGGCATCTGTGGCATTGGTGGTATTGGTGGCATCGGCGGCACCTGTGGCGTCCGAGGAACCTGGGCCTGGACTGGGAAGGGCTGCCTGTGCTGTTGGAACTCCTGGTAGCCGTAGCCTTGGTAGGAGAGGGGCTGTTGAAAGCCTTGGAAGGGCTGTGACACCGACTGGGGTGGAGGAGCAGACCTGAAGCGGGTGGAAGCAGGTTCAGCTGGGCCTGGAGGGTGGTGCAGCAGCACCGTGATCCTCTCTTTCATGACCTGGTACTGGGCCTCGGGCATGTCCATGAGGGTCTGGGTCACGTAAGTGAGGAAGGGCTTGCAGTTTGAGGGTGGAATCTCGAAATGTACCAGCTGAGAGAGATTTGCACTGTTCTTGATGGTGTCCCTGGTCTCCAGCAGAACAGTGTGGCTCTGTCCCTCCGGTCTGCCTCTCTGCCTGCTTTCTGTGGAATTGGAGCTGAGGGTGGGTGTGGGTTGGTCCCTGGTGGTCGCTGCTTCTTCTTGCTCCATGTGTGTGAGAGAATCCTCCACATCCTCCGGCATAAGGTGTGCTGCTGTTGGGGGGGTCTCTGTCGCAGGGCGCTCTGTGGACACCTGCCCCGACACAGTCACTGTCTCCTGGCCAGAAGATGACTGGCTCTCTGTGGGCTGCCTGAGAGTGAGGGTAGACAGAGGGGCTTCTCCTCGGTGGCGGACCTCACCCTCCAGGAAGCTGCACTTTGCCATGACATAGGTCTCCCGGTCGGTGAGCTTGACCGCGGCCTGGCCAGACTTCTTCAGGTGCAGCTTCCCGTACCAGGTGTGCATATGCTTCCACCACCCGAGGAGGACATCTTAAGTGTAGCCCAGGCTCTCCACCTTCTGTCTCCAAGCCGCCTGCTTCCGCTTGGTGTCTTGATAGAGCCTGTGGCCCTTCCTCCACATATACTCGTTCTCCCTCAGCCACTCCAGCACCTCCCCTCATGCTCCTCTGCAGTGGAGTACTGCTTCCTCTCTCCCTTCTCCTACTCCTTGCCTTGCCTCTTCCTCCCTCTGGCAGGGCCTTCAGCATCAGGGCTTTCAGGGCTTTGGGGCTGGTCCACCACAGCAGCACCAGCAGCAGGAGAAGCAACAGGAGAAGCAGCAGGAGAAGCACCACTAGCAGCAGCAGGAGCAGCACCAGCAGCAGAAGAAGCAGCAGCAGCAGCAGCAGAGTCAGCGCCAGGGGGTGGGATGGTGGATCTATCCCTCTTGCCAGGGCTGGCAGAAGATGGCACAGGCTTCCTCTTCTTCCCCATGGTCTCTGATGAAGATGTCTGTGGCAGCAGGTCTTTCCTCTGAATGGTGACCTGCTTGTGAGCTGCCTCATTTTATATCTGTGGGGCTAATGCAATGCATCCTCCCCGCATGCGCAGTGATCCACTAGGCACCTGCGACGCATCCGCTCTGCATCCACTACGCATCGGCGTCATCCGCTATGCATCCATTCTTTCCGCTATGCGTCCACTTTGCTATGCTCCCCCGGAAGCCTTCAGATGTGCCACCCGCTTTCATCCACTTCCATCCACTAGGCTTTCGTTGAGCATCCATTTTACATCCGCGATACGTCCTCCCCCTGTCCGTTCTTTTCCATTCTCTTTATGCAAATTTGGGGCACTTTTGAGAGCGGATAACAATGGATGGAAAATTTGCTCGTCCGCGGTGTCCTTTTTACATACGTTTTGCAACTGTCGGGCGATGTGACCTGGCCTTAAAGGACAAAAATCATTCATTTGTTCCAAATGAACAAATGTGAACACTAGTTCCAAAAAAAATGGGATGATATTCAGTTGTGACAAATGGAGAATTTTGCACTTGCCTAGAAAAAATGGGTGAAAAATATTGCTGGTGAGCACTCTGAAAAATCAGCAAAGAAGGAAATTTCAATCTTGATTTGCACTCAACATTCTGTTATAAACATTTTGTTATCAACATGAAATAAGGCAAACGTGGCAGGTTCAGAAGAAAGTTACTAGAATGCTAAGAAGATGTGCAAACAAAGCACTGTGATGAACAGTTATAATTATAATATAATATTAAACATTACTGTTGGATTGCGGGAAAGAGACTCGAGACCAGTGTGATTTGTCAGCTCTTTTATTTGATGTTCCAATCTTTGCTAGACCTCAGAGCCATGGCAGCCCTTTAAATAGGGATTGCTCATGGCTTGCTGGCCAATGACGGCTCTCTGAATTTCCTGCGGTCGGCCTGGCCAATCGCGGTTGATTCAGAGTGAGCCAATCACAGTGCTTTCTTCAGCCAATCAGATCATAGTGTTTCTGGACTAATTGGATTGGGGTATTTTGAGTATGCTAATACAGAACACCCCTCCCCTCTTTGTTCAGTCCAAATTATGTAACGTAGTCCCGTAAGTAGGCGGGGCTTTTCATGTTTCTATTTGACCTGCACAGTTCAGTTGTGGCATTGTCATCGACTGGTTCGGATGGATCCTTGTTGCTCCCATCCTTCTCGATGGAACCGCCTGGAAGGGTGAGTCAGACCTGTTGCCACAACTCTCTCCCAGTTTATCTGGGCCGGTCGAGTTGTCGGTTCTGCTGTTCCTTCTGCCGGTTCCTTCTGTCGAGGTTGTCTGTTGGTGGGTAGAGTTGGTTTATTTTTCTGCCTATTGGTATTGTTTGGGGTTGTTCGGGTTGTTGTTGTTTTTTTGAGGGGTTTTCTCCCCCCTTTTGATTATTGTTTGGGCTTTCTCCCCCCCCCTGGTTTTTTTATGTGTTTCTGTTGGTGGTGTTTGTGTGTTTCCCATGTTGTCAGTGGTTGTTCTCGACCTCAGTTGGTGTATGTGCCATTTCCAGCTTCTTCCATCTTCCGTCTCCAACTGGTATGACCGGGGCCCATTACCTGGGTGATTTTAGCTGGTATCCAGAGTGGGTCCCCTGTAAATTTTTTTGCATAGACTGTGTCTCCTGGTGCAAATATTCGGTATTTACTAGACGAGTTTGGTGGTTTCTCGGAGTTTTATGTTGGGTTCAGTCTGTCTAGTTGTGACCATAATTTCCTACCCATGAGTAGTTCTGCTGGACTTTTGTTGGTAGTAGTGTTGGGTGTTATATGTTGTATCATGAGCATCTTATTTATTTTATCGTGCATGTTGCCGGTGTCCATCTTTTCTAGTGTGTCTTTTGTGTAATGAACCATTTATTCCACCCGCCCATTCACTGCCGGGTGAGCGAGCGCTGTTAATGCATGTCGTATACCCCATTTGGTGAGAAATTTTTCAAATGACAATGCCGTGAATTACGGACCGTTGTCTGACTCTAGTAAGTCTGGTAGTCCATGTGTGGCAAACAGTTCTGTTAGTTTTTTCATGATGGTCTCCATGGTGGTGGATTTCATGACTCTTACTTCCAGACAATTTGATTAAGCATCGACCGTTATTAGGAATGTGTGTCCTTTTGTGGGTCCAGCAAAATCTATATGGACCCTTGACCATGGTCCCCTGGGGGTCTCCCATTCGAGGTTAGGAGTGGAAGGGGGGTTTGGTCTGGCTTCCTGGCATTTATTGCATGTTGCCACCCATGTCTCAATGTTTTTGTCCATCCCTGGCCACCAGGCGTAGCTCTTGGCCAGGGCTTTCATTCTGACAATGCCTGGGTGTCCCTCATGCAGCATAGTCAGTACTCTTTTCCATAATATCTCCGGGACCACCACTCTGTCCCCCCATAATATACAACCCCTTTGTGTAAAAAGTTTAGTCTGACGGTTCCAGAAGTGTTTAAAGTGTTCGCTGCCATCGGTTTCCAGCTACCCTTTTTCCACCCAGTTCAAAACTCGCACCAGTTGCCTGTCTTGAATAGTCTCTCTGGCAATGTCTGATGCAGTCATGGGCGAGTTGGGTAGTGTTTCTATCTGTAGTATAGACGTGGTGGGTGCCGGGTTGTCTTCCTGGTCGGGTAGTGGGGAATGGCTCAGTGCATCTGCATGTGAGATGCTTTTTCCTGGTTGGTGTATTAGTTGATAAATGTAGGCGGCAAAGAATTTGGACCACCTTGTCATTTGGGGAGACAAAACGTTTGGGGTGGCCTTGTTCCCTTCCAGTATTCCGAGGAGCGGTTTATGGTCAGTGATAAGTGAAAACGTCCTACCGTATGGTTATTCATGGAACCGCTTTACGCCGGTGATCGCTGCTAGTGCCTCCTTGTCCAGCTGGCTATAATTCCTCTCTGCTTGGATAATGTCTTAGAGAAGAATGCGATTGGTGCTTCTCTTCCATCTGGCAGAGTGTGGCTCAGGATGGCTCCGACGCTGAAGGGTGAAGCGTCGCAGGTTGCGGTCAGTCAGGGTTTCACTATACTGTATGAGGACTGATTCTGATGTTATTAAGTTTTTTATTTTTTGAAATGCAGTTTCGTCCTGCTTGCCCCAGGACCAGGTGGCTGTCTTGTCCAGGAGTCTTTGAAGGGGCTCCGCCGTTTTTGCCTTCTGGGGCAAGAAAACATTATAACAGTTAATGAGTCCTAGGAAAACCTGCAGTTCCATTTTATTTTGTGGTCTTGGAGCTTCCTTTATGGCTTTAACTTTCTTCTCAGTGGGGTGGATTCCGTTTTTGTCAGCCAGGTACCCCAGGAACTCTACTTTTTCTGTGCATAGTTGGCACTTCTCTTTTTTTACTTTTAGTCCTGCATCTTTAAATTATTTCAGGACTTCTTTAAGGCGGCTCCCCAATTGATTTTTGTTCTTCACTGAGACCAGGACGTCATCGAAGTAGGGCATCACCCCTTTTATTCCCTGCAATAGTTGCTCCATAAGAGTCTGAAATACCTCTGGGGCCACACTGACTCCAAACTGGAGCCTTTTGCACCGGAATGCCCCCCAGTGGGTCACAATGGTTTGTGCCTCAGCAGTCTCGGCGTCACATCGATCCCTAATGGCGCTAACCATTCCAATCCCAGCAGGCTTGGGCGGTCTTTATCCACAATGGTCAGTGGAAGTACCTCTGCATGTCCTTTGAATTTTATGTGGAAATGTCCGATTCTGACCACGGGGATCTGGTTCCCCTGATAATTTTTTAGGGTCAGTCTCTGGCTTTCCAGCTCTCGTCTGCGTATTCTGGGTACCAGACGCTTGATTGTTTTCCAGGAAACCAGGGAGAGGTAGGATCTGGAATCCACCTCCATATTGCACTGCTGGCCTTCAATGCTGACCAGCATGTGCACTTTTCGGGCATTGGTTGTGTTCGAATGCCCAATGGTGATAACTGGTGCGTCTCCTCCTTTCAGCATTTTTTGCTGAGCCACTTGTTCCTGCCTTCGCGGCTCCACCGATTCTCTGCATGCCAGTCTCTGGTTCTGGGGGGGGGGGTTTTGCTGTCGCATCACCTCGGGCTGTAAGTTCTCTTGTTTTGGCAGACTTTTGCGATGTGCCCCCTTTTGTCACAGTTTTGGCATATGGCATCTAGGAACTGGCAATCTGAATGGGGGTGGTTTCCTCCACACCCGGCGCACTGAAACCCCGACTTACGACTTCTCTGCTCCCATCAGTCTCGTTCCTACTGGAGTCTGTGGATCTCTTCCTCATCTTCATCTTTGGTCTCAGATGGGGAATCGACGTTCCCATGGTGGATGGTTGTTGTCTTCTGGCCTTCTGGGACTGGGTTGGCTCCCATGTTCATCTGCCACATTTTGGCTGCTGATTTTTTTGTGGCCTCTGCTGCAGCGGCTTCGGCAATGCTTCGGTGACTGTGATGTCTGCTCATGCCATCAGTCGGCTCTGGAACATGGGGTCTCTTAATCCGAGAACCACACGGTCTCTCATAGCTTCGTCCATATCGGAGAATCCACCTACACCCCCGATGTTCCTTAGGGCTGCCACAAAATCTCCAATACTTTCGCCTTCCTTCTGATCCCTCCTATAAAACTCATGCCTTTGGATGAGGTTGGGAACAGCCGGTGCATAATGGTTCCTCAGCAGCTGATCCAGGTCTGTCCATGCCATCTCCTTCACGTCTTGGGATCTGGCCAGTGCCTTAGGCATCTTGGACACTGTGGGCCCGCAGTGTTTCAGGAACACGGCTCTCTTCCTATGATTGTTGGCGTCCTTCAGGTTGTTGCTGTCGAGGAACGTGAGGAATCGATTGATATACGATTCCCAGTCCTCGGCCGCCTGATTGAATGGTGCAGGTGGCGAGTTGCTACTGGCCATCTTGTCGATTGTTCAGCTCTACTTGCCACATGCTCAACTGGACCCTTTGTCTCAGATCCCACCTTCGTCACCCACCTTCGTGTTGGATCGTGGGAAAGAGACTCGAGACCAGTGTGACTTGTCAGCTCTTTTATTTGATGTTCCGATCTGTGCTAGACCTTGGAGCTATGGCAGCCCTTTAAATAGGGATTGCTCACGACTTGCCAGCCAATGATGGCTCACTGAATTTCCCGCAATCAGCCTGTCCAATCATGGTTGATTCAGAGTGAGCCAATCACAGTGCTTTCTTCAGTCAATCAGATCGTAGTGTTTCTGGACCAGTCGGATTGGGGTATTTCGAGTATGCTAATATAGAACAATTACAGTATAGAGTAATAATAACATCAATAGTAATAGGTACTCTGGATGAAATTCCTAAACATTCGGAGCACCACTTGAACACCAGTCAATTGCAAAAGGCAGCTGTAGTTGGATACAGATACTTAGATCCTGCAACGATAAATTTCACACCATAAAAAATACCTGCTAGGTCTTTTGAAAAAACTCATAGATATATAAAAATGCCAAATCTAGTCTAAGCTTCTGGCTGGCTATGCAACCAACCATAAAAACATAGTAATATGACACAAAAAAGCTTAACAAAGGACATAATAGAAGTCTATAAATATCTAAAAACTATCATGTGCAAGATAGGACAGACTTTCTCCATTGAAAGAATAATGATCAGCAGATTGAAATTTTAAAAAGTTAAAAGAAAAGAAATTCTCTGAATATTAGAAAGCAATTATCTAAAAAGCATGCTGGATCCACTTTTCTTTGGAGACTTCCAAATTAGGCATTCAGGGCCACCAACTATCAAGGATGATTTAGTGGATTTTTGAAGATAATAGAACCAGTTGAAACAGGTATGTATAAAATTTTCCCCAATTCACACTTTATATTTCTTTGCCTAAATGGATCAAACATAGAAGCCTAAGAATCCTTCTTTTGCTGAAGCATATTGTTACTCAACCTAGAGTTATCAATGCAGCTTTCACACTTGCACTACTTCTAGATTTCAAGTGTGGTTTTTTTAGTTATATTTGAATGGAAAATGGGCTATGTGATTGCACTCTATGCTCTGCCTTGAATTAAAACCCCTTAACACAACTATGATTTATAATTTGTTGATTTGTAGAACTCTAAACAATAGATATCCTTATCTTATACAAATGAAATGTTCCAGGTCTACATGATTGTGTCTATATTGAGGTAAGTTTGCATGTTATTGTTTGAACTAGTAATGGAAAAATGTAAGAATCTATTATAAGTTCATGAGCAGACTATGATTTATTTTTAATCTCCTTAGAATATTATCAGAATGTGAGAGATAGCATTACCATGAAATTTTTTTTTTCTTTTGTTTTAAGAAATTGTATATTTGCACTACACAGATGTAATTTAATTCATTTTGATAATTTTCACCTAACTTTATTTGTGGTAGAATCCCTGTCTATTTTTTATCCTTTATAATATACACACAGACGTTTGTGTGTGTGTGTGTATAAAATGAAAATATTTGTTTAAAATTAACTGGAAGAAAGCATTTAGGAAATAGGATTGGATTTATTTATTCACTAGACGATATAAGCAAGTGCTCTTCCATCCTTATTTTTATGAATTAAAAGACTGGTCAGATAGAAGAGTGGGTCTTCTAGGGGTCTTCAAGGTCTTCACTGCTGCTTCTGAGTCACTGAAGTGGTTCCATGACTATACAGTAATGACCACATCAAATATGTTATAAAATATGTTATATAATGTAATAAGAATCAAACTGAGGCAAATCACTGTTTCCCTCTCTGTCTCTGGAAGGCCTCTCTCTCTCTCTGGAAGGAATATATGTCTTAAGGAAATATATATGATTATTGTATAGATAAATAATATACTAAACTGAGACAGCAATCACATGTATTCTAGAATGTTCAGTTATCAACAGTTGAGGAATAGTAAAGTGAAGAAATTTGTTACAAACAAGCATTTAGTAAAGCAGCTATAAAAGATTTGAAAAAGATATTCAGATGCTGTGATGTGTCTATACATCAGTGATACTCTCTATGACATTTTATGGGTTTGAAGAACTAAGACAGAAGGTTTCCGATGGTTTTTTTTTAAAAAAAAATTGGTAATGTAGTAAACTCCTGAAAATAACATGGAAATCAAATAAGTGAAACATCAAACAAATCAGTTCAGAGATCTAACCCCAAAATGGGAACACCATTGGAAGATCTGAAGGACGAGATTAGGGACAGTTGATGGCATATATTCAATCAGCTCAAACTGATAAAAAGTGTCTCAAACTATATCTTGTATAAAATAAGTAAGTAAATTGTGATGTCATAAGCAAATATGCAGTAGAATACTAATAATATAACATTTGTTTTTCATAATTCTTAGCACACTCTTTAAAGAGTTTTGCAATCAATTTTTATTTTGAAATAAATCTGATAATCCAGTTTTGAAGGTTCACAGTTGTGGTTATGTTTGTTTCTTTTTCAGTACAAAAGTTAAAAGAATACCACAAATAGCCATACAGAACAAAAAAAAATCAATGAAAAAAGTCCTCTGCTGAAACATTTCCATTTAACTGGAGCTACAGTAATAGTCATGCTTTTGCCCACTATGAGAACTTATCTGTACAAACACTAAGGTGCAGCTTGAAAGGTATATGACAAATTGACAATAAATTATATTTAACTGTAATTGAAAATTGTCCTAAATCTGCAAATGGCTTTGAAATCCTTGGTTTCCTAAACCATTAAAATAAAAAAATAAATAAGAGCTACAAACTCCTTTTAAAAATACTGAGGAAGATTAGCCTTTTAACTCCATAGGTCTTGGCTTTCCAGACATTTAATCAACAGTGAGTAGAACAGCCACAAAGAAATAGCTTCCTATTGCATATCAAGTGTTAATGGAAACTCTCTTAGATTTCAACAACAATAGAGATTATCCCTTATGCAGGGAGATTCCATTTCTCTGATGGAGAATTCAAAATCCTTTAATTTTGATCAGTCTGGACATAATAGTTATTTGCACAACCAATGTAATAATCTCCACTAGACAGTATAAATTGATTTGCATACCATGAGTAGGCTGGACAGGGAGATAAATTATAATAATGGGGATTATTTGGGGTAAATGCAAGAAATATATGTACATATACATATACAAATGCTCACACGCACACCTACACGTGTATAAAATAAATTGAGAATCAATGACATGGATGTAGCTCAGACCTTTGATGTATTTGTACAGGTCTGATTGCTTCCTAGGATATACACAGTGAAATAAGTAAAATTAAAGCAAAGTCAGATGTGGTGCAGCCAAATAGATATAAAATAGTGCAACCTGAATGGATTAAAATTAATACGAGAGACTATATATATATAGTATAAGATTGTCTTATATATATAAGATTCTGCTGAAACGTTGCTACAACTTTAAAAGCACTAAAATGACGTGGAATAATACCCGAAGGAAGATGAACTGCATTCATGTAAGTACCCGCGAAAACTTATATATATATAAATACATATATATAAATATAAATAAATAAATATATATATATATATATGTGCTGTTTAGCTTCCTTCGGGTATTATCCCACGTCATTGTAGTTCTGTTAAAGTTGTAGCAACGTTTCAGCAGAATCTCATCTGCCATCTTCAGGCTTCTGTATGGATATGGGTCTTACAGCTCCTGGTTTTAAATTTGAGGCTGGTCCATTCTGATTGGTTGGGAGCCTGGACCTGTGTTCATTGGACTTGGAGTTTGATTGATTGGTGTTCCTGGTTTCTTCTGTCTGTTTTGTGGCTTTGATTGGCTGGCAACAGTCTGTTCTTGTGTTGGAGGCTTTTAGTGCAGCTTGGCTTCGTGTGAAGGGACAGCTGCTCTTCATTAGCAAGCTGCTATTCATTAGCAAGCTGGGTTTCACCTGGGTGCCTGGTGGGGGGGGTTAGGTTGGAGCTATCAGAGGGAGTCTGTTTTTGCCCAGGTGTTTGCCTGGCTTGTGGCATGGAGATCTTTCTATTTGAGAGTGCAGGCTTCCAAATGATTGACAGTCTGGTGGAATCATCTCTTCTATTCATGCTGTCAGGTCTTTTTTCAATCTCTATGGCTTCTCTGATGATTCTGTGGCTGGGGTTTTATATAGTGGCCAGGGTTTTAGTGCCATTGAAGTTGATGTTGTGACCTGTGGTTTTCATGTGTTGGACTAGTGAGGAGGTGTGTTCCAGCTTTTTTACTGCATTTTTGTGTTCATCTAGGCGGGTACTTATTCTTCTATTGGTCTGTCCAATGAATGTGGCCGGGCATGATGTACAGGGAATTTTGTATATGCCTTGGTTTTCCAGGTCAATTTTGTCTTTGGGGTTCCTCAGGATGGCTGCTATTTTTTTGTCTGTTTTGAAGGCAGTCTTGATGTGATGCCTGTGTAGTATCTTACTGAAACGTTGCTACAACTTTAACAGAACTACAATGATGTGGGATAATACCCGAAGGAAGCTAAACAGCACACATGTAAGTACCCGCGAAAACCTAAGAAAACAAATATCTGACCTCTACGGGGAGGAAATAAACAGCCAGATCAGAAGCTATGAGAAGCTGGAAGTTAAAAAAGCAAGAATACTATGTGACCTAAAATTCCTATGCAGCTGCAGAGACAACAATGTAACACCAACCTGCTTCAAATTAACATTTCATAAGAACACAGCAGCTACCAAACGTATCCTGAAAAGGACAGAGATATCTCTACTCAGAAATGAAGTTCACAGTAAAAGATTCCAATTAGATCAGTTA
>BLBF01000002.1:38963694-38983473 GCA_015471245.1 Laticauda colubrina
TTTATCACTGCATGGAATGTCCCATGTGGTGCGAGTGACAGTAATGAGATCACCCTTAGTGCCCGGATCCCAATAAATATGTCCAGTTGAAACACATGACCAGGCTTTGCAAAAGTAATCCGATGACCCCCCGCAGTCGAGAAGTCGTTGGGCAGGGGTCTGAGTGTTGGAAACGGGCTGTCCGGGGCATACATAAAACCTATATTTATTTACCACTCTATGACTAGGCTCAGTTGGGTGAGAAGGCGAGTTGTAGGCGGTGGAGCCTACAAGCATTTCTGCCAAATCAAATTGAAGTGGTGGGTAGAAGTCTTCTATGTGAGAAGAATTGGTTGTAGAGCTTAAATGAATGCCTTGAAAGTCTTTTATAGTCCAAGTAATATTATATTTTCTATGAGGCTTCTGTGGATCGTCATGGACAGTTCTTTTGAAGCGTCGTTTGTTGGCAGGATCAGAGTTTGGGTATATAAAAGCATTACAAGTAGGAGAGAGGACTATGGACAAGTTAGTTGTAGAACATTTAAGAGATGAAAAGGGAATGCAATTGGTAGAAAAAGGATAATAATTACAATAATGACAATGAAGATTAATTTGGTCATTCATCAAGGATGTTAGTTGGGTTGGAGGAACCCGTAATACAAGAGAAGGACATTTAGGTCCCCCTATTTCTAGCTTGAATAGAGGAAAAGATTTTAGGGTTCTTTTCCATAGGAAGAGTAAAGAAGGAACAAAAGAACGAGTGATAGAGTGTTCTGTAAACAAAACAGATGTGACAGAGTGAAAGCTATGGGTAGCATTTTCATGACGTACCCACATAGAACAAGTATAATAGCCTTCTGTTAATGAAGTTGCTTTAATACGCATAATCTTTTGACAGGAAGCATAGGTTTTGTTGAAGTATGTGTAAATATAAGGAGATAGATTTAAGGGAAGATTATTATGCCAACAGACAATAGGACAGTCACTATCATAATTAATAAAGCGAAATTCTAATGTGGTCCAATGACCATGTTGAACAAAGGTATAAGTAGGATATGAATAAGGTAGAAATTGCAAAGAGGATATAGGCAAGAATATCAGGAAGAGTTTAAGATGCAGATGTAGTGGAGGAATTCCCATGATAGGGTCTTACCGCCCGACCAGGGACCCAGCAAGTGGTTTTGTCTGGTAGTAAAATCGCAGCGTAGCCTCGTCCCCAGGTGAGAAGCTCAGCAGGACCCTGCCAGGCGGGATCTGGCAATCTGCGATAATGTACCAGAGGTCTGTTAGGAGGGGGTGAAGGGGAGGAAAAATGACGTGAGGCAGCAGAAGTAGGAGGAATGCCAGTCAGATTAAGAAAATTTAAAGTGTAAAGACAAATGTTAAGAGAATTTTGCAATGCTGGGAGGTTGGGAGGTTTTTCCCGCAACGAATAGCGATCAAGAGCACGTTTCAGAGATAAGTGAGCTCGTTCCACAATAGCCTGCCCCTGGCTGTTATAGGGAATCCCAAACTTGTGAGTTACATCCCATCTGTTACAGAAGTCCTGGAAAGCAGAACTCGTATAGGCAGGTCCATTGTCTGTTTTGATTTCTTTTGGACGTCCCAGCGAGGCAAAGGTACGAATTGAATGATTGATGACATGTTTTACAGTTTCTCCCCTTTGAGGAGTAGCCAGAATAAATCCTGAATATGTATCGATGGAAACGTGCAAATATTTCCAAGGGGCAAAAGGTGGATATTGAGTTACATCCATTTGCCAAATTTCACAAGCTTTCAATCCTCTAGGATTTACTCCTATGGGAATGGAATGTCCTTGCTTACTACATGTGGGGCATTGTTGAATAATGGCAGCAGCTTCTGCCTGAGTTAGAGAAAATTGTTTTTGTAATGCATTTTTATTTTGGTGAAAATAGTCATGGCTTTGTGCTGCTGTCAGATTACAAATTGATTTACCTGATGCAGCTGCTGCTGCAGCGTCTGCCACCTTATTTCCTTCCTGTAAAATACCAGGAAGAGGTTGGTGGCTCCTGATATGTGTTACAAAGAATGGATGCCTACGACTGTTGATACATTGTTGTATAGGAATCATCAATTTTAACAAAGGAACAGATATGCTAGGAGATAAATAGGCTTGATATATATTTTTCAAAATCTGAGAAACGTACAAGGAATCAACTATTAAATTAAAAGGAGCTCTTTGAAACTGTTGAAATGCAATAAGAGATGCAGCAAGTTCTGCCTGTTAAGCAGAAGATTGTGGAGGGGTAATTTTAGTTTTCCACTCTCCCTCCTGGTTCCATGCACAAGCACCATACATTTTCCCCCCATCTGCATAAATCGTAGGTGCATCTACTAATGGAGATATTGAGAGAGGGGATTGCCATTCAAAAGGGAGGGTTTTAAGAAAGGTGAAACGTGGGTCTGCTGGTAAATGGCAAGAAGTTTGCCCTGGCCACTCTTCTAAAGCGTATTGTAGTTCTTCTGAATTACATCATAGCATTTCCCACGTGGTCAGTGAGCAAGGAGTGAATATTGAAACAGGCTCACATCCCATGAGTTGTTTACATCTTTGTCGACCTTTAAAGATCAACTGGGAATATGCAGAGGCTTTACTAGTGATTGTGGTCCGTAGGGTGTGAGACAAATGAAGCCATTCTAAAATCAGAACCTGTGTTTGATGAGATTGCATTATAACAGCTGTAGGTCTCTGAACAGTATTTAGTAAAGCAATTGATAAAGGGCAATTCTCTATAGCTCGATCCACCCATCGAGTAGCCAGTGAATGAGAAACGTCTTTTAATGCCTGCAACTGCTCTTTATTTAGAATGATAACATCAGACGGGGCTTTACCTTGTGTAAGAGCATTAAAGAGAGGAGCTAATGTAGCTGTGGTCAAACCCAAATAAGGACGTGCCCAATTTAAGGTTCCTAGGAACTGTTGTAAGATCACAAGTGTAGGTTTTGGGGGAAGTGTTGGGAGGGGAAGGGAAGGAACAGCAGCTGAAGCAAGTAACTTGTGACCTAAATAGGAAAAGGGTGGTTTGGATTGTATTTTTTCTGGGGCTATTGTGAGACCTGCTTTACTTAGAATGGAGGTCAGGCACGGCAGAGTTTTTAATACCGTGCCCTTTGGGCCAGGTGCAGATACCAATATATCATCCATGTAATGATAGATTAAAAAATGAGGATATTTGTCCCTGTATGGTTGCAAGGCTAAATCCACAAAAAATTGACACATAGTTGGACTGTTTAACATGCCTTGTGGTAAGACTTTCCATTGATATCGTTTGGTAGGTCTCTGATTATTTAAAGTTGGTACTGTAAAAGCAAATAATTTTCTATCTGACTGGTGTAATGGAATGGAGAAAAAACAGTCTTTTAAATCAGTAATGATAAGGTCATACTCTTGAGGAATTATGTTAGGATTTGGAAGACCACATTGCAGGGGTCCCATTGGAAGGAGGACCGAATTCACAGCCCTTAAATCCTGAAGGAGGCGCCAAGCGCCGTTTTTCTTTTTGATAACAAAAACCGGGGTATTATATGGACTCAATGAAGGTTCTAGATGACCTTTATCTAATTGTTCTTGAACAAGAGAATGTAAGGCTTCAAGCTTTATAGAAGGGAGAGGCCACTGATCAATCCACACAGGGTTATTGTGAGTCAGATGCAAGCGAAGCATGGTTAGTAGAGGGTAAGTTGTGCATTAAATTGTGACATAAGGTCTCTTCCCCACAAGTTAGTATACAGAGGAATTACAGCTGGTTTAATATAAGCAACACATTGAGACTCAGGGGAATGGGCTTTTACCCAGTTTCTGCTAATGCGAGTCTCCGGAGTCCCCCCACTCCTCTCACCGCTGGTGCCACATCTGCAGGCCAGGTGTTTGGCCACTCAGCGGTTCGGATGACGGAAATATCCGCTCCAGTATCTAAAAGACCAAGAAAGGATCGACCATTCAATAAGAATGTTACCGTAGGTTTTGGTTGACTAATTGGTCTTTCAATTGCATAGAGTTGCTCTTGTTGTTGGTCTAAGAGCACAATCATTTTTGCCACAAGATCCCCCTCATTTATAGTAACATCTGTATTAGCTAGTACAGACAGACAGACATCAGACAATACAGTGGGATCATGCAGAAAAGGAGAGGCAAGAATACCTTGTTCAGCTAAATCCCTTACAGGAAAGACTAGCACTGGAATATTGGGGGGCATATGAAAAGGCTGAACAAGACGTACAAAGAGAAAGTCAGCGACACCAGGAAGATAAGTAACAGTTTCATTAGCAACAAGATCGTACGCGAAGGAAGAAAAGTTGCAATTTTCAGCAGCCTTTGTTGTGGGGCTGGCTGCCTGCCCCGTTTCTAGTTTCCCTGATTCAAAAAAGGTTTTTTGATCATTGCAGGGTTATTCTGTTGTTCATTCTTTTGGGCTCTGCACTGATTAGCCCAATGATAGCCTTTTTGGCATCGAGGGCATGGTGTCTTTGGGCGAGCTACCTGGTTTCTTGACATATTAGCTCCCCCGCCCGGGGCTCTGCATTGGCTCTTAAAGTGACCTGGCTTGCCACAATTAAAACAATTGCCCATTTTGCGAGTGTTTTGTTGGGAAATGGGAAGAAGAGAGCTCATGTTCTGCTGCATGCCTTCAGTAATGGCTGTAGCCAGAGTAGACATGGAATGGGATGTGGTTCCTATGATTCGGCAGGCTGTAAGATAATCTGCCAGGGTAATATTTTTCTTATTAATTATTGGTTGCAAAACTTTCTGGCAATCAGCGTTTGCGTTTTCATAAGCAAGTTTCAATTGTAATTCATTACAAGCCTCCTCATTATCAATTTGTCTCTCTAAGGCTTCTGTGAGACGGTTTATAAAGGAGGAAAAAGGCTCAGAAGGTCCTTGAATAACTTTAGAGAAAGATTTGGGCACACATCCCGCATTGTCAACTTTTTGAGCAGCGGCCAAAGCACAATCCTGTAATAAAGAAAAGCAGCTGCGTCTGTGGCAGTCTGCTGGGCAACAGTAAGCATAGTGCCAGTACCATTAAGCATATCTAGAGTGACATTTGCCGGTAAGCCTCTAGCGGCTGCAGCTGCAGTACGCTTATGAAATTCTGACTCCCAGACCAAAAATTGTGAAGGCGTGAGGATCATGGCAAATAATGTACGCCAATCAGCATTTATCAAGTCAGCTCCTGGTTGGGCTATTGATCCTAAAAGACCCTGTACATAGAGAGATTGAATACCATTTTCCTTGCAAGCTGCTTTTAAATCCTTAATTATTTTGTACGGCATTGGGGTATACTGAGGAGCTGGAGGATTGCCGGCTTGTATGATAGGATAAAGGGAGGCAGCTGCAAGGGTGTCCTCATCCATTTCTCCTTCAGAAAAGGCTTGTTGAATGGCTTTTACAACACCCCCCCCCTTCGGGGGGGTGGAGGACACGAGAGCTCTCCTTTTAAAGAAGTAGATTGAATGGAGGGAGGCTCTCGTAAGGATTTTTGATCATTGGGAGCGGAGGGTTGAAGGACAGGAAAGTTATCATAACTTGGTGGAGGAGATTCTAATACACTTTCTGCTTCTATTTTATAATGGACTTTTAAAGCCTCCATAATTTTCCTCCAAGTGACCAAAATGCCAATAGGTGCACGAGGAGGATTATGGAGATAGTCACCAATTTTTTGCCAAATGGAGATTTTTAAGGACCCTTTCTCTGGATAAGTGGGACAATGTTGCCACACATAAGCCAATAATGTAGCAATAGGTTTAATTTTTACAGGCGAGCCCTTTAAATTAGCAGAATATTTAGAAGAAGAGGCGACTAACTCCCTCAATTCCTTCAGATGCTCTGTCTGTTGTTGAGAAAAGTTTCCGCCCATACTTACGAAAGTCGAGACCATGTTTCATATCCGATGATGTGCACAACTCCCATCGAGCGAGTAAGATATGAGCGCGTCGCGGCGTATCCCCCTTAGGGAATCACGTCGGGGTCACCAGAATGCGGTATCTGCTATCCCGCATCAGATGGGCGTCTCATGATAGGGAGCGAAGGAGAGAGAAACGACAGGAGACGAAGTTCCTTGCGATGAGTGCGCCCCGAATGTCCGGGTACATGCAAAAGGGGGTGATTGTTTATTCAGAACCTAGGTTAAGTCTAGGTCAGACGGAATATACAGATTTAACAATGGCTCAAACAAAAGCAAGATATCAGGACAGACAGGATGGCAAGATTTATATTTGATCAGGATATTACTTCTTCACAAAGCTGCATGCCAGACAATGTAATCCCAAGTGAATAAACCATTTCTGCAAATGTTTGACTCCTTGTCTCTGTACGTGCCCTGTAAAAGGTCACTGAGAAGACAGAAGCTTAATAATTACACGTGAATGATACAATGTTGCAATGTCTGAATGATACATAGTTGCATTGATACACAGTTGCAAACACATAAATGATACATAGTTACAACACTTATGCTCACTTACTATATTTTGGAATAACTCTCTCTGCATTCAATGAGATTTCTTTCTGAGCAGATATACTTATGGGTTGCCTTATAAATAGTGCAGAATTTTGAAGGCATACCTGGTCAGAATAACCTCACTTATAATTAAGCAACAGTTTTTTATTTTATTAAAATAAAGATTTTTCTCCAAATCATGTTGACTTTATTTTTATGTAATAATATATTCCAGTGGTGGATTATTTAAAGTTACCAGATCTAATCTGGGCTGAAAAATCCAGCAGCATTCTTGATAGCATTCTGGATACAGATTTCTCTGTGTCTTTGTTGGATTATCTGGATTTATGCAGCCCAAATATGGTGGCCTTAGTGTGTTATCACACAAAGGGTTTTATTTGTTCCTTGTTTCTCATGAGGGCTCAGATTTCTCTAATAAACTAAGGTTAATACACGAACAAAATCTTATATTTAAAAGGCATTTTAAATTACTGTTAAGAAAACATGTATTTAATATGATCTCTCATTTAGGATTCAATATTATGCTTAGCTTCATTTGTTTATTCTCTGATATGAATGAGCTATATACAGCAGTGTGTAGTTATTTTAGTGTAGTTTAATTAGCCTGAATTCACAGCTTATTGTTATGAATGGTCATGACCGCTTAATGAAAAACCATACAAAGTACTAAATCAGTACCAGATATCAATGAAGAGATTACACTAGTCATAAATTATACATGCATGCTTAAAAAACCATGTCTATTATTGAGGTGTCTCCAATCTGCCCTTTTAGAAAGTGTTTGGACAGCAGTTTCAGAAATCCTGAAGGATGCTAATTACCTGGAGGCATTTTAGTCAAATTTCATGCTGGTATTGTACAGAGATGACATCAGACATGCATGGGGGTGATCTTAGGGTGATGACCTCAGGATATGGGTAAAGTGTTCATCCTTGATTTTTCAGTAGTTTTTGATTTCATCAATCATGGTATGGTTTATCTGGACTGGCTGCAGGGCTTGGGAGTTGGGATAACCATGTTATCATGATTATCCTTCCGCAGTGGCCAATTCCAGTGACTATTGATAAAGGAGATAAAGGAGAGCTGAAGGGCTGAAGGCTTGACATTTTCTCTACTCCTATTTAATATTTACTGTATACTTTGGGAATACTGTAACTGTCAGTCATGGTCTGGTACCACTAATATACAGCAGATATTCAGTCATATATATCAAGCTTGGATATCAATGTCCTGTCCCATGTTTGGAATCTGTACAGGTCTAGATGGGGAGAAGAATCAGCTTAATCCTTCCCAAACCAAGTAGTTATGGATTTTTGGCTGGCCAAATTTGAAGAGTTTCCATTTTTAGACTCAGAGGGGACACACTTTCCTACTCAAGACTGGTGTATAATTTGATGGATATGTTGGACTTCCAGAATCTGCCCAGATGTGGCCAAGAGGTCCCTTGCCCAATTATATTGAATGCATCAAATGTCTCTCGTCCTAGCTGAGAAGTCCTTTATATGATCACCTATGTCCTATTACTCAAGTTGGACTATTATCATGCATTCTTGGATGCCTTTGAAAACCAAAATGCAGTTGGTCCAGAATCCAAACTTAAATATGTCACACATCTGTTCCATGAACTGCACTAAGTTGCCAATGAGCTTCTGGATGTAATTCAAGATATTGTTTATTACTTATAAAGCCTTCATGACATACAGCCAAGTTAACTGAAGGAGTGGCTATCTTCCATGATTTCTGTCTTTCTAATAATATCAGGCAGAATCAATGTGGTTTCGGTCCCCTTAATCACACAGTGCTACCTATTGGGTCCAATAATTATGTGTTCTCTCACAAATGGAGGCAATGTCCCAGGATAATGTTGCAGGATCCAATCTAGGTTGGGGCTTGAAGTTTAGTCTTCCAAACTTTCAGACTTGTGCTGGACCCCATTCTAAAAAAACCTCTCTCTAATGGAATGTGTTGCATGACTGTAAATAAATTGCATTACTGAAATAAATGAACTTTTTTGAGTTTCAACTGTAAAGAACTGCCAGTATAATAAAAAAGAAAATTATAAAAGGGAAAAGACTGGGAAAATCTCGTGTGTACATGCTCAATTCAGATATTACTTGCTTGGTGTAATGGCTGATGACCCTATACTCTGTTCAGCATTGTTAGCTCCTATATTCCTGAATGAATAAGTCAGTTACAAGGTGCATCAACAGGTGAAACTCAAAAAATTAGAATCTTCTGCAAAAAGTTCATTTATTTCAGTAATGCAACTCAAAAGGTGAAACTAATATATAAGATTGACTCATTACATGTAAAACAAGATTGTTCAAGCTGTGATGTGTCATAATTGAAATGATTGTGGCTTACAGCTCATGAAAACCCCAAATCCACAATCTCAGATAATTAGAATATTGTGAAAAGGTTCAATTTTCTAGGCTCAAAGTGTCCCACTCTAATCAGCTAATGAAGCTATAACACCTGCAAAGGATTCCTGAGTCTTTAAATGGTCTGTCAGTCTGGTTCAGTAGGAATAACAAACATGGGAAAGACTGCTGACCTGACAATTCTGTAGAAAACCATTATTGACACCCTCCATAAGGAGGGAAAGCCTCAAAAGGTAATTGCAAAAGAAGTTGGATGTTCTCAAAGTGCTGTATCAAAGCACATTAATAGAAAGTTATGTGGAAGGGAAAAGTGTGGGAGAAAAAGGTGCACAAGTAGCAGGGATGACCGCAGCCTGGAGAGGATTGTCAGGAAAAGGCCATTCAAAAGTGTGGGGACATTCACAAGGAATGGACTGAGGCTGGAGTCAGTGCATCAAGAGCCACCACACACAGATGGATCCTGGACATGGGCTTCAAATATCGTATTCCTCTTGTTAAGCCACTCCTGAACAACAAAGAAGAATCAGAAGAATCTTACCTGGGCGAAAGAAAAACAGAACTGGTCTGTTGCTCAGTGGTCCAAAGTCCTCTTTTCTGATGAGAGCAACTTTTGCATCTCATTTGGAAACCAAAGACCCAGGGTCTGGAGGAAGAATGGAGAGGCACACACTGCAAGAAGCTTGAAGTCCAGTGTGAAGTTTCCACAGTCTGTTTTGATTTGGGGAGCCATGTCATCTGCTGGTGTTGGTCCACTGTGCTCCATTAAGTCCAGGGTCAACACAGCCATGTCCCAGGAGATTTTGGAGCACTTCATGCTTCCTTCTGCAGATGAGCTTTATGGGGATGCTGACTTCATTTTCCAGCAGGACTTGGCACCTGCCCACACTGCCAAAAGCACCAAAGACCATGGGATTACTGTGCTTGATTGGCCAGCAAACTCACCTGACCTGAACCCCATAAGAGAATCTATGGGGCATTGCCAAGAGAAAGGTGAGAGATATGAGACCGAACAATGCAAAAGAGCTGAAGGCCGCCATTGAAGCACCCTGGTCTTCCATAACACCTCAGCAATGCCAAAAGTTGATAGCTTCTATGCCACACCTCATTGAGGCAATAATTGCTGCAAAAGGGGCCCAAACCAAGTACTGAGTATATATGCATGCTTATACTTTTCAGAGATCCAATACTGTTCTATGTACAATCCTTGTTTTATTGATTGCATGTAATATTCTAATTTTCTGAGATTGTGCATTTGAGGTTTTCATGAGCTGTAAGCCATAATCATCACAATTATGACATATCATGGCTTGAACTATCTTGCTTTGCATGTAATGAGTCTATCTCATATATTAATTTCACCTTTTAAGTTGCATTACTGAAATAAATGAACTTTTGCGATATTTTATTTTTTTGAGTTTCACCTGTAGATGAAAATACTATGAAATATCACAATGCTGAACTTTTCTCATGTTATTTTAGAAAGAAAATATCTCATTCTGTGATTCCAAAATTAGCAGTTTTTCTTTGCAGGGAACCAAATAAAAACAACAGTCCACATTTTAAAAATCATTTTAAGATGTTTGAATTTTTTTGAGCTTCCATATCAAATTCAGTAAATTTGTGCACATGAAATACATTTCTGAATTGTTTGTCAGCTCCCTTCCTAGAAATGTTAAGCATTGTATTTTCTCAAAGAATTTTCCAAATTCTAAGTTCTTTTTGTGAAAGTGAGCAAAGAATTTGCAAAGAAATCCACTAAAATGAGATTATCCCCTCTATTTTTAGTTCAAACTAAGCTACTAATTTTTTTGTCATTTAAGACTAGAGAGAATATGGAATTAACAATAGCAATGGCAGTTAGAATTATATACCACTTCATAGTGCTTTACAGCCTCTCTAAGCAGTTTATAGAGTCAGTATATTGTCCCCAACAATCTGGCTTCTCTTGGAATGATCAAAGGTTGAGTCAACCTTGAGCCAGTGAGACTTAAACCTACCGAACTGCTGGCAATCAGCAGTCAGCAAAATTATCCAGCAGCACAGCATTCTAACCACTACACTACCACTGATCTTACAAGTAATAGTAACCACAACAGCAACATTTGCCAATCCCAGGTCCTTGGAAAGGAACTTGATATAAGCATAAAATGCCAAATCCAGTCTAAACATCTGGCTGACACTGTGACCGACCATATTAATATTTAACAAATAATTTATATATATAAACTTCACTAAATATATTGGATTCTAATTGTAGTAGACTTGCTGTCATCTAGGCCAGAGTGGCATAACTAAACTAGTAAAACAAAATATCTTTGAATATATCAGAAATTTACCATATTTCAGTCAATAAATTATACTTTTTCTATAACTGTTAAAGAAAAGATCTTACTATGATTGATAACGAGTCCTGCTTGCGAGGAAGAACATCAGTACTCATCAGCATAAAGAGCTCTCTATTGGAAAAGCAAAGAACTGAAGTGTTGAAATTAAGGAAAACACCATCAAATCTAAGTTAGTGCAGGAAAATCTCTGCCTAACTCTTACTTCTTTAGCCCAAACTATTGGAGTAGCCTATGAATTCTGAGGAAATTATCTACTTAGGAAAACAAGAATGCAAAAAATGTAAATGTTTACAAAGACACTTCAGTGAGGATCAGGATAAGTAAAAAAAAAGATGCCCAAGTCTTATTTTCATGTGGTAAGAAGAGCAATGTAAGAAGCCAAGTCAAATTTAAAGTTATCAATGAATATAAATTCTGCTCTTGGTTCTTGTCCACTCAGACACTGGTCAGTATCTGATAATTCACTATATTGTGACAAATTCTCCTTGTTTCTGAAGAGAAACTGACAAACACAAGTGTTTTTAATTAACACTTAACAGAAACTGCTTCTTGTCAAGTTACAGTAGTTTTTCTTATTTACTTAGAAGAGCTGCAAGATAAGAAACTTTCTACATTCCCACAATCACAGTTGAATATTTTTTCACCTTTTGGCTTAACTAAGCATCTAAACCAGTGGTGGGATTCAATTTATTTTACTACCGGTTCTATGCGCATGGCCTGATGGGCGTGTCAGGAGAAGGATACTGTAAAATCTCCAGTCAGAGGTCGTATTTGCTGTTTCTCCGAACTACTCAAAATTTCCTCTACTGGTTCTCCAGAACTGGTCAGAACCTGATGAATGCCACCTCTGTCTAAACTGACAATTATAATGGGATGTGAGAATAACCTTGAGATACAGGAGGAAGAGCTGCATATTATATAATGGTCCAACAAAAGATATTTCAGTCCACAGAAGGAATGGGGCAATAGAAAGCATCCCACACGTCACTTGTAACATAAACATACAGGAGAGGAAATGTTCTTTCATACTTACAAATTTACGTTATTGTAACCTATTCTGTTATTGTAATAAGGATTGTCAAGACTCATGGCTTTGGTTTCTGGTCTGGCCTATCTTGAAGGGCTGACAACAATCTAATATATGATCTTTGGTCTTGATGTGGGTATGATTTAAACAACTCTGGAAGGGTATATGGAAGACAGGTTAAAGGGCTATAAAATTTGCCCAACATTTTGTGAATCAATTCTTTGGAATTTAGGGCCAATGATATAACACCATGATTAGGATTAGCATTAATATTGTACAGGGACGAGTGGCTTCTCAATTTCAATCATTGCTAGCCAATATCTTACTGAAGTCAATCAAAATCAGTGTAGAGAGAGAGAGACAGATAGACAGACAGACATACTTTATGTTGTGTGTGGTACTGAATAAAATGTGAATGGTGTCGTTTCAGTTTTTTAAGAATTGGCTGGCAGAGGTGTTGATGGTAGAATTATCAATATACAGCCCTGTAATATTCTATTATCCCATTGTATTAATGACAAATACAATTTTATAGTTCCCTGTGGATATAAGTATAATTAATAGGCTCATTTAATTAGCTTCCTTGAAATGTTAAAGAGAAATCTAACTGTTTAATTCTATGCTTGAAAATTTGTATCTAATTTGACATTCCTCTCAAAATTCTGTTTGAGGTAGTTTCCAATCTTAAAAAATACTCATTTTAAAAAATAAATTGTCTCCCAGCTAAAAGTTGAATTTCTTTACAAGACTAAAGAAAAAATAAAGTAAAGAAAGTTATTTGACAGTGGAACCAATTCTCCAAAAAGTGGTGAAATCTCTAGATAGAGTTAAGAAGAGACTAAACAACTCTCAAACTCAGAAATATTTAATATAAATTCCTGTACTGAGTAGATGATTGTTCCTGATGTCTACTGTGCCCTTCCAAACCCCTGGATTCTACAAAAGGTGGAGAACAACAATCACATTAATCTACAAAGCAATAGATGATTATGATGACCCAGGCATGGAACAAAGGCAACACAGTCACATAAGTAAGAAAAGTCCCTTTAATACCACCAACTATGCTCCTCATCCAGTTACCTTCAGCCAGAGAAAAAAGTCTGCCAAGAACAGTCTTTAAGTGGAAGAAATTCAGTCCAAAAACAAAGTACATATAAACTGTAAATAAAAATCCACACAAACCATGCTGCAGCAATTAACTGGACAGGGCAGGATAAGGAATTGCAGACTTCAAAGGCCAATAAAGCACAAACAGTTGGGAAGATGCCAGGAAGCCAGATAAGCCTCGACAATAAAAGATAACTCATGATTTGCTTCCCATGAGTTGCTGTACACAATCTCCCTTTTAAAACACTCTGCTCCCAGCTGCAGCTAATGAAAGGAATCAGGGCCCTTTCCTCCCCCGTAAGCCATGCAACTCACATTGCTCCTTTCTTTGTACCTCCCTTTGTGCCTATTAGGAATATAAGTCACCTAACAGGTATTTGGGTTAGAAATATATAAACCAGTATAGACATTTTAATACTGTCTCTTTAAGGGAATGCAGGAGCATGCAATTGGGTGTGGTTTCTCAAATGGCCTTAAAATGGAGCCAGAAACCTGGATTGTCTTAGTCTGACTCTCAGAAGAGAGTGTGAGTGTATCTTTATTTCCTTTTGTTGGAAAGTATTGCCATTGCTCCATTTCTTCTAATTGACTGATATTACTGGATTTAATGTAAATCTAATACTGAACTGTTTTTGATACTGGACTTTGTATTTGGATTATCCCTGGATTGCAAGACTGACTGATTTACTTGTGAATGACTTTGGACTGTGTTTGGACTGTGCTTAAACTTTCTGGAAGTAAAAACCTACATTTACTGTATAATGTATCTGTTACCGTGTGTGTATTATTCCAACACTACTCTCTATATGTCTCCCTGTATGTGCTCATTCTCCTAACGGGGAATTACCTCAACAGGGCCCTCGGATGAAGAAGGAGTGGGCCTGGATTTTCTTCTGAATTCCCTATGCCTTGCTCTATACCTCCCCTGTTCTACCCAGCTGGACTTTGTCCTGCTCCACTTTCTTCCACAGCCACCAGAGCCACACTCCCACTCCCTGTCAGCTGCTCAGCCTTCCCTTCAGAATCAGATTCCAACAGGGGCATGATGATGATGATAATGATGATGATGATGAACAGAAGAATGTACATGTGTGTGGGTATATTTTTGCATGTACAGTATGTAAATGATTAATTGATTGATTATGTATCATCATTTTTACTATGTGACCAAATAAATATAAATAAAAATCTGTCTCTAACCTGGCCTTTGAAAGTACTTTCAGGTCTTCCAACATTGTACCCATTGCCATTATAACTCAGTCCATCCACCTTGCTGTTGGTCATCCCCTTCTTCTTTTTCCTACAATCTTTCCCAGAATTAATATTATTTTACAAGTATTATTAAATTAGTGTTCAGCAAGACCAATAGTAAGGAATGATAGAAGTTATATATCAATGAACACTGGATCACTACAGGTTCTCCATATTGATATAGACAATATTGTTGTTGGAAGCCTGGATCATTAGCATTACAAAAATATTATTAGTAGGATTTTGTTTACATAATGTTTTCCACATAAGAAATAAAAAATTATAATCCATATGTGATAATATTAATTTTGTACTTACAAATAAGAGCTGTAGCGGGGCAGGAGTTAGAATGCAGTACTGCAGACTACTTCTGCTGATTACTGGCTAACTGCAACTTGGCAGCTTGAATCTCACCATTCTCAATGTTGACTCTGCCTTCTATCCTTCCAAGGTGGGCACAATGAGATCCTGATTGTTGGGGGCAATATCCTGACTCCATAAACAATTTAAGCCCATGTCACACTGAACCAACGGATGCAAAGAGGATGTAAAATGGACAAAAAAGCTTGCCATCGGTTGGAAAACGTGATGTACTCACTGCCTCCGTTTTGCTTTCCTGTCTATCCGTCCAGCATCCGTTTATTGACGTTTCATCCGCTCCAAAAGTTTTGGGCTGGCCAAAACTTTTGTGCGGAAAATGTATCCAGTTCGTCCGTTCTGAATCCGCTAGGCATCCGCTAGGCATCCGCTACGCATCCGTTACGCATCCGCTATATCCGCTAGGCACCCGCTACGCATCCCCACAACTCCATCCAGAACGGACACAGAACGGATGCAGAACGGATGCAGAACAGATGCCTAGCAGATGCAGCATAGAAACAAATCATTTAAAATGGAAAAATCGTTCACAGAGGGGACCTATCTCAGATATTAAGGATGTCTAGAGGATGCCTAGAGGATGCCTAGCGGAAAACCTATATTTCCGATAAAAAGGGGGAGCAACTCATCTGCATCTCACTTTCAGAACAGCAGCCCAGTGGTGCAGACCTCTGCAGCCTTCATCTGGCTCTTCCTCTTCCACAGCATCCAGTCATGTCCATCGTGGATTTCGGCAGCCACCATCGTTCTGCAACAGTGCAAAGCCATCTGCAGGCTCTGAGAACACTACTGCGAGAAGAAAAAGAGGCAGTCAAAAAGAGTCTGGGTCCAAAGATGGTTCACCAGAAGAGCAGAGGACGGACTGTACAACAAGCTGATGGTGGAGCTCAGGAACGAAGACACTCGGGCATTCCAGAACTTCATGAGGATGCCTCCAGCCATGTTTGACAAAGTTGTACAGCGGCTGAGACCCAGGTTGACCAAGGTAAACACCAGCTTCCGGCCCAGCCTGGAACCTGGGCTCAAGGTGGCACTCACTCTGCGCCACCTGGCCTCAGGGACCACCTACAGGAGCATGCAGTATGGCTGGAGGGTGCCACACAACACCATCAGCATGGTCAGAGAAGTGGTGCAGGCCATCATCAAAGAATACAAGGAGGAGCTCCTCCAGTACCCCTCCACTGAAGAAGAATGGAAGAAAGTTGCAGAGCAGTGGTATCAGAGGTGGAACTTCCCACATACCGTTGGAGCCATAGATGGCAAGCACGTGGCCTGCAAAGCGCCAGACAAGTTGGGGTCCACTTATTTCAACTCCAAGGGCTTCTTCAGCATCATCCTCTTCACCATGGTCAATGCTGACTACAAGTTCATGTACATCGATGCTTCAGGCAACGGCTCATCTTCAGATGCGCAGGTATACAACGCCAGTCACCTCAAGGAGGAGCTGGAACGCAACCTCATCGTGGGTTTCCCAGATCCAGAACCCCTGCCCAACGACACACAAGATGTGCCCTACTTCATCGTGGGGGATGACGCCTTCTCCCTCACAACCTACCTCATGAAGCCCTACACTTCCAGACTCCACACCCGTGAAGAGAGGATCTTCAACTACAGGCTGTCCAGGGCAAGGCGGGTGGTGGAGAACACCTTTGGCATCCTGGACAACAAGTTCCAGGTACTTCTCACCACCATGCAGCATTGCCCAGAGAACATGAGGAGGATCATGGAAGCTTGCTGCATCCTGCACAATCTCATGCGCACCCGCTACCCAGTCTTGCAGAAGGCTTGTGGACCTCCAACAAGGCAATGGGGACATGGAGCCTGGTGAATGGAGGCAAGGGCAAAACCTGAGAGACACTGAGGATGTGCAAGGCCCCAACAGAGATTCATGTGAAGGGAAGAAGCAGCGCAACCTCCTGAGACACTGGTGCAACTCCCCAGCTGGAGCAGTGGAGTGGCAAGACAGGATGGTAGATGCTTAATGGATGCTTTCTTCAGCCTGTCTCATCACACGGATGAGATTGGGCCATGTATGTTTGGTTGGCCTACAATGAACAGGGCATTTAATAAAGAGTTGTGTTTATGTTGACATGTGTGGATAATTATTACATTATTATTGATAATAAAGGTCCATATGTGTGGCACCTGGGAGGGTGGACCATACAGTCCCACTATGCTTGCACTGGAGGTTTATCTATCCCACTGCTATCCTAACCCATCCCACAGCTATTACCCATCCTACAGGTATCCTAATCCATCCCAAAGCTATCCTTACCCATCCCACAAGCATGCAAAGGCTTAAACCATTTCTAAAAGTTTCCACCAAGACTTTATTAAAAAAAAGAAATGAAGCAAGTGTGTGAATCAAAAATAGACTTTATTAACAACAAGCTATAAAACAAAAATGAGTCTCTGGCACTCCTCTTGGTCACTCAGTCTCAGGGGTGAAGGGTCCAGGTGCTGTAGAGGTGGCTGGTGCTGGAGTGCTTTTCATCAGCTCCTCCAGAAGCAGAAGCAGCAGAAGCCCCAGCCCTAGAAGAGCGAGCCCGTGCTGCATAAGCCCCAGCAGAACCAGAGTGAGGGCCAGGGTGTGGGATGGTAGCCCTGTCCCTCTTGCAAGGGCTGGCAGCAGATGGCTGAGGCTTGCTGTGCTTCCTCATGGTTGTGGGGTTGCTGGCTGGCAGGAAGGCTGGCAGGAAGGCTGGCAGGCAGGCAGGCACCAAGGCTGGCAAGCAGGCAGACAGCAAGGCTGGCAGGAAGGCTAGCAGGAAGGCAGGCACCAAGGCTTGCAGGAAGGCTGGCACCAAGGCAGGCACCAAGGCTGGCAGGGAGGCAGGCACCAAGGCTGGCAGGAAGGCAGGCAGCAAGGCTGGCAGACAGGCAGGCAGCAAGGCTGGCAGGCACCAAGGCTGGCAGCAAGGCTTGCAGGCAGGCTGGCAGCAAGGCTGGCAGCAAGGTTGGCAGCAAGGCTGGCAGCAAGGCTTGCAGGCAGACATGCAGGCAGGGCAGGCAAGGCAGCCAATCCGTCCGAGGCAGCCTTTCCTCTGAATGGCGACCTGCTTCTGAGCTGCTTCCATTATATCCGTGGGGCTGACGCAATGCATATACCCCGCATGCGCAATTAATGCCAGGCATCCATTCGGCTTCCGCTGTGCATCCGATAGGCTTCCGCTGTGCTTCTGCTTCATCCGTTCGGCGTCCGCTCTGCATCCACTGTATCCGTTCCGCGTCCACTTTGCTGAGGTCCCCCGGAAGCCTAGCGGATGCGCCATCTGCTCTCATCCGCTTCCATCCGCTGGGCTTCCGTTCCGCACCCGCTTTCCATCTGCCCTGCGTCCTCCCCGCGTCCGTGTTATCCACTCCGGTTATGCAAATTTTTGCCCCTTTTGAGAGCGGATAACAACGGATGGAACATTTTGCTCGTCCATTTTGTCCTTTTTGCATCCGTTGGACAGTGTGACATGGGTTTTAGAGAGTGCTGTAAAACACTGTGACGTGGTATAAAAATCTAAGTGCTATTGCTAATATATAATAATTTTTAATCTTTAATAATTTAAACAATTGGATATTCCATAAAGCATGCAAAGATGAAAAAAATAGGAATTAGAGGAAACATTAATCAAAACTGTAAAATAAAAGTGAAGAAAGATGGGTTAAAACAGACTTTGGGAAAGATAGCACCAGTTTCCACACTGAATAACATACTGAAGCCCGAATGGATAGCCTTTTTCACACGTAGTTTTCAAATCATTAGCCATAGGGTGTGTTTTGAAGATAGATAACCTATCATACTGAAGCCAAAGGAGTGGCAAGAATTTTAACCATCAACCACGTCTTACCTGACATGAATTTTATTAGCACTGCTATTTAACATTTATTAATAGTACAAACAGTCATTGCTTGGTGGTCTACCAACATAAAAAAAGCAATTGTCCCAGCTGTAATATGATCCCAAATAAGTAAGTCAAGACTCAGTCATGCTGCTGCATTTTGAATAAGCAAAAAGAAGTCAACATTTAATGTACTTTGAAAACAAATTTCAACATTGGGTTGTAAAGTTTTACTGTGGCAAAGCTAAATATAAAAAGATTTACATAATATAAGCATATTGACTTGCAAGTTGATTTTTCATCCAGGTTCAGTATAACCATTATACTATGATAAATATTCTTCAGGATAGACTCATAATTAGCTGAGGCTCTGGACATCTAATTATCAGTGAGTATCTTTCTGTATCAAACATTGTCTACTCTCTATTATGAGAACAGAATAGTCTCTTGAGGAATTGTTTCCTTTGCAGGAGAGGTCACTCGCATCTATAACGTAATCAACTGAGTAATCTACTATAGATGGCACAAATAATGGAAAGATGAGCACACAGAGATAGTGTGTACCCAAGGATTCACACACAGAGATGGTGGCATTGTCTGTATTTTTTAAAAGCTCCAATATTATTTAGAAGGTCTAAAAATTTGAAGTCATATGAAAATGGAGATATTTTAGAACATTTGGCACATTCAGAATTTTAAATATAGATCCAATATTGTGAGTGTTAGGTCTTCATAAATAGCTGTTATGATAGCATGGCTACTTGAAAAACAATCACTTATCAGAAAGCACTTCTTCCCTATCTCCTATCTCCTATCTCCAGGAAGACAAACAAAACACTTAGTTGCAATCACATATTGAGTTTGTTTTCTAAGAAAGATTATTCGGAGTAAGAAATATTAAGAAAAAATGTGAAGCCATAGAATAGAATAGAATAGAATAGAATAGAATGGAATGGAATGGAATGGAATGGAATGGAATGGAATGGAATGGAATGGAAT
>BLBF01000002.1:38983483-39018972 GCA_015471245.1 Laticauda colubrina
ATGGAATGGAATGGAATGGAATGGAATGGAATGGAATGGAATGGAATAGAATTCTTTATTGGACAAGTATGACTGGACACACAAGGAATTTGTCTTGTGCAAATGCTCTCAGTGTACATAAAAGAAAAGATACATTTGTCAAGAGTCATCAGGTACAACACTTAATAATAGTCATAGGGTACAATAAGTAATCAAATCATACTAGGAAACAGTCAATATAAATTGTAAGGATACAAGCAACAAACCTACACTCATACAGTAACAAGTGAAAGGAGATGGGTGATAAGGAGCGATGAGAAGAACAATAGTAATAGTAATACAGACTTTGTAAATAGTTGGACGTTGTTGAGGGAATTAGTTGTTTAGCAGAGTGATGGCATTCAGGAAAAAAATGTTCTTGTGTCTAGTTGTTCTGAAGCCCATGTCACACTGCACCAACAGATGGAAAGAGGATGTAAAACGGAGAGAAACACTTGCCATCCGTTGGTTAACGCAATTCATCCTTTCTGTACTCACTGCCTCCGTGTTTCATCCTCTCTATCCGTCCAGCATCTGTCGACTGAGGTCCCATCCGCTCAAAAAGTTTTGAGCTGCTCAAAACTTTTTGAGTGGAAAATGTATCCAACGTGTCCATTCTGCATCTGTAACGCATACGATGAACATCCATCATCATCCGTTATGCGTCCGCTATATCCTCTAGGCATCCGCTGCACATCCACGGAACTCAAATCTCCTCCAGCGGAAAATGGACACAGGGAGGAAGCAAAATGGACACGGAACGGACGTGCAGCATTAGTAGCACGGACGGAGAAAGGATGAAAGTGGATGCAGCTCACATACAAAGCATTTAAAATGGAAAAAATGTTTGCAGAGGGGACCTATCCCGGATATTTAGGATGTCTGCAGGATGCCTAGAGGATGCAAAAGGACACCTAGTGGAAAACCTATATTGCCTATAAAAAGGGGGAGGAACTCACCTGGATCTCACTTTCAGTCCAGCAGCCCTGCTGTGCAGACCTCTGCAGCCTTCATCTGGCTCTTGCTCTTCCACAGCATCCATTGATGTCCACCATGGATCGTAAAAAAAGGCTACCAAAAGGTAGCCACCATCGTTCTGCAACAGTGCGAAGCCAACAAGGCAATGGGGACATGGAGCCTGGGGAATGGAGGCAAGGGCGAAACCTGATAGACACTAAGGATGTGCAAGGCCCCAACAGAGATTCATGTGAAGGGAAGAAGCAGCGCAACCTCCTGAGACACTGGTGCAACTCCCCAGCTGGAGCAGTGGAGTGGCAAGACAGGATGATAGATGCTTAATGGATGCTTCCTTCAGCCTGTCTCATCACACTGATGAGATTGGGCCATGTATGTTGGGTGGGCCTACAATGAACAGGGCATTTAATAAAGAGTTGTGTTTATGTTGACATGTGTGGATGATTGATTACATTATTATTGATAATAAAGGGCCATAGCTGTGGCACCTGGGAGGGTGGACCATACAGTCCCACTATGCTTGCACTGGAGGTTTATCTATCCCACAGCTATTACCCATCCCAAAGTTATCCCTGCCCATCCCACAGGTATCCCTGCCCATCCCACAGCTGTTACCCATCCCACAGCTATTACCCATCCCACAGGTATCCCTGCCCATCCCATTGCTATCCTTACCCATCCCACAAGCATGCAAAGGCTTAAACCATTTCTAAAAGTTTCCACCAAGACTTTATTGACTAAAAGAACTGAATCAAGTGTGTGAAGCAAAGATAAACTTTATTAGTAACAAACTGTAAAAGCAAAATGACCCAAGTGAAGTGTCCCAAGCAAAGATAAAGTCAACAGGTAACAACCCAGCCTCTGGCACTCTTCTTGGTCACTCTGAAGCATGCCCAGTCTCAGGAGTGAAGGGTCCAGGTGCTGTGGAGGTGGCTGCTGCTGGAGTGCTGGTCTGAGGCACCACTGGGGTGCCTGGCCCCGAGAGGACAACAGGGGACAGTGTGTTGAGGAAGCTCTCAGACAGCTGACTCAGCCCCGTGATGTTGAGAGCTCCTTCCTCCATGACATGGGGTGTC
This sequence comes from Laticauda colubrina, assembly GCA_015471245.1. Classification (NCBI taxonomy): domain Eukaryota; kingdom Metazoa; phylum Chordata; class Lepidosauria; order Squamata; family Elapidae; genus Laticauda; species Laticauda colubrina. The sequence continues at coordinate 38,985,553 of BLBF01000002.1, forward strand.
AGCCCCAATACCGATGACAGATGTACTGAGGCCGGGCTTGGCTGTGGGGTGGAGGAAGGAGCAGTGTAGTGGGGCTGTCTGGTCTGCAGCTGGGTGAGGACTGGCGTGGGTGGCATCAGTGGCGTGGGTGGCATCTGTGGCATGGGTGGCATCTGTGGTGTGGGTGGCATCGGTGACATCAGTGGCACCGGTGGCGTCCGATGTACCTGTGTCTCGACTGGGAAGGGCTGCCTGTGCTGCTGGACCTCCTGGTATCCGTAGCCTTGGTAGGGGAGCGCCTGTGGAAAGCCTCGAAAGGGCAGTGACATCACCTGGGGTGGAGAAGCAGGCCTGAACTGGGTGGAAGCAGGTTCATCTTGGTCTGGAGGGTTGTGAAGAAGATCGATGATCCCGTCCTTCACCACCTGGTACTGGGGTTCCGACATGTTCATGAGGGTCTGGTTGACGTAGGTGAGGAAGGGCTTGCGGTTGGAGGATGGGGTATCGGTGTGTACCAGCTGAGAGAGGAGATCTACGCTGCTCCTGATGGTGTTTCTTATCTCCAGCAGGACAGTGTGGCTCTGCCCCTCCGGTCTGTCTCTCTGCCTTTCTGTGGAGGTGGAGCTGGGGGTGGATGCGGGTTCAGCTGTGGTGAAAGTGCCATCTCCTTTCTCCCACTGCGTCAGGGGATCCTCTATGCGCTCCGCCAGGGGTAGTACAGCTGTCGGGGGGGTCTCCATCATGGCACACTCCACAGATACCTGCCTGGATACAGGAGCACGAACCTCCCACTAGCACGACTAGATGCAGACTAAGCGGCGGACGCACAGACCAATAATGGCCATGCTAGCTCCACCCCTTCTTGCTACAGACAAAAACGTAATCTATTTTGTAGATAGCCCTCATAGATACTTGGTTTGGAAGGCCTAGAGAAAGTCATTCATTCTTTGTTTGAAAGTATTATTGCATTATTGCAATGCAAGAAATGGCCCTCAGAAAGAAGTTGCAGCTGATTCAAAATGCAGTGCAATGGACAACGATGGACATGCCAAAGTATGTTCATGTGACATCTCTGCTTGTTGCCCATAGGTTTTTGGGTGCCATTCAAGGTATTGACTATCATTCATAAAACCCTTCATGGTAGATTGATGGCTTATCTGAGGGACTGTCTATCTTCTATCATTTCCTGCAAACTTATACACATGGCATAGTCAGCATGCTTCAAATCCCATCAATTAAGCAGTTACTTGGAGAGAGCCAGGAGGCCAGCCTTCTCTGCTATAATACATCCCTCTGGAACAACATTCCACCAAATATTTAGTCCCCAGAGATTCTCTCTTCTCTGGCATTGTTTAAATGAGCCCTTAAAACCAGGGTCTAACATGTGAGAGGGGCTTTTGTGTGATGAATGGTTTGTCAGAGTCTGTGTTTTTTTTAATTATTTTTGAAAGTACTAAAAATGGATCTTAAAATTTTAGTCTAAGCTATTCCATTGATTTCACAATGTACATGGCAGAAAGAATAAATATCTCCCCTCCACCAAAAAAATCTGTGGGAAAATTTAATTCCAATATATCAAAATCCATTTTACTTAGTTTTTCCTCAGTTTCATAGTCCTTCAAGTTTTGCAATGCATTTCTCCATTGTCTTATTAGGAAAAATATCTACAAAAATGCATTGTCATTAAAATAATTTAAAATATACATGGTACTGGGGGAGAAATGATTGCAAAAATGCAAAAAATGAAGAAAATTACATATGTATGTATTTTGTATATTAGAAATATGTATTTTGTATATTAGATAAAATATGTCTAAAAGCTGATTTATACTGAAATAATTTTCAAATTAAAATCAGGAAGATATATGCCTCCTACTTTTTAATTATTTCCTTTTTTTAATTGGGAAGTTTTCCCTTACAAAATTATTTTTAAAAACAATCAAAGCAAGTATGTATGTACACACAGTATTATTGTCAATAACAATAAAACATTGTATTAAGATCTAAAAATGATTGAAGTCAAAATAACTGAGATGATTCTGAATGCCTTTCAGGCACATCTGAATCAAATAAGGTAATTATTCTTTAAAATGCTTACACAAAGTCTGATTTGCATGCTGGTAATTGCTCTGCCTTGTGGCATCTAGCAATTGACACAGCAATGATTTTAATTATTGTAATTTCATCAGTATAAATACTTCAAAGTTATGCAAATAGTCCTTCATAACTCACACAGACAGTTTGCAGTATTTGATTTACTAGTCTTGTAAGTCTCTTTGTCTATCCAGTTTACTCTCAGATGTGACTGTGCATTGCAATTGAAGCCTCTCACTCACATCAAAGTCTCCAAATCAGAACAAGATGAGCTAATTTTACAAAGACTGACAGTTCAAACATTAACTTGCAAACACAATTATAAGATGAAATATATTAAAAAAGACTTCAGTCTGATATTATCTGACACTGATACCTGCAGCTAATCATGTCTAATTCTTCTGTGACACTGGCAAGTAATAATAATTCTTAGGCATTTGACTGTTTCATCACAAGTCCAATATTTTACCCACTAAAAATATCAATCTATATAATATATTGCTATATTTTTGAGAATATTAAATAAAACTATGTTGATATTTCTTCAGTTAATATTTATAATGCATAATAATATATTGAGTTTTAAGTTATTGTTTGAAATCTCAATTTGGTCCATCAATCTTATGTTCTGTACAATGGACTCAAAAGACTTGGCTTAACAAATCAGGGACATCCAATACTTTATGGCAGATAATAATTAAACCTTAATCCTGATAATTGCATGGTGCTATATGAGTAGATGGCTTATCAAACCAGGGTCTAGACAGAACTAAATTCCTCTTCAGAGCCAGTTTAACAATTTCTGTATGTTTCTATTACCTTTAACTAATGGGGCTAACATTACCCCTGTGAGAATTTGAGATTTTTCATTAATCTTAAATTACATTTCCTAGTTGTTGCATTTCCTTGACTGAATATTGCTGGCTATAATTGCCTATGTTGTGGCAACATTCTGGAGCAGTCATTCTAATATAGGGGTGTTGAACAAGTGGTTGATATGAATAGTGAATTTTAGGGAGGCAACATTCCTTCTGCTCTAGAGACCCAGACCCACTACTTTTACATTTTTTCTGCAAAAGACGTCCCCCAATATTTAGTAAAAATATTTAGTCATGATCCTCAGAATCAAAGTACTTAGAAGAGTGCTCTAGAATGCTTTTGCTTATTGGGAGAAAACATAGACAGGCATAGAGTAATGTATAAATACCCTTTTCATTATCTCTTTTCAGAGAGGAGCAATATTGGTGTTGGAAGGAATGATGTTGTGGTTCTTTCTTCATGAAGTAAACCTTAGAGGACTCTGGGTAGGCAGCAATATTTTCAAGCTATATACCGGGTGCTTAGAATGATTGTAAGATTCATTCAAAAGTATATTTTTAATTCAGATGATAAATATTCATATATTTATTTTACCAGCAAAGTCAATGAGTGAAAAAAATTCCAGGGTTTTGCTGGATTATGGCTCCCTTTTCAGAAAATAATTCAAAGTCAAATCATTTTACTATCCTTTCCAAGTGCTACCAATGTAAACTGCTCCTGAATCTTTGCTCACTGATCACAAATCTAATGACACTCAATTGAGTTATTGCTCTTAAAAAAAAGATTATCTTGGTATTAAGCCAAAAAGTTTGCAGTGTGCAGAAAAATGGAGAACACACAAGATACACAGCTCAGTTTAAAAATTAGCATACACTCTAATTTTGTACTCTGTGATATTTATGTTTGTCTTCATGTTCTCAAACATTGCTCAGTTAGTTTGTTAGGCAGTTAGTTAGACTTGATTTTTCTAGATACTTTGAGAAAAAGTTGCCAAGGATAGGATGACAACATCAAACATTTTAAACAAAAAAAAGATAACTGCAAATCCATCTAACTCAAGCAGAAGAAAATAGTCTCTTGAAAGAAAAAAATCAGGAAATAGATAAATTCATTATGTACTAAGAATGAAATGCAGAAGATAACATTATACAGAAATATAATGTAGATTTATATCATTAAAATAGTATTAATAGATGAATCAAATAGAAGAAATTAAAAAGAAAGACAGAAAGGTGTACTTCATTTCGTATAGCATATAAAGGCCCTGTCACACTGCCCAATGGATGCAAAATGCTAGTAAAAAGGACACAATGGACGAGAAAAATGTTCCATCCGTTGTTATCGCTCTCAAAAGGTGCAAAAATTTGCAAAACCAGAGCGGATAACACGGAAATGAAAGGACGCGGGGAGGACGCAGAGTGGATGGAAAGCGGATGTGGAACAGAAGCTCAGTGGATGGAAGTGGATGAGAGAGGATGGCACATCTGCAGGGCTTCCGGGGGGCCTCAGCGGAACAGATGAAGTGGATGCACAGCGGATGCACAGCGGATGCACAGCGGATGCACAGCGGATAAAGCGGATGCACAGCGGAAGTCTAACGGATGCACAGCGGAAGCCTAACGGATGCCTAGCGTTAATTGCGCATGCGGGGAGGATGCATTGCGTAACCCCGCAGATATAAGGGTTGCAGCTCGGAGAAGGTCACCATTCAGAGAAAAGACCTGCTGCCGGACAGATTGACAGCCTTGCCTGCCCTGCCTGCATGCCTGCTGCCAGCCTTGCTGCCAGTCTTGCTGTCTGCCTGCCTGCCAGCCTTGCTGCCAGCCTTGGTGCCTGCCTGCCTGCCAGCCTTGGTTCATGCCTGCCAGCCTTGGTGCCTGCCTTCCTGCAAGCCTTGGTTCATGCCTTCCTGCCAGCCTTGGTGCCTGCCTGCCTGCCTGCCTGCCTGCCTGCCTGCCAGCCTTGGTTCATGCCTTCCTGCCAGCCTTGGTGCCTGCCTTCCTGCCAGCCTTGGTTCATGCCTTCCTGCAAGCCTTGGTGCCTGCCTGCCTGCCAGCCTTCCTGCCAGCCTTGGTGCCTGCCTGCCTGCCAGCCTTCCTGCCAGCCTTGGTGCCAGCCTTCCTGCCAGACTTGGTGCCTGCCTGCATACCAGCCTTCCTGCCAGCCTTGGTGCCAGCCTTGGTTCCGGCCAGCCTCCCTGCCAGCCAGCAACCCCACAACCATGGGGAAGAAGACAAAGCCTCAGCCATCTGCTGCCAGCCCTGGCAAGAGGGACAGGACCATCCCACCCCCTGGCCCTCACTCTGGTTCTGCTGGGGCTTCTGTAGCACGGGCTTGCTCTTCTGGGGCTGGAGCTTCTGCTGCTTCTGCTTCTGGAGGAGCTGATGATGCGGGGGATCAGAAAAGCACTCCAGCACCAGTCACCTCCACAGCACCTGGACCCTTCACCCCTGAGACTGAACGACCAAGAGGAGTGCCAGAGACTCATGTTTGTTTTATAGCTTCTTGTTAATAAAGTCTATCTTTGATTCACACACTTGCTTCATTTCTTTTTTTTAATAAAGTCTTGGTGGAAACTTTTAGAAATGGTTTAAGCCTCTGCAGGCTTGAGGGATGGGTTAAGATAACAGTGGGATGGGCAGGGATACCTGTGGGATGTGTAATAGCTGTGGGGGGGTAAGGATAGCAGTGGGATGGGCAAGGATACCTTTGGCATGGGTAATAGCTGTGGGATAGATAAACCTCCAGTGCAAGTATAGTGGGACTGGATGGCCCACCTTCCCAGGTGCCACAGCTATGGCCCTTTATTATCAATAATAATGTAATCAATCATCCACACATGTCAACATAAACACAACTCTTTATTAAATGCCCTGTTCATTTTAGGCCCACCCAACATACATGGCCCAATCTCATCAGTGTGATGAGACAGGCTGAAGGAAGCATCCATTAAGCATCTATCATCCTGTCTTGCCACTCCACTGCTCCAGCTGGGGAGTTGCACCAGTGTCTCAGGAGGTTGCGCTGCTTCTTCCCTTCACGTGAGGCTCTGTTGGGTCATTGCACATCCTCAGTGTCTATCAGGTTTTGCCTTTGCCTCCATTCCCAAGGCTCCATGTCCCCATTGCCTTGTTGGAGGTCCACAAGCCTGTTCTACAAGACTGGGTAGCGGGTGCGCATGAGATTGTGCAGGATGCAGCAAGCTTCCACGATATGCCTCATGGTCTCTAGGCGATGCTGCATGGTGGTGAGAAGTACTTGGAACCTGTTGGCCAGGATGCCAAAGGCGTTCTCCACCACCTGCCTTGCCCTGGACAGCCTGTAGTTGAAGATCCTCTTTTCACGGGTGAGGCATTTGGAGGTGTAGGGCTTCATGAGGTAGGTTGTGAGGGAGAAGGCGTCATTCCCCACGATAAAGTAGCGCACATCTTGCGTGTCGTTGGGCAGGGGGTCTGGATCTGGGAAGCCCACAATGAGGTTGCGTTCCAGCCCCTCCTTGAGGTGACTGGCGTTGTATACCTGGGCATCTGAAGATGAGCCGTTGCCTGAAGCATCGATGTACATGAACTTGTAGTCAGCATTGACCATGGTGAAGAGGATGATGCTGAAGAAGCCCTTGTAGTTGAAATAAGTGGACCCCAACTTCGCTGGAGCTTTGCAGTCCACTTGCTTGCCATCGATGGCTCCAACGGTGTGTGGGAAGTTCCACCTCTGATACCACTGCTCTGCAACTTTGTTCCATCCTTCTTCAGTGGAGGGGCACTGGAGGAGCTCCTCCATGTATTCTTTGATGATGGCCTGCACCACTTCTCTGACCACAATGCTGATGGTGTTGTGTGGCACCCTCCAGCCGTACTGCATGCTCGTGTACGTGGTCCCTGAGGCCAGGTGGCGCAGAGTGAGTGCCACCTTGAGCCCAGGTTCCAGGCTGGGCCGGAAGTTGGTGTTTGCCTTGGTCAACCTGGGTGTCAGCCGCAGCACAACTTTTTCAAACATGGCTGGAGGCATCCTCATGAAGTTCTGGAATGCCCGAGTGTCTTTGTTCCTGAGCTCCACCATCAGCTTGTTGTACAGTCCGTCCTCTGCTCTTCTCCCAATCCATCTTCGGACCCAGACACTTCTTGGCCGCCTCTTTTTCTTCCCGTAGTAGAGTACACAGAGCCTGTAGATGGCTTCGCACTGTTGCAGAGCAATGGTGGCTGCCAAAAGGACTTTGTTACGATCCACGGTGGACATGACTGGATGCTATGGTAGAGGAAGAGTCAGATGAAGGCTGCAGAGGTCTGCACAGCTGGGCTGCTGGGCTGAAAGTGAGATCCAGGTGAGTTGCTCCCCCTTTTTATAGGCAGCGTAGGTTTTCGTCTATGTGTCCCTTTGCATCCTCTAGGCATCCTCTAGACATCCTTAATATCCGAGATAGGTCCCCTCTGCGAACGTTTTTTCCATTTTAAATGCTTTGTTTCCATGCTGCATCCGCTAGGCATCCGTTCTGCATCTGTTCTGCATCCGTTCCGCTTCCTCCCTGCGTCCGTTTACCGCTGGAGCGGATGGAATTGCGCGGATGTGCAGCAGATGCCTAGTGGATATAGAGGATGCGTAATGGATGCAGAACGGATGCCTAGCAGATGCCTAGTGGATGCAGAACAGATGCATTGGATACATTTTCCGCTCAAAAGTTTTGAGCAGCTCAAAACTTTCTGAGCAGATGAAATGTCAATAAATGGATGCTGGACGGATAGAGAGGAAGCAAAACGGAGGCAGTGAGTACAGAACGGATGCATCGTGTTAATCAACGGATGACAAGTGTTTACTCCGTTTTACATCCTCTTTCCATCCGTTGGTGCAGTGTGACAGGGGCTTAAAATGTTTATTATTATATTTATTATTCTGTATATATATTTAAATTAACTGGTCTTATATTTTCACTGTTTGAACTATCCTTGTTTATTGGAGGGACAAAAACAGGATAGCGCCAAAAAATTTTTATCATCTTGAGTTATTATAAATTATTTGGTCTGTATAAATCTTCCAAATGGTTCACAAGTAGAAACATATATGAAGTATCTCTTTGAGTCATTAAATAGCTATCTCTTTTTCCAGGTTTTATGACCATTTCATAGCCCATATAACATCTAAATTCAGTGTGTTAGGTTCATAATTCCACCTACTGCAAAATATTTTTTAAAAGATTGGTAGTCCTCTAAAATGTGCTTCTAATTGTCCCATTCCATACACATTGTTTATAAATAGGTTGTGTAAGTAATTTCAATTTTCTGTAGATTTTTCTCTCTGGAAGGACAAAGAATGTTCACAAAACCTAAGTATTAATTTTAGTACAAGCAAAGATTCAATAAGCAAGACGAAATCCTTATGGTTGAAGACACTGGTTTAAAAAGCTTATCTAGGAATCATTTTATTCAATATTTGTTAACATCATGTTATATCAGTGGTTACTTTTGAACTGCAATGTAAAAAAACTGTATATTTTTATGATCTCAAGTATGGACATTATTTGTCAGAATAGCAGTCTAAAAAGTAATTGTATGATTTGTATATATGAGCATTATAAGTGCAAAGTTCTGATTGTTCACCACATTTATTTATCTAATTGTATTTAACATCCCAGATTCAAGGGAGCATGTAATGCTCACAGCAGCATGCATACAGAATTGGCTAATAGTAAAATAGTTTGCAAAATGAAACTATTCACCACCCTAGGCCCACTTCTACATACACTATTTATATTTGAAAATCCAGCATCTTATTCATATCAGAACAAAATAATGAATTTTAGTTCCTCCTGTAATAACATTCACAACATTATTTTTATCTCATTTAATCTTGCTTTCTAAATCTCACCTTAATATTTTGTAGCCAGGTAGCCTCGTCCTACTGATAGTCTTCTGACACCCATAACAACTGCCATCTTTTCCAGTGTTGTAGCAGAATAAATACCACATAACACATCATTTTTCACTTTTCCACAGCATCGTTTAATGCTGGAATTGCAAACGTTTATTCACTCTTCTTCACTATATACACTCCCACACTTTGCTAAAGTTCTTTTACAATGTAGACAGTAGGTGATGTTAAATGCACTAATAAAAATGCCAAAACATACAGAAGAACATGAACAGTTAAGAAAGAAGACTGAAAATTTAGAATATCAGCATCTTTTGGCATTGTGTATGATAGGAAATTTGAGGAAACCTTATTTGAATCTCAAGTACCAACCTCGTTACCCAAGTAATTTTAAGCCTAGGATTGACTAATAGTGTTTTTGTGGGGTTCTTGTAACAGATATTTTCATGAGCATCACATAGTTTTAGAAATAAGGTATCAAGAGAAAATCAAGATTTTGGTAGCAGATGAACAAGCAGGAAAGAGTTGGATAGGCTAAAGATTACTATTAAGCAGATCAAAAGAAGCAGTGAACATAATGATATGACAGCAAGCAAATCCAATATATTATTAAATAAAAGCACTGCTTCTAAATCTAATAATCCTATATCTTTAGAAAAAATAAAAAATAACCATCAAAAGAAACAATGTTGATCTACTCCCTGTGGTGTACTAATCCTCTGAGCCTTATCATGTCTCAAGTTGGACCATCAATCTATATCTGTAATTTTCGTTGCTGAATATGTCATGAAGATGAAAATCCAGGTATGATGAGGGACTTGTGGCTGATAGCCAATTATTTTCTGGGAAAGACTTTTCATTTGCAATGGCACAAGACAAGTGCTAAAACTTGGCTCTTTTCAAGCTGGAAACAGCCATACCAATTATGTATGGCTGGTGTAAGAATTGAAAATTTCACTTGAGTTTGTTTTGTTACAAACATATAGAAGTTCTACATTTCTTCCTAAACAGCATGCAAAGAACTTTGCAATTAAAATAAAAAAGAAATATAGTTGAGGTAGAAAGCGCAACTGAAATTCACCCAGCTTTACTCCAGTTCCCTATTAGCCTTTATGCAATATGTAGCTATCAAGTGCCCATTTGGGCTGCTGAGCAAAGCTAAAAAGAGGCGTGCAGCAGAATTCAGAGTGTTATCATTTTAGTGTATGTGCATTTCATGTCACAAACATATAAAACATTTAATATCTACTATTAAATATGTAACACTATTTCCTGCTAAAGAAAGAAGAAAGGTTTTGGCTGAACCTTAAAAAGGTTTTAAATAATGCTGTTTAGAAATATCCCAACCTTATTAAAAAAAATTGTCTCAAAGCAGTTTTCTTTCAAAGTGTTCTCTTTGTCATAGATATGGGCACATGACTCAATCAGGAAATGCATGCTGCTTTTCTGAGAGGACTAAAATATATATTTAGGTATAAAAATGTCATTTATCTGCAGAAATTAAGAATCATAAGGAATCAGAGAACAAGTAAAAAAACAAGCTTATTTTAAAAAGCAGTGCAATAAATTAAAGTGTGTTTTATAAGCATTATCATGCATAAATTAATTTTTGAAAAAACACCCCACTCTTTTTGGCAATCACCTTTGATTTTTCTATCGTATATTACTTTCCTGTCACACCAATCTGATTTCTTTTCTTTTTTAAAAATAGCTATTTATGTGGCTACTTTCTATTTCTCATTAATCAAAACCTAAAACTAATTCCAAGCAGATATGCTCATCACTGTGTGTGCTTCAAAATAATAATAATAATAATAATAATAATAATAATAATAATAATAATAATAATAATAAATCATTCATTCACAACAGAATATTAGAGAAATTAATATGACTCCTGGAAAGTATGACAATTATGTGCCTCATGATGAAGATAATGATGCATTATAATCATGATTCTTTTCATCAATTAATGGGAAAATCTGATGGACAAGAAAGAATAAGGATTAACAGCTTGATATGTGAAATCATCTTCTTTCTGATATGAATGACCCAGAAGTTTAAATTAAATTTTTCACCAGACCTCTGTGGTATTAGCCAGACTGAGAAGTCTGTAATATGGAATGCAGGGAGACTAAAATCTATAATAAATACAAATGAAATTGCAGTTGTGGGGTAGAACTGTGTAGGAGGGAGATGAATTACAGTGGATTCTTGCATTGATATTACTGTAAATTGTTGATATCCCATTAACATCTATATTATCACACTATTACCTGCACATAAGCATTGCATCAAATACAAAATAATTATTTTAAGATAAGATTTTGTTTTGATTACTTTTGAATTGAGTTGATTCATGTATTCTTCAAATGTTACATTGAAGTTTAAATATCAAACACTGTCTGGATAACATCAAATTAGTCCTGCATGTATAGGTACAGATATTTCTCAAATATTAAATTTATCTCTGAATGTAGTTGGTTGTCATTTATCTCTGAATGTAGTTGGTTGCTATTTGACCGGAAGTGTATCACAATAATAATTTTCTTCCTTCTTTGATTTTTGAAATGGAACAGGGGGAGGGGGGATAAGGAAATGCCATATGGAGGTGTAGCTTATTCTTACTAAATTTTCCCCAGTAGCAATTTTAATTAATCCACCCATTAAAATATCAACCATTTTTAACTGAGAATGCAGTGCGCATTATGAACTTATTAACAATTTTTGCAAATATTAATTTTTCCTGATGTTTCTAAAGTACAACTCTCTAGTCCTCCTCTAATCTTCCAGTAATACATTTTAGTGAGAACAAAGTGTTCTTACTCTGCTTCATAAATTAATAAAACAACATTTCCTTTTTTAAAAAAAGAACTAGACAAGCAAGAGCATTAGGCATCTTCAAATATAGTAGACAATATCTGAAATATAGTAGACAATATCACAATAGGCAAAAAAAACCTTGTTCTTTCTTCAAGTTGTTAAGATTCGAAGGTTGTCTGACGAAAAATGAGTATATACATTCCAAAAGCATGCCAAGAATGCATGAGAAATGTTGTGCTAACCAAACTGAATAAATCCAGGACAAGACTGGAAAATTGGCAAAGATTATGGCATGCAGTAAGTGAAAGATCTGGATCATACCATCCGGAATTTTTGACACTTCTGCACTATGTTCATAAATAATTCAGAATTATTTGGCAACTCCTCATATGAATCACAGAATTCAAAAAAACTTCTAAAAATATGTTCTTCAGCCCCATGCCATTGCAGACAAATGGCTGCTATATGATCCCTAAGTGATAGTCTTCATCTTAAATATGTCTAATGAAAAACAGGCCTCCAAAATCTGAGGTACCCTGATCCAGGATCAAACAGCTTGTGCCATAAATATGTTCTTTGTCATTTAGTCTCTACCATTTTTTTTGCAACTTTGAGTCCATTAGTTAAGGCTACTGGAACAACAAACAATTAATTTGTTCCATTTATATATACTCTCTGTTTAACAATTTCATAACATAGATTACATGGCTGCATTATTTCTACCCCATATTGAACTCTGTCAGCCTATTGTTCAATGCTACTGAATTTTGGCATGTTGGAATCAGCAGTATTTAAGACCCAGATTTTATGGAATCTATATATATATAAAAGTGAAATACTACTCATGCATTATCACAAAATCTCCAGAACCATAAAGCCTACAAATTTAAAATTTGTTCCTCTTGGCTTCTAGGTGCTCACTAAGAAAGGATTTTTTCAAACTGACCATCAGAGCATTAGTATTTCATGTATTATTAACATGCTCTGATGCTAAGGAGTTCTACTCCCCTTCACCACCTGAAAAAAAATCTGTTCCAAATGCAAAACACAAGGAGAGAAGTTTCAGTTTTAGTTTCAACCAGCTTTAGAACAGAACAGTTGACCTAAGCCACACCCAGGCTCCTTGCTGTCTCCTTGCTCAGACAGCAAATACTGGTTCACTTTCCAAACAGCTCTCAACTCTGTCACACACTGACAGGACTCTAACTAGATGAATACCAATGGATGCTGGTAGGCAGAGGCAGAATTTGTTTTCCTTATTTTCATTGCCAAAAACTAAGCCCGACCACATAGTTTCATAGCTAAGCATGGGTATCGAGCTAGTTTAATATAACAACTTTACAGCCCAATGTTAAAACATTCATATATTTGGTCAATATTTTAGACCAGTGGCAGCAGACCCAGGAGGAATAAGCCTTATTTTTTCTGTCAGTGCTTTTATTCACATCTTAATGGATTTTGATGGACAATCTGGTCTCAGCCAAAATCTGAAGGACTCAACATTGGTAAAGCCGATGAAGTAATATGTCTTGTATATCAGCGTCAAACTCAACTGCAAATATTCATCTACTATCACTAACCCCTTCAGTACTTTTTTAATATGATAAAAGATAAAAACAGGCTCTGTTGCCCCCTTCCCTTCAGTCTGGGAAGAGAGAAGGCTTTGAACAAACTCCCCCTCTATTATATACCTTAGCTGCTTGACAGCCAAGTTACTGGAAATGACAATTGTTGGATTTCAATAGTAACAGGCTACTACGTTTATAATACCAGCTTTTCAGCTTTTATTAGGGAACTTTAACCTTACATTTCAGTTTTAACTCTAAAAGGCAAGCTTTTCTTCTTCTCATGGTATAATAACAAGAGTTAGTATAATCCCAAGAATTAACTCTTGGGAATGATACTACAACACTAGTTCTAGAGAACAACAATGTCAAGTCCCACTAGAGACTGTGAAACTAGGCAAAGGCAAGACAATATGTCCCATATGGAGTTATCAGGCCCCAAAGCAAGCTGGTTTTGTGGGGGATTTTTTTTTCTTTTTCTTCTTTGAGTGTTAGCTTTTGAACAGAAAGCTTTCCAAACCTAGGCTCCAGGCAGTATTTGTGAGCCTTGTGGTAGTGATAAGAACTCAAAGCAAGAGATAGGGAGATAAAAATAACCGCAATATCCTGATGTTTCATAAAATGAATGGAGAATTTATTTGGAGACCAATGAAGGATTGCAAACTAGTTGTTCCATAATTCTACAGATCGTGGAAAATTACCAGCTGGTACATTTGATGCAAATTAGATCCTCAGGAAAATAAAATAAAATACAAAAGGAACTTTTCTTTTGAATGTTTTAAAAAGGTTTGCCACAAGAGATGTGTGGGTGGGTGGTGTTCTAAACAGTGAAATCAATCCCCATTAGCATCAATTGATAAGACATTTTTATTGTTGCTGCTCTTAACAGGGCAATCCTTTGTATGAAATCAGACTTTAAGAGTATTATTTTCCTCACACTTTTCCCAGCATACAGGGCAATTTGCTGAATACTCCCAAAACCCTATGCCTGTGTTTAAAAGCTTACGATCTAACTGATGTCTCACATGACTCTCCTTTTCACCCTAGCCCCACCTTTAAGGGATAGAACAAATTGTATTTTCACAGTAAAGGTGGCCTTGTTTTCCCCTCCTCCCCCCTCCATTCAGTGCATGGACATCAATGTCCTATTATAATGCTGACCTGGGTGCATTGAGCAACTGTTTCACTTATCTATTTTAGGTGGCTATGAAGAAACAGCCAAATGATTAGTGCTTGTTTTCATTGTCATTGCATTTTGGGTAACTTGTGTATTGCAGAGGGAAGGGGAAGAGAGTAAGACAGAGAGAGGGAGGACGGAGAGAGGGACAGACCATTTTCTCCTTTAGTTTAGCATCAAAACGTGTGACCAGAGTGTTAGACACAAGAGCAGCAGCAGGGCACTCAAAAGAAACAAGGTTTTTTCTTCCTTTGACAATCTTTTAAAACTTCTGAGCAAGAGAAGAGAATGATTCATGGAGCTGGATCTGACTTTTCAAAACTATCCTGTCCTTTCTTACCATCTTTTCATACCATCTTTTCAGGGTGATGGCACCAGGGTGATTGACCTCTGAGTATACAAATCAAATTTATTTTGATTTGATTTCAGTTTCATTTAAAAATAATTAATTAAACAGAACAAGTGTGATTATGTTTCCTGTACAACTTAACAATTTATTCCTGTTACATTGCAATGATAAATCAATAGCAATTTTGGGGAAAGCTCTGGGAGTCACATCCAATGCTTTCAGAGACTATATCGCAAGACTCTTTGCTCTAGAAGGAAGCCTGGTATCAAATATTTTATTTTTATTTTTTTAAAAAAGAATAATGTATTAATAAAGAAACATTTTCCCTATCACCATATTAGCTGGAAAGAAAACAGGCTCTCAAGTATTGGGTGGAGGGAAGGTACTAATCTAATGAGAATAATCCTTGATTATATTTCTGCCATTGTTAGAAGCACATAATACTTGAAGTGAACATTACATTACATAGGCTATTTTCTTGCAGTAATAAAAGGGAGGGGGGAAGGGAGGAAAAACAACTATTGTTTTTAATGCATGCTCGGTTCCTTCCATTTTAATCTTGTATGTGGGCAGTGGAGATTAAAACATATACATATTCCTTAACATGTGCTTTCACTCAGAACATAATAAGACAATAAATAAGGAGTAGGCAGAAATAGCACCTTTCAAGGCATTTGAAAACCTTTCAGAGAGTAATTGGACAGGAAGGTCCGGGCAACTGGAAAATATGTGATCTCGTTCCTGACTAAAGACATGAATGTCCATATAGCCCATCTGCCAAGGTTATAAACAAAAGGCATCTGCTTTCTTAGCTCACAAGCAGTTGTGGTGGTATGTGCTTTTGCTTTCTTTATCCTTCACTAAGCATGCTCTCCTAATGCACTCTTTCAGACCCCCAAGAAATTGTTCCCTTGAAAGCTGTCATTCCTTTTCTTCGGCTCCCTCAAACAAAACAAAGAACCAGTCCGACTTTCTGCTATTCAGGGGTCACTGGAGATCAATTCTAACAACTCTCATTAAGTGCAGATTAGGTGGCATTGTCTCTCTAAAATTAGCAAAGCTAAGGTGAAGAATGAGTAAAGTCAATTTCTGATTTAAATTACAATAAGGAAATCACCTCAGGAAGCTAGTTAATTCACTAGGAACTGCTGAAAATTTTTTTTTTTTTGTTTCATTGGAATCAGTGGTATAGTTTTCCTTAATGTAGATAAAAACACATTTGTCATTTCTCCCTTTCTCTTAACAAATGATGATTTTACATATCGTGACCTTTTTTTACAGCCTACAGTACAAAGGTAACTAAATTGCAATAGTATTATAAATAGGCTCTTAAAAAAAATAAAAACTAAAGCAAGCATCAATTACAGCTGAACGTATCCATCACAGTGTTACAGAGGTGGCGCGTAGCCATATACTTCTGTCATTACAATACATATTTGAGAAAATTTCAGGCTCTAAAGAGTTTTCGATCTTTAATAAAAGTAATCCAGCAAGTCAGTTTGGTAATTTCTGCAAATTTAGTTATCTTGACAATCTGTTCTTCCATTATTAGTGCTTCTGAAGTTTTCCATCTTTGTCCTGGCTGCTGTGATTGTATATAAAGTCTATCAGGTCTGTGCCTTTTCTCACTGAGTATCCATATAGTCTGAGTGTTAATTATCAAAACTCTTTGCATTATTATGTGCATTTCTATCCAGTATGCCCTTTTTACTAAAAATGGGTAAAAATGAAATGATGATTTTTGCATTTGCTAATTAAAAAGGTTTGTTTATGGCAATAAGGATTATGATGTACAATATATGAGGGCTGAGATAATAATTGTTTTGCCTGTAAATACTGCCAAGGTGATTGGAAGTCACTTCTTTAGATATCTTCATTTTTCTTGCTTTTTTGTTATTCTTCACTTTTGCTCTTTTATAATCTTTTTCTATTTCTTTTATGTTTCTTTAGTTTACTTTAAATGCTTGTTATGCCTTCTTTTAATAAAAAAAATATAAAAAAGAAAATATCTAAGATTAAAATTCTAAACCAGGGACAAGCAAAAAATGTGGAAGTGGGTTTGGATAAAAGTTCTTTTCTTCAGGGAGCATTGTGAACTTGAACATTCATAACAATTACATATTGTCCCGTGAATTTTGACTGCTCTTTGCTACAAATATGCCTAAGTTTTTCAGTCATGGTTAATTCTTCATTTGTTTGTCTCCCAAATGTATGTTCATTCAGACAACATAATTTCTTATTGTAAACCAATAAATATGTGAGACAGTTCACTTTTGATACTTGTAGCATATAAAACCTGTTCTCATACATGATAACCAGTTTTTAATATATGACATGCATTGATATTTTTTGACAACCAAATCTGTATCAATAGATTTTCCAAGCACATGATAGTTATATTAATACATCACACTTTTATATAATTTAGGAGGCCTATGTGTATTCCCTTCTTCCCTTTTATCTTCTAACATAGCAACAAAGAGATCAGAAATATTTATTCTCATTTTTAGTAATGCTTTCTTCAGATGATCAAACCTGGTCAAACTGTAATTATTATTAGTTGTAGCTTATTGAACCAAGTCAGATTGGAATCATGGTCAATGTCTTAACTTTAGCATGCCATAGTTAATGCTAATCACAATTTATGATTTATACATAAAGGGATAAGATAAGATTTATACATCAGGAATAGCATAAATAAAAGTGCCAGTCTGCTCAACTAGAACTACTGAATTAGTATGTGATTAGATATACCAGATCTGGAATGTAAAAATCCAAGTAATCACCAGGTGGCAGGGGAAAAAATGAACATTTTCTGAATTGCTTTGAAGTCTTCTAGCAGTATCTGAGTTTTTGCAGCCCAGTTTTCAGATCCAATCCCTGATGATTATGATAGAAGAACAGAAGAAAATGGAATTATTTCAGAAGTTTTCCACTCAAGCATGTGTTCTTCAATTATGCATTCCATTAGGTGCAAATCAAGTCGGTGTATGCACAAGCAATAGATTTATTGACTGCATGCAAATATCTCCTTCCTTCATTTGCTTGACTGAGTTTGCCCTTACTTATGAGTCTTAATGTTTTTGAGACATAAACATTAAAACTATATCAAATATTTCCTGAATCAAAAATCATCTGATAGTATTGATGGATTGAGACAATAAGAAAACAGGGGAAGAAAAATGTTCTCCTACTTACACTGTTTTCCCTTCCCAAGCAGATTAAAGAATGTAGCATCTCTAAATCATCATCCTGTACAAGTCTTGCAAGAAGAGAATACTTATTTTTAAAAGGATATTTTGAGGGTTCAGAGTGCAGAGATGTAAGCATAGATATATTTTATTAAAACTCTCTTGGCTGCCAAGTGCTCTCAGGAGCATCCAATAATTTGCCAGATGAAAGTGAGTGGGCCCAAGGAAAGCATGGAGGCACTCAGAGACCTATGTTCTTACTGGCTCCTGTAACCCTGGGTTACCCATCCTCTATATCAAGGAGATCTATATCTCGACCTCAATGGCAGTAGTTTCTATATTCATCAAATTGTCTAGGGAAAAAAGTAGCAGAAAAATAGCAACAATCATAATTGCAGGGAATAATATAAATTTTATCTATATGGATAATGTTAGTATAACATTATATAGACAGACAGTTGATGAAAATGTCAAGAAAGACTTTGACAAAGCAGCTATGTTGTATTCAGAGTAACATATTTGTATCTATATTGGGTAATCAGTATAAACTTCAGTATCTGCATCTTTATTACTACAATTGGGATTAGACAAGTGAACTTCTATAGCTGCTTGTGAATGTCCTAAGAGAAGTAGGTTGCTTCGATTTAAGGGGTGTAAAAAAGTGATGCTGAAACTCTACTAGTCCACCCTTTTATTTCATTGTGTCCAATCCAATGCCTGGAAAAAATCACAAACAGAGCATTGGCAAATTAACACCCACCTATTCACATCTGTTAACAGCTCCCTTGTGATGTAGTGCAAGTTTTGAGTTACTGGAAATAATATTTATCCATTGTAGAAGTAGTAATATGTATGACTGTTTCTAAAGTTAGTCAAATTAGCATATATCACCACATTATGTAATAATAATTATAATTTAGTTTTGTGGTAAGTGAAGAAGTATTTTCATTTGTCCAAAACGTCTGCCATTGAGTTATGTAGTATGATCACAGCAACTATATCCTTTGATACTCAAAGTATTAGAGATGTTAGTATAGCAGTTACCAATACATGGTATAGATCACTAAGATCTATTACTAATATTCTGCAGATATTAGAGATCTATTGTGCTCTTTTTGGTCTAGTGTGGTGATGGCAAACCTGTGACACACATGTCACAGATGATACACATATCATTGTTGATGACACACTGGGCCTCCAGACACTCTTGAAGCTGAGGGGTGTGGGGAGAGAGAGAGACCTGTTATTGAATGGCCTCTGGAGCTTCCAAAATATAAGTGAGAAGAAAACATTTTTCCTGCTTTTTATGGAAGCTGCAAGACCACACAAGAACATTCTCTGAAGTTTCCATACTTCATGCAACATAGAGCTACCTCAGATAAACATTTCAAAAAAATATTTACAATTATGAAAGCTTTTGTTTATTTATTTATTTAATAAACATATAAATAATTTAGTTTCATTCAATTTAATTCCTTGTTGTGAATTGTTTCTCTTTTGTTAGGATGGGGGAATTACACACCAGCAGAGTCAAGTTAGACATTTTTCTAAATTTTTGACATGTCAAACTAAACGGTTCATTGTCACTGGTCTTGTGACTTTGGACCAATCACTCTTTCTCAGTCCATAATTTCAGTTTCAGGTGATAAGCCAGTTGGGAAATTCCTGTTGTAACCAATGGATCAACACTTAGGAGGGGGAAAAAGTGGACTCTGCACTCGTAGGAAAATTCCAGAAAGAAAAACATGTCCTTTGGATACATTACAAATGGTTTTTGCACTTTATCATGTCCCTTTTTGCCTGATTATTTTCCCTCTAAACTAAACAATTCCAAATATCACAACCTTTCTTCCAGCTGGTTGGTCAATTCAGTTACCTCTGAAGAAAAAAAGGAAGTAAAACTTAAATTAAAACTGGACCAGAAAAGAGAAGAAAAAGGAAAGTTAAAAGAAAAAATAAAGAGCAAATATAATTTCACATAATTAAAAATTTAAAGTTTTATTATTGGAGAGCACAAAGTAGTTAAGAACTGTACTTAGGATGAACTAGTTTTGAAAAAAGTCTCTAGAGAAATGAGAGAATAATGATATTGATGTCCAGAGATTGAGCTATTTATTTATGAATGCTGAATAGAAATTCAGCAAACTTTTGAGTTCAAAAGAGACAGAGTAATGGGAATGAAAAATGAAGGAAATGTCTCACTTTTTTCTCTTGTGTTAGAGGTTACCACAGCAGTTTTATAAAGGCAACAAACAATGTTAGGTGAAGAGGGGGAGTGAAGAAAGTCACAGTGGTTATGGCCACATAATCAAAGCCCTATTTCATTGTACGTGTACTCATCTCACAAAATGGGTGTGTGTTCAGGGTTGATTGACTGGTAACTTAATTCTGCTTCTGGCAGCTAGAAAATATTTTCCTGAAGACTCACAGCTCACAGCCCACCTCCAATACTGCCAGAATCCCTTGAAGAATAGCATCAGTTGTCCAATTCAATAAGTTTTGTATTTTTGATCTTCTATGTCTCCAGTCCAAAATTGCTAAAATATCCTGATGCAATGAATAGGAAGTTTTAGTTTTGAACTTTGGAAAGGATAGCCTGGAACAATAACTTCACAAAGATTTCATACTTATAGAAAGAAAATTAAACCCCAAGATATTGAAATGGTAGCATAACTAAGCAGATTCTTCTATTAACTTAAATAATAATTCATTTTTGAAATTGCTTTTTATTATTATTATTTTTAATGTTAGGAGAATAAAATATGATAGTATTGCATGAAAAGCATCCATACCTGAAAAGATAAACCCATATTGATTTTGTGTCTTTCAGAATGAGATCAACTAGTCCAGAAAGATTTCTGGCAAGCCTCAAGATAAGGACAAGCAAGCTGCAAGAAAGAAGAGGTCCTTGGTGTCAGACAAACAGGAAGTAAAATGACCAAAAAGAAAGTTTAGCTGTGCATTCACATATGTCTTGAGCAGAAGAAGAGAGAGAATATATGTATAATTCTTGGTTAGCTTGATCTGGGGACTGTATTATTTTTTTTAAAAAAGAAAGCCTACAAACTGTTACACTAGTTTACACCTTAAAGATGCTGAGCTTGTCAGCTAGAAAGCCCAGGTTTGACAACCAAGCATCATGTGACAATGAGCTCCCATTATTTGCCTTAGCTCCTGCCCAGAAGTTCAAAAGCATGTCTAAGGGAGTAAATAAATAGGTACCACTTCAGTGGGAAGGTAACAGCATTCCATGTGCCTCAGCATATAGACATGCTGGCATATGACCATATGACTTTGGAGAACACTGGCTCTCACAGCTAAGAAACAGAAACAAACACCATCCCCTACAGTTGGAAACAACTGGACACAGGAAACCTTTACCTTAAAAATAACTACCAGAATTTCTTCTTGTCCATAGACATCTTGGCTGCCATCAGAACTTGTGTAATAGAACATATACAGAAGTTGGGACCCAATTTTTATCAAACGGTAGAGAAATAGCCACATCTAAAATATATAAATCTTAGATCTGGAAGGTATGGATTGGTTGAGGGAGGAGCAGGTAGAGAAAACCTTTTCAGAGCTTTCTCTTTTTTTTGTCAAAAAGTATAGATTCATAATATTTCTAGATATTAATCATTGAAAATTGTACTTCCTGGATATACATATCCGCACCTGAGATAAATCTACTTTTTTACTGACTCTCATATGAAACAGTATTTTGTATAGGTTTATAGATCTTGAAATTACCTAATAATTTCCCATGAAAATGTTTAATTTTAGAATGAGCATCTTTGGTTTTTTTTTTAATAACTGCATTATAAATTAATTTCATGTATAGATAAATTATTTCCCACAGATCAAGTATTAAAAGCAAAGCTCACACTTCATCATGCAAATATCCAACTTGGAATTAAAGGAGTAGCTGCCAGAACTTTCAAACATACTTTGATAGATGGAGTCAAGTTTTGACTAAATGTCTTAGATGAATTCATACCAAAGCCAGCATTTTTCTTACGTTCCTGGCATATGCCTACCTGATCATATTTCAACTGTTTTTATAAAGTTCTATCAAAACAACAAAGAAGTTTTCCATGCTTATATTTCCTTGGCTGAAATGCTTGTTTATGCTAACTGTAGAATGACACTTTACCATAAAACATAAGACACTGACATTAAAAAAAAAAAAAAAATTACAAGCTTCATTATTGTCAGATCTTCCTTTTTTCTGAATCCCTTTCATGGAAACACTTGGAGGTAAAGGCTGTAAAGTTACATTTCAGTAACTTCAGCCTAGGATGACATTGAGCCTATGTTCTCATTAAGGCATGAAAAGATATTAAAGACATCATAGCATAAAAAATGCAAACTGTGCTATTTGCCACCATTATTTTATAGATTAAATAAAAACTCAACAGTATTTAAGCATATATTAAAGAGATCTTATTGTTTTTTTCCCACACAAAACAATAAAAGGTTACAGTAATTCCATCTCTTGTGGCCTTCGTAAAAAGTAGTATTGTGGTACATTGTCCTTCAGCAAATTTAATTCAGGAATCTACCAGTCTACCCGAGTGAATGGAAGATATGAATGAAATACAGGATAGCTTAATAATCTCATATAAATAGCCAGCCAAGGGCCCTCTGGCCAGCTGTGACTCCATCCAAACAACAAATTGTCCTCATAAACTTTCCTTCATTGTAACACCCAGGATTTACTGAATAAGCTGGACAGTAGATGTGTCAGACATTAGCCATTAGCAAATGTATTAGCATCAAGAGACTTGCTTTCTGCCCTAGTGTGAATAATCAAGCCAAAAGCCAGTTGGCACTTAGCAGCATAATGCTGGAAAGGCCACTGACAACTTTCTTTCTCGATTAATTCTGCATGTAGCTGGATGGTAAACGGATTTATTTGTATTAGCAGTAGTGAGATAAATAAAGAATGAAGGAATTAAATGTAGCTTAGAATTAAAAGTAAGCATTGTAAAAATAAACATCCTTTATCTGTCAAAAATGAATTCCATTTGGAACAGGTTCTGCAAAAACTAATTGCAGGTGGACAGTAACCTTTTGCAAAATTTTGCAAAATCGCCAAAGATTATGTCTTGGTGTAAGCATTAGAGAAAGCTATTGTAGATATCCTTATTTTAAAGCTGTCTTTTTATTGCTTACAATAACTTACACACATTTTTACAAAACAAAAAATATTCAGAAGACAATTCATAAAAATCACTTATATTTAATAATACCCAAATCAGTAATCTTATTACAAATGTACTGTCTAAAATCTCATTTTATTGCTTTTCAATTGCACAATATCTGCATGCTTATTGTAAACAGTTATGTTAAAATTTCATATTGTCTGTTTAACAGAAATATCTTTTTGAAGAAATACGGTATCAATATAATATAAGCACTCCTATAGTCCTTGAAGAAGCAAGTGAACAGTATAATAAAGCGATGTCCCCATTTCCTAAATGTTTCACCATTTAAACAGGAAAGAAGGGAACTTGATAATTGTGCCATGAATATCAAACAAATTTAAATAAATCAGCCCATGTCAATAAATCCTTTGCAAAAGCTTCAGTAGGCAACTAATTTGGGGTGCATACTTCTGGCTAAGGCAAAATAGGTCTTCGATTAGAGCATAAATACTGGATGTAAGTCTTTTATTAGACACTAAGCTGCTCATGTACAACCATACTATTTGCATAATAGTATACAGGCAGCAGAAAGAACTTAAAAAATTAAAGTAAAGCCCCTGTCACACTGCACCAACGGATGCAAAGAGGAAGTAAAACGGACAAAAAAGCTTGCCATCCGTTCGAAAACGCGATGTACTCATTGCCTCCGTTTGGCTTCCTCTCGATCCGTCCAGCATCCGTTTATGGACGTTTCATCCGCTCAAAAAGTTTTAGGCTGCCTAAAATTTTGCGCGGAAAATGTATCCAGTTCGTCCGTTCTGCATCCGCTACACATCCGCTACGCATCCATTATGCATCCGTTATGCATCTGCTATATCCACTAGGCATCCGCTGCGCATCCGTGCAACTCGCATCCACCCGGACGCAGGGAGGAAGCGGAACGGACGCGGAACGGATGCAGAACGGATGCAGAATGGAAACAAAGCGTTTAAAGCAGAAAAAACGTTCGCAGAGGGGACCTATCTCGGATATTAAGGATGTCCAGAGGATGCCTAGAGGATGCCTAGAGGATATCTAGCAGAAAACCTATACTGCCTATAAAAAGGGGGAGCAACTCGCCTGCTTCGCACTTTCAGACCAGCAGCCCAGCAGTGCAGACCTCTGCAGCCTTCATCTGCCTCTTCCTCTTCCACAGCATCCAGTCATGTCCACCGTGGATTGCGACAAAATCCTTTAGCCAGCCAACATCCTTCTGCAACACTGCGAAACCATCTACAGTCTCTGTGAACAGTACTACGGGAAGAAAAGGAGGCACCCAAAAAAAGTGTGGCTCCAAAGATGGTTCGCCAGAAGAGCGCAGTACATACTTTACGACAAGCTGATGGTGGAGCTCAGGAGCGAAGACCCTCGGGCGTTCCAGAACTTCATGAGGATGCCTCCAGCCATGTTTGACGAAGTTGTACAGTGTCTGACACCCAGGTTGACCAAGACAAACACCAACTTCCTGCCCAGCCTGGAACCTGGGCTCAAGGTGGCACTCACTCTGCACCACCTGGCCTCAGGGACCACCTACAGGAGCATGCAGTAGGGCTGGAGGGTGCCACCCAGCACCATCAGCTTTGTTGTCAGAGAAGTGGTGCAGGCCATCATCGAAGAATACAAGGAGGAGCTCCTCCAGTGCCCCTCCACTGAAGAAGGATGGAAGAAAGTTGCAGAGCAGTGGTATCAGAAGTGGAACTTCCCACACACCGTTGGAGCCATCGATGGCAAGCACGTGGCCTGCAAAGCTCCAGCCAAGTCGGGGTCCACTTATCAGAACTACAAGGGTTTCTTCAGCATCATCCTCTTCGCCATGGTCGATGCTGACTACAAGTTCATGTACATCGATGTTTCAGGCAACGGCTCATCTTCAGATGCCCAGGTATACAATGACAGTAACCTCAAGGAGGGGCTGGAAAGCAACCTCATGGTGGGCTTCCCAGATCCAGACCCGCTGCCCAACGACACGCAAGATGTGCCCTACTTCATCATGGGGGATGACGCCTTCTCCCTCACAACCTACCTCATGAAGCCCTACACCTCCAGATACCTCACCCGTGAAGAGAGGATCTTCAACTACAGGCTGTCCAGGGCAAGGCGGGTGGTGGAGAATGCCTTTGGCATCCTGGCCAGGAGGTTCCTGGTACTTTTCACCAACATGCAGCATCGCCCAGAGACCATGAGGAGGATCGTGGAAGCTTGCTGCATCCTGCACAATCTCATGCGCGCCCACTACCCAGTGTTGCAGAACAGGCTCGTGGACCTCCAGCAAGGCAATGGGGACATGGAGCCTGGGGAATGGAGGCAAAGGCGAAACCTGATCGACACTGAGGATGTGCAAGGGCCCAACAGAGCCTCACATGAAGCAAAGAAGCAGCGCAACCTCCTGAAATACTGGTGCAACTCCCCAGCTGGAGCGGTGGAGTGGCAAAACAGGATGATAGATGCTTAATGGATGCTTCCTTCAGCCTGTCTCATCACACTGATGAGATTGGGCCATGTATCTTTGGTTGGCCTACAATGAACAGGGCGTTTAATAAAGAGTTGTGTTTATGTTGACATGTGTGGATAATTATTACATTATTATTGATAATAAAGGGCCATAGGGGTGGCATTTGGGAGGGTGGACCATACAGTCCGACTATGCTTGCACTGGAGGTTTATCTATCCCACAGCTATTACCCATCCCACAGGTATCCCTTCCCATCCCACAGGTATCCCTTCCAATCCCACAGCTATCTTAACCCATCCCACAGGTATCCCTGCCCATCCCACAGCTATCTTAACCCATCCCACAGGTATCCCTTCCCATCTCACAGCTATCTTAACACATCCCACAGGTATCCCTGCCCATCCCACTGCTATCTTAACCCATCCCACAAGCATGAAAAGGCTAAACCATTTCTAAAAGTTTCCATCCAGACTTTATAGAAAAAAATTAATGAAGCAAGTGTGTGAAACAAAGATAAACTTTATTGAACAACAAGCTGTAAAATAAACATGACCCAAGTCAAGTGTCCAAATAAAGTCCACAAATATCCAGGCAGCCAGTCTCTGGCACTCCTCTTGGTCACTCGGAGGTGTGTCCCCAGGCTAAGATTTTAGGGAGCAGGTGCTGTGGAGGTGGGTGCTGCTGCAGTGCTGGTCTGAGGTGTTAATGGAGTGCCTAGCCCCGAGAGGACAATAGGGGATGGTGTGTTGAGGAAGGTGTCAGACAGCTGGCTCAGCCCCGCGATGCTGAGAGGTCCTTCCTCCATACCATGGGGTGTCAGCCCCAGTACTGAGGACAGATGTACTGAGGCCTGTGGGATGGAGGAAGGAGCAGTGTAGTGGGGCTGCCTGCTCTGCAGCAGGGTGAGGACTGTCGAGGTTGGCATCGGTGGCATCATTGGAACCGGTGGCAGTGGTGTCGCCCAATGACTCTGTGCCTGCATTTGGAAGGGCTGCTGTCTGTGCTGCTGGACCTTGGGGTAGCTGTAGCCCTGGTAGGTAAGGGGGTGTGAGAAGACTTGGTATGGGAGGGACATCACCTGGGGTGGAGGAGCAGACCTGGACTGGGTGGGAGCAGGTGCCTCTCGGTCTGGAGGGTTGTTAAGCAGCGTGGTGATCCTCTCCTTCACCACCTGGTACTGGGGATCCGCCATCTCCTTGAGGGTCTGGTTCACATAATTGAGGAAGGGCTTGGAGTTGGAGGAGGAGGATTCGATGGGGACCAGCTGAGAGAGGAGACCTATGCTGGTGCGGATGGTGTCCCTGATCTCCACCAGGACCTTGTGGCTCTGCCCCTGCTGCGATCCGGCTCTCTGCCTTACTGTGGTGGCAGAGGTGTGGGTGGATGCGGCTTCGGCAGCGATGGACTCGATGTCTCCTTTCTCCCACCGCACCAGGGAGTCCTCCTCACTCTCCACCATGCTTTGAACACCTGCCCGGGGGTTCTCCGCCGTGGCACGCTCCACAGAAACCTGCATGGAGACAGGGACTGACTCTTGGCTGCCAGAGGACTGGCTGCCAGCAGGCTGCCGGAGAGACAGGGTAGAGATTTGGGCTCCTGGTGCTCCTCGGTGGTGGACCTCACCCTCCAGAAAGCTGCGCTTGGCCATGACGTAGTTCTCTCTGTCTGTCAGCTTAACCCTGGCCTGGCCAGATTTTTTGCAGTGCAGCTTCCCGTACCAGGTGTGCATGTGCTTCCACCAGCCGAGGAGCACCTCCGAAGTGTAGCCCAGACTCTCCGCCCTCTCTCTCCAAGCAGCCTGCTTCCGCTTGGTGTCCCTGTACAGCCGGTGTCCCTTCCACCACAGATAGTCATTCTCTCTCAGCCACTCCAGCACCTCATCCTCGTGCGCTTCCTCGATTTAATACTGCCTCCTCTCCCATTGTTGCATACGCCTCTTCCTCCCTTTGGCAGGACCAGATGGGCCCTCATCAGAGGGGCTTCCAGGTTGTAGGGGCTGCTCCTCCACACCAACAGCAGCAGCAGCAGCAGCAGCATCCTCACCAGCAGGATCATAATCATCATCATCATCAGCATAATCACTAGCAGGATCATAAGCAGCAGCAGCAGCAGGATCAGCAGCAGCAGCAGCAGCAGTAGCAGCAGCAAGACCAGGATGAGCAGCAGCAGAGTAAGCACCAGCAGCAGGGTCAGCAAGACCAGGAGCACGAGCAGAACGATCAGGACCAGCAGGACCAGGAGCAGCTTCCAGCAGAGTATGCAGCAGAAGCACCACTGCCAGGAACAGCTATAGCAGAAGCTCCAGCAACAGAAGAGCGAGCCCAAGCAGCAGAAGCCCCAGCAGAAGCAGAGTCAGGGACATGGGGCGGGAGGGTGACCCTGTCCCTCTTGCCAGGGATGGTGGCAGGTTGCTGAGACTTTCGCTTCTTCCCCATGATTGTGGGATTGCTGGCTGGCAGGGAGGCTGGCAGGAAGGCTTACAGGCACCAAGGCTGGCAGGAAGGCTGGCACCAAGGCTGGCAGGAAGCCTGGCAGGAAGCCTGTTAGGGAGCCTGGCAGGAAGGCTGGCAGAAAGGCAGGCACCAAGCTGGCAGACAGACTGTCTGGCAGGGAGGCTGGAAGGCAGACTGGCAGCAATGATGGCAGGGAGGCTGGAAGGCAGGCTGGCAGCAAGGCTGGCAGGCAGGCTGCCCAGGAGGCTGGGAGGCAGGCTTGGAGGCAGGCTGGCAGCAAGGCTTGCAGGCAGACATGCAGGCAAGGAACTCGAAGTGTCCAGCAGCAGGTCTTTCCTCGGAATGCTAGACGTGCGAGCTGCTTCCCTTTATATACGGGCGGCTTGCGCAATGCATCCCCCCCGCATGCGCAATTAATGCCAGGCATCCGTTAGGCTTCCACTGTGCATCCGCTTCATCCGCTGTGCATCCATTCTGCATCCGTTTTTTCCGTTCCGCATCCGCTTCGCTGAGGCCGCCCGGAAGCCTAGCGGATGCGCCGTCCACTGTGCTTCCGTTCCACATCCGCTTTGCATCCGCCCTGCGTCCTCCCTGCGTCCTCCCCGCATCCGTGTTGTCCACTCCAATTATGCAAATTTTCGCCCCTTTTGAGCGCGGATACAACGGATGTAACATTTTTCTCTTCCGTTGTGTCCGTTTTGTATCCGTTGGGCAGTGTGACATGGCCTTAAGATTTAGCTTACCTCTTGCTGATGATCATGGATACAGAACCATGTAGGTTTGCGGCAATAATATGGTTTGGTATTGTTTTTTGAGATGTTTTCTAATTTCCTAGGGTAATCTTCAATGATTGTATTCACTGGTAGTCTTACATTTAAATAAAGGCTGTCCTTGTTTATTGACCATTCATATTTGCAATGGTGCTGAATGAGAGGTACTTATGACCCTGAGTTTCTAGCTATCATAGTGTCCCCACAATCATGTGTTTTCAATTGGAAAGCTAGAAGAAGATGCAAGTCACAATTTGGTGAGGTCCTCACTTAACAACCCATGCAGTTTTCACTGAACAGCAGCAACCAGGACTACAAGAACTGCTGAGTCAGTTAATGACAGAGTTCCTTGTTCCAGTTAGCATAATTAAGTGAAAATAACTTATGTTAACCAAACTAAACTCTGCTTAACTTCCACAGCCAGTCAAACTCAGCTACATGTCACCACAACTAAAAAGCTCTTTGTCTATATTTCCACTTGGGAAAAGACCCTAAGAAAGATAATATAGATGGCATTAAATCACCATTTTTGCAATTAGGATTTAGTTTTACTGCTCCTAGCTCGGCTCATATTCCTGTTATATATGCATAGTTTTCAGCTTATTTATAAGAGATCTGAATTAATGTTCCAATTGCAAAGAAACTATTTCCATTGATCTTTATACAGCCCTTTCCTCTATTGAATTTAGCAAACCCCTTAGGATAAATTGTTGAACTCCTATGCAAATATCTTTATTCTCCTCATAGAGAAAGATAATGAGGTGGACACCTTTATATTAATAATTTGAACCATAATGTGCAGTCTAATCAACTTCTCCAATTTATTGTAAGTTCTTCCATACAGCTTCCACACTTTAAAGCTCCTATAATATAGTCTACATTTCTAAACAACAAGACACTCATGACAGAAAAGAGCACAGTAGTAACATCCAGTGAAAAATGCATGATTCAAGAAACAATTATGAAACAGGGAAATTAATTTTCCATCATCGTAATAGTTGGAATAATATTTAAAGTTTAAAATTTTTGATATTCATCAAAAATTTATTATAATTGGTAGTTCTTATAGCTGAAATGATATTTAATCTCATTACCTTAGCAGAGTTAACTTCTCTGCTATATTTCTAGAGAGCAATTCCTGTAGGAATGCAGGTAAAATGGAAATCCATTATATCTTTGAAACACAACGTTTTAATAAATTTAAGAAGATTTCAATGTGGTAGCTTCCAAGATTTAGTATCCCTCAAGAAATGAATCTGTTTCTCCTTTATCAGAACCTCGTGAGACTCATAAATCTTTTACCACCCTTCTGCATCTCTATATAGTACAGTCATATAAACTGAAACTAAGAGAAAAAAAATCGGCAAAAATATCAAAAGTCCTGAATCCCAATTATTTCTTTTGTTTTGTTTTTAGTTAACAAAAATACTTAGATATACTGTATAGTTTCCTTATAGATATTCAGACACAATGGAGCTTGTATATCATGTTGAAAAGTAAGATTCTTTTAAGGCAATGACTTAGACAGAACTATTACAAAATAAGAATTTTTCATATTTTTAGTGCCCTGCCACATCACTCCATGTACTTTATATTGCATCTTCTTGTTTTTATCCAATTTTAAAAGAACTAAATTGAAATGTATTATATTCCATTCTGATGTTTAAAATGAATGGATCTTCTGTTCATTCTAGTAGTAGAAGGTAGTATGGAAGCATCAAAAGAAGTAACCACACTTGAAATACTGTACACATTTTTGGCTGACACAATATAAAAAAGATGTTGACACTCTAGAAAGAGTTCAGAGAAGACCAACAAAGATGATTAGAAGACTGGAGGATAAAACATACAAAGAACAGTTGCAGGAATTGGATAAGTCTGATTTAATGAAAAAAAGGATTAAGGCTGACATGATAGCAGTGTTCCAATATCTAAGGGGCTGCCACAAAGAAAAGAGGGTCAGCCTATTCTTCAAAGAACCTAAAGCCAGAGCAAGAAGCAATGGATGGAAAATAATCAAGGAGAGAAGCAACTAAGAACTAAGGAGAAATGTCATGACAGTCAGAAAAATTAATCAGTGGAATGACTTGCCTCCACAAGTTTGGGTGCTCCAACACTGGAGGTTTATAAGAAGAGATCGGACAAGCATTTTTCTGAAATGGATAGGATATCTTGTTTGAGCAGGGGGTTGAATGAGAATACTTCCAAGGTCCCTTCCAATTCTATTATTCTGTTACTACATCATATCACAAGACCTAAAATCTACACCTGACATCAAAATGTCATCAAAAAAGCACAACAAGAATGTTCTTTCTGCGCCAACTCAAAAAGCTCAAACTGCCAAAGGAGCTGCTGATCCAGTTCTACAGAGGAATTATTGAGTCTCTCATCTGCACTTCTATAACTGTCTGGTTTGGTTCTGCAACCCAACAGGACAGACACAGACTTCAGAGGATAATTAGGACTGCAGAATAACAATTATTACCAACCTGCCTTCAATCAATGACCTGTGAAAATATTAACAGACCCCTCACATCAGAGGTAGTATTCAACCAATTTGCACTGGTTCGGGCAAACCAGTAGCGGTGATTTGGTGTAGGTTGCCAAACTGGTAGCAACCCCTGGCTGGCCATGCCCCGAGCAGCATGGTCTCTTACTTGCCATGGTTTCTTACTTGCTCCAATCTCTCTCTTAGCTTTCCCTACCACATAGTAGTCATGGCACAGCTCGGGCAGATGTCCTGGTTTCTTCCTTCTCCTGGTGGACTTGCCTCTTCCAGCCCAGCCTGACCCAGCCCAGCCAGCAGGTAGGTGGGCAGATATTCCAGGGCTTCTCACCCCTCTTGTTGCAAGATGCCTGAGATCCTTCATGCTTTTTTTGGTGCAGCTGCAGTACAGCAGACGCACTGAAAAAAGCACTCCCTGTTCTATGTGCCAGGCCCGGCAAGTCCGAGCAGCTGGCGCATAGAACAAGGTGGTGCCAGACCAGTGGAGAAGTGGAGCAAAGCTGAAGATCAGTAGCCGCCTCTTTCGCAACACAAGAAGCTTCCCCAAATTGGCCGGCTAGTCATCTCCTTCTCTGCCCGTTTGTTCTGTATGGCCGAGGAGGAGACCAGCTGGCCAATATGGGGAAGATTTCTGTGCTGAAAAGGGGGCTGGAGACTGAAAAAGAGTTGCCTTCAGCAGCCGCTCCTTTGGCCAGCTGATCTCCTCTTCCTCGGCCATACAAAACAAACAGGCAGAGAAAGCAAAGACCAGCCAGCCGATTCAGGGAGGATTTCTGTGCTGTGAAAGAGGCAGCTAATGATCTCCGGCTTTGCTCCACTTCTCCAATGGTCAAGGCGCCGCCCTGTTCTATGCACCGGCTGCACGGACTTGCAGGGCCTGGCACATAAAACAGGGAGCGCCTTTTTCAGTGCGGCTGCTGGACTGCAGCCACACTGAAAAAAGCATGCAGCAGCTGCAAGCATCTCACGACAAGGGGGGTGAGAAGCCCCAGGACATGTGGTCACCTGCTGGCTGGTCATGCCAGGTTGGAAGAGGCACATCTGCTAGGAGAAGGAAAAAAGTGTGCTCTGGGAAGGCAGGCACCACGCAAGTGGGCAGATGTTCCAGGATCATTTAAAGGTCAACTTTAAGAGCGCCCCCATGGAAGAAGCTTAGAACCAAAAGCAAACTTAGTGGTGGCGAGTGATGGGTGTGTGTGTCCCTCCACAAAGAATGTGAAGGGAGGCAGATACCATACTTCTGAGGAAAAGAGGATGTGCCAAAGCCCTGGCTGTCACCCAGGAGGGAGACCAAGGAGAGACACATCACATGCCCCTGTCACCCCCATTGCTGCTATTTTTGCTCTCGATCTCAGCTTCTTCCATGGAGGTGCTCTTAAAGTCTTTTTTATTTCTTTTTTTTTATTTTTTTATTTTTTATTTATTTTATTTTTTTTGAAAGAATTTTATTAATTTTTAACAAACAAACATATACAAACAAAACACAAAACATAAAAAACATAAAATATATTTTTGGACGGCAGTTTGATCCCGAGTTACATCTTTTTGTACAGACATAGATTCAAGTTCATGCTTACTTTTATATAGCATTCCATTTCTTATTTACTATTTTACATTTTCTATGTAGCTTCTCCCCTCTTTTCACTCTCTTATTTCTATTATATTTATTTCATCTCAATTTAAATCATTATACTTATATCCTTTGTCTGTCCTGTTTCAGCTGTCTATTATCTTTTCTCATTAACACAAAATTTCTTCTGTAATGACTGATTGGAGTATAATGCCTTGTCATACTTATCCTTCCCCTAGTTTTAAAGCTTAACATAACACATAATTTTCATTCAGATTCTGCATAGTACATTCTAAAGATAAACTCAATATTTTAAAACAAGAAAATTTTTTTTTAAATATATAATATAATTAAAACAACAATCCATAGCAATTGAAATTATATCATTAAAATTAATATTCATTTAAGTCTTAAACGTTTTACACAATCCTTTCTAAATAAGTATCATACTTCTATGGGAACACTTATAGATTTTGCATAGTTACTTCCCCCTATTTCACTTATATTTTAAAATATTATACAATGACAATGTTCCCATTTTTCTTTAATTCAATTCTCTCATATTTGATTTCATTTATTTTATTTAAAAAAATTTTTTCGCTAAGTTACATTAAATATTTTGTC
>BLBF01000002.1:39023972-39052109 GCA_015471245.1 Laticauda colubrina
ATATATGATCATAAAATGGGACAAAATATTTAATGTAACTTAGCGAATTTTTTTTTTTAAATAAAATAAATGAAATTAAATATGAGAGAATTGAATTAAAGAAAGTAACTAAGCAAAATCTATAAGTGTTCCCATAGAAGTATAATATTTATTTAGAAAGGATTGTGTAAAATGTTTAAGACTTAAATGAATATTAATTTTAATGATATAATTTCAATTGCTATGGATTGTTGTTTTAATTATATTATATATCAAAAAAAAAACTTTTTTCTTTCTGTTTTAAAATATTGAGTTTATTTTTAGAATGTACTACGCAGAATCCGAATGAAAATTATGTGTTATGTTAAGCTTTAAAATTAGGGGAAGGATAAGTATGACAAGGCATTATACTCCAATCAGTCATTACAAAAGAAATTTTGTGTTAATGAGAAAAAATAATAGACAGCTGAAACAGGACAGACAAAAGATATAAGTATAATGATTTAAATTGAGATGAAATAAATATAATAGAATTAAGAGAGTGAAAAGAGGGGAGAAGCTATATAGAAAATGTAAAATAGTAAATAAGAAATGGAATTGCTATATAAAAGTAAACATGAACTTGAATTTATGTCTGTACAAAAAGATGTAACTCGGGATCAAACTGCCGTCCAAAAAGATATTTTATGTTTTTCTATGTTTTGTGTTTTGTTGGTATATGTTTGTTTGTTAAAAAATTAATAAAAAAATTTCCCCCCCCCCCAAAAAAAGCCAAGCCTCAAGTGTTGAAATATTGATAAGAGTCCAGGAAAACACCTGTAATAATATTTTTCTGTGCTCTCCCTCATCTTATCACATTAAAATGTCCTTGAGAAGGAGTGTTTATACATTTCTCCCCAATTCAAATAAAGTACTTTCAAGCCTCTAGTTGGCAGTGTTGCAAGATCTCTTAATACTTTTTCCCCCCCCCAGCCAGAAAGAAGAGTAATGTATACAAAACTCAGAGGAAAAGAAAAAACAAACAAAGGGGGCCTCTATCCTAAAGAAAATTAAAAAATCAAAAGAAGCATAAAAATATATATAAGAAAAAATTCAATCTGTTTACCTACAAAGTCACATTAAAGTCCTCAGAAAAAGAAGTAGTAAGGAAAGAATCCAAGCCTCAATTTGACATCACTTTAAAAAACGCCGCTCAAACAATTCCAGTCAAACAAAAATAAAGTCACAGGTTTCTTCTTTGTTCAGGATATCCTTTCAGGTCTCAACCAATTTACAATACAAAAGAGGTTTCTCACCCAACCGACACACACTCGCTCAAGCCACTTTCTTTTCGGAGCTGTCCCGACTTCAGCAGCTTTGGAGGCTGCCTTTCCACCGCCAGCAAAAGGGCTTCTCCCGGATCAAACCAGAGATTTTGCGATATCTCTGGGATCCTGGGACTGTGCCCTTCACAATCCCCGTCTCTACGGGACGGTTTAGGTCCGTTAGGACCGACCAGGGGCGAAAATATCAGCTGCGATCTCAGAGCCCCGAGATTGCAGCTGTAGCACCGAGACGAAGCTCCGCCTTCTCTCAGCTCTTAAAGTCTATCTTTAAGAGCTGGAAGATGTTTTTTTAGATTGCCACCAACTCATCATTGGAAGAGGTGTAGCCCCTGAATTCACGAGAAGTCTTGGGCAAAGTTCTCTGACTTTTAAAATGCATCTGCGCAGTTTCTGCCTCCCTTCATGCTCCTTGTGAATGCCAGGAGCACCTAACTGGAGTGTGAGAGAGCGAAGTTGACTGCTATGTGAGCACCTTGGCCTCCCCTCTTGCTCCTCACAGTTGCCCTGAGCCAGTGTGGTTCTTTAGTTGGGCAGCCAAACGGCCGCAGCAGTGCCTGCAGCAGCAACAGGCAGTGCCGCAACAATGAGGTACAGTAAGATTTGGCAGTGCAAATTTATCTCCAAGGAGCTTCTGGCAAAAAATAAAACAAAATAAAACCTATTTGGCAGGCAGACTGAGCTTTAGTTGGGCTTTTTTTTTTTTAGCCCAAGGGAGGGGAGGGGGGAAGGTACATAGGAAATCACCTTGTCTCTTTATCATCAGTCTTGTGACCGAATGGGCATAGCCACCTCTATGTCACTTGCAGCCAGGTACCACACCACCTTGCTGAGTTGGCCATGCTCACTCAGTCACATGACCACCAAGCCACACCTACCAAACAAGCAACGCCCACAGAACCGGTAGTAAAAATTTTTGAATCCCATCACTAACTCACATCCTGGACATAATAAATAAATTGTTTCAACTCTTACCCTCAAAACGACACTATAGAGCACTGCACACCAGAACAACTAGACATAAGAACAGTTTTTTTTCCTGAATGCCATCACTATGCTAAACAAATACTGTCCAACTAATTACAAAGTCTGCATTACTATTACTATTAATCTTCTCACACTCCTTATCTCCCATCCACTCCCACTTGTGACTGTATAACTGTAACTTTGTTACACTTGGAAATAATGTGTCCACTACTAAATAATTGGTGGAATTTAATCCAATTATTGCAAACTATACCAAGTGCATGGTATTACCTCATTTCTAGCATTTTTAACCTTGTGCAAAGTTTTTTTTCAAGTTAAAGGGTCAAATAAACATATTTAAATTCAACAATAATATAAACTGTAAATATATTATGAATTATAATATATGTACTAAACTGAGTATATTTTGGCCAAATTAAATAAAGCAAAAATCATCCTTGTGTCCCACAATATAGAATAAAATGTAGAACAAAAGCAGAACACAATGAGGATGAGGTGAGGGAATATAGATTAGAATGTAATAATCAAATTTAGTTACACAGAGAAGGCAACATGAGGTGAATTAGTGTTTAAATGCACACAACAGAATTCATGTATAGCTCAAGTGGTTTCCTTCCAAGTCATAAATTTGGCATACAGAAACAATGTGTTGCAGACATATGCCTTTTATAGGATTTTCCCTTCTTAAAATAAGAGACTATTATGATGCTCTCACGCAGATAATAAATTTAGTTCAGAAATCTACCCACTGTGAATTCTACCAAAATATAGGTCTGAGAATGAAAAACAGTATTTCCACAGAGACAGGACTGTCTGAATATAACAGGTGAAACTGAGAGTAGTCAAAGCAGAAAAAAATACTTGAAAAATATAGTATAACCAGAACTTACTTGAGCATAGCAACAACAAAAATAGAAATATTTTACAATTAAAATATCTATAGAATTAATTAAAATTCTGTTTCTTTTCAAAGTTTTTTTTATCATGTTAGCAAATAAGGATAACAGCAATATGACAGATAAGCAAACAATTTAAGGAATGTACATTTTGCCATTTTTCTTCGACAAAACCAGAATTAAATCCTATTCCATTACATACAGAGATGTGTGAGAGTTTATTTGATTTGGGAAAATAAGAAGGAACTTGGGATTTTAAAAACCTGAAAGTGGGAGAAACAGACTTTTGTATCTCAGGGAGAGGGTAGGAATTGTTATAAATAATCCATCTATAGTTTTGAAATTCTGTAAAACAGAAAGATAGGGGGGAGAGAATTGGCAGGAAATACCTTAGAGTTTTTAAAGCTATATTTTTATTATATGCATATATGTGCATAAGTGGGCCTGGTTGTGGCTTCATAACATTTCTCTTGCAGGCAATCAGGCCAGAACCATCTGTGGCTTAACCCAACTTATTTTATACAGTATGTGTTTTGTTTGGAAAACATACGAGGTAGACCCGGTTCCAACAACAAATACTTTATTCTTTAACTAGTCAGTAAATAGGAACACTTGGCTGAAGCCGAGGCCAGCCTTTTATACAGGCTGGCTTGCCTGCTTGCAGCCAATGGCAGTTGCTTAAATTTGCCGCCTTTCAGCAGCTCTTTGGATTGGTTCCTAGTGAACCAATCCAATGCTTATTTTATTTGACCAATCAGGTTTGCAGATTTGGAGTCACCCACTTTACATATAGAACACCCCTCCCCCCTTAGTTCAGTCCTATGTGGTGACGTAGTCTCGCAGGTAGGCGGGGCTTTTCCGGACTCGACTTGACTTGCGCAGTTCATTCTTAGTGAAGTCTTCGACCAGTTCGGATGGGGCTGCTGTGTCGTCCGTTCTCCCTGGAACCGTCTGGAAGGGTGAGTCAGCCATTTTACCGCCGCCTGAGTTTCTTAGGCTGGTGGTTTTGCTGCTCCCTCCCGTTTCCTCCGGGCAGGTCGAGCTGGCCTGGTTGGCCCCTTCCGATGGGCTCTTCACGCAAGTCTCTCCAAACAGTGAGTCTTTTATTTGCTCTTTTTGTTCATATGTTTCATTGGGTTTGGTTTTAAACAGTTCTTTATTTATTTCTCGCCTTACCCCCCCCACCTTTGTTTGCAATTCACCGGTTTTTTTCGGTGAATGTTTGTAAGTCTGTGGTTCTCTCTATAATTCGGGATCGAAGCTGGTCTATGTGCCGCTTCCATTCCCTGCCATCCTCTATTTTTGATCAGTAGGATTTGGGGCCTGTGATTTGGGTAATCTGTCCTGGTAGCCATACCGGGTCCCCGGTGAAGTTTTTAGCGTATACCAAATCACCTATTTCAAATTGTCTAAACCGTGTAGAGGAGTCAGGGGGGTTTTCTGGGGTAAAATTTGGGTGTAACCTATCAAGGTGAGATCTTAACTTTCGCCCCATAAGTAATTCTGCTGGGGACTTGTTGGTTATGGTACTGGGCATTATGTGCTGGAGTGTGAGCAAACGGTTTACTTTCTGTTGGACATCTCCGGCGTCCATTCTTTCTAAACCTTCTTTAGTAAACCGGACCATTCTCTCAGCCCTGCCGTTCGCAGCCGGGTGAGCCGGCGTGGTTAGGGCATGTCTTATACCTAGGGAGGCTAGGTATTGCTCAAATTGTATGCTGGTTAGCTGTGGCCCATTATCTGAGACAAGAACGTCCGGTATGCCATGGGTGGCAAAAAGGTTGTCCAGCTTTTTAATTACAGTTTCTGTTGTCGTTGATGGCATAACTTTTACTTCAAGCCAATTCGAATAGGCATCAACGACAATCAGAAAGGTATGCCCCTTGGTAGGACCCGCAAAATCAATGTGTATTCCTGACCAAGGTCCCCGAGGGGTTTCCCAGTCCTTAATGGGTGATTTTGGTGGCGACGATCTAATTGCCTGGCATTTGTTGCATGAGCTTACCCAATACTCTATGTCCTTATCAATACCCGGCCACCAAACATAACTTCTAGCAAGGCTTTTCATCTTAACCATTCCCGGGTGCCCTTCATGTAACAACCTAAGTACCCTGGGTTGTAATTTGGCAGGGATTACCACCCGATCACCCCACAACAAACACCCCTTTTGGATTGAAAGTTCAGTCTGTCTGGACCGGAAAGGTTCAAAGTTTTCAGTTTTTTGATTCTCCGGCCAGCCTTTACCTACCCAGCTAAGAACGCGGGCAGTCAATGAGTCTTTCGCGGTGGCTATGGCGACATCATAAGCTGATATGGGTAGATCGGGGCAAGTCTCGATTTGTAGCGTTGTCATCGCTGGTGCCAGGTCTTCGTCGGTTGCTGGTAAGGGTGCTCTGCTCAAAGCGTCCGCATGGGAAATTTGTTTCCCTGGCCGATGTGTCAGAGTGTAGGAATAAGCTGCTAGGAACTCTGACCATCTAGTCATTCTTGGGGACAGTATATTAGGTGTTGGCTTGCTTCCCGCCAAAATCCCCATTAGCAGTTTGTGGTCTGTTATGATTTGAAAAGTCCGCCCATATAAGTATTCGTGGAAGCGTTTTACTCCAGCGACAATTGCTAGAGCTTCCCTGTCCAATTGGCTGTAATTCCGCTCGGTTTTGGATAGAGTCCTAGAGTAATATGCAACGGGTGCTTCTCTGCCATCAGGTAGTTGGTGGCTCAGGATGGCACCTACTCCGTATGCTGAGGCATCGCAGGTCACTCTTAATGGCAGTGTGTTGCTAAATTGGATGAGAACGTTTGTTGATGTTAGCAAGCTTTTAATATTTTGGAAGGCTTTTTTTTCTTTGTAACCCCAAGTCCAAGTTGCCTTCTTGTCTAGCAGACGTTGCAATGGTTCTGCTATAGTGGCCTTGTTTGGCAGGAACACATTATAAAAATTAATTAGTCCTAAAAATGCTTGTAGTTCGGTTTTATTTCTTGGTTCAGGTGCGTCTTTGATTGCTTTAACTTTTTTGTCTATAGGGTGGATACCCTCTCCGTCTATTGAGTAGCCCAGGAATTCGACGCTATTCTTAATTAAACAGCACTTTTCTCTTTTTACCTTGAGGCCAGATTCCCTAAACTTAGTTAATACTTCTTTGAGTCTTTTTCTTAATTGAGTTTCATCTCTGGCCGAGATTAGGACGTCGTCAAAATAGGGAACGACTCCTTGTATGCCATTTAGAAGGCGTTTCATCAGACTCTGGAAAACGCCAGGGGCCACGCTTACTCCAAATTGGAGTCGGTGACATTTGAATGCGCCCTTATGGGTGACTATAGTCTGTGCTTCTGCTGTTTCTGGGTCCACTGGGAGTTGTTGATAGGCTTGTGCCAAGTCGAGTTTGGCAAAAATTTGCCTTTTCCCAGGGAATGAAGCAAATGCTGGACTACTGGCACCGGGTATGCGCTTGGTTGTAATGCGTGGTTCAGGGTAGCCTTATAGTCACCACAGATTCTAATGGACCCGTCAGGTTTTATTGGTGTGACAATAGGCGTTTTCCACTTGGCATGATCCACAGGTTCTAACACCCCTTGGGCTATTAATTTGTCCAGCTGTTCCTCTATTTTGGCCTTTAGTGCAAAAGGAACTCGCCTGGCTTTTATTCTTCGTGGGGCTATTGGGGGTGTAGATTGAAAGAAATGGGATTTTCCCGATACTTGCCAAGTGAGCCGTCAAAAACGTCCTGGAATTCTCAGATGAGGTCGTCTTCCCAGCCGGTTGTAGTCACTCGATCGACCCCGGTCATCCCGATGCCCAATGGCGTGAACCATTCGATGCCCAGGAGGCTTGGTCTGTCTTGGTCGACTATGGTCAGCGGAAGCACCTTGACGTGATTTTTTTCGGCGACTCGGAATTGTCCCATGCCTACCACAGGGATTTGGTTTCCCTGACAGTCCTTGAGGGTTAGGTGCTGCTTCTTCAATTCTTTGGGTTTGATACCTGGGACTAGCTGTTTTATTGTGTCCCATGATACCATGGAGAGGAAGGACCCCGAGTCCACTTCCATCTTGCAGTGTTTTCCTTCGATTTTCACGATGATTTTAATTTTCTTCCCACTTTCCGTCTGAGCGCTCTGTATAATGACAGTTTGGTGTGTATTGGCTCACTTCTCTTGTTGCCACATTCTCTCAGCTCGTTTAGGCTCAGCTCGTGTTGGGGAATTTCTGCGTCTCGTTGGGCTGTAGTATTTTTTGTTCCTGCAGACCTTCTCGATGTGCCCTCATTTCTTGCAATGCCGGCAGATGGCATCGAGAAATCTGCATTCGGCTCCGGGATGGTTTCCTCCGCAGCCAGCGCATTTCCACCAATTTCTCTTTTGCGCTCTTTTCTGTTCGTGAGCAAACGG
This sequence comes from Laticauda colubrina, assembly GCA_015471245.1. Classification (NCBI taxonomy): domain Eukaryota; kingdom Metazoa; phylum Chordata; class Lepidosauria; order Squamata; family Elapidae; genus Laticauda; species Laticauda colubrina. The sequence goes on from BLBF01000002.1 coordinate 39,031,545, forward strand.
TGGACCTCGTCGTCTTCTTCGCTCGATTCAACTGTTTCGCCCGACTCTTCGTAGTGGGTTGTGGTGGCAGGCTGCTTTCTGTCTTTGGTTGGTGTTTCTTCACTGTGTGTGTTCATCTTTTTCATGGCTACGGCAGATTTTTTCGCGGCTTCAGCGGCTGTGGCTTCCGCGATGGCTTCAGTAATGGTGATGTTGGGCTTGTTGAGTAATTTACTCTGTGTGGTCGAGTCTCTCAGGCCCAACACCACGCGATCCCTCATTGCTTCGTCAATGTTCAAAAATTCACACTCACCCCCTAATTGTCTAAGGCAGCGATGAAATCGGCGACGGTCTCTCCCTCTCTCTGGTCTCTGCGGTAAAATTCGTGTCGCTTTATTAAGTTTGACACCATTGGAGCGTAGTGTGCTTTGAGGACTCTTTGCAATTCTGTCCACGTTAGCTGTTTAACGTCCCGGGGCTTCGCAAGGGCCTTTGCCATCTTGAAAACTGTTGGCCCACAGTGCGTCAGGAATACCGCTCTCTTGCGTTGTTCTGAAATGTCTTCCATTTCATTGCTCTCCAAATACATTTGGAAGCGATCAGCATAGGAATCCCAATCCTCTTCGTTGGGATTGAAGGGTGCGGGCGGTGCGTTGTTTCCAGACATCTTGGTTGTAATCTGGACTTCTTATCACCGCGTGCAGATTTTTCCGTTCAGGACGATCTCATCCTCGTCGCCAGTGTTTTGTTCGGAAAACACACGAGGTAGACCGGGTTCCAACAACAAATACTTTATTCTTTAACTAGTCAGTAAATAGGAACACTTGGCTGAAGCCAAGGCCAGCCTTTTATACAGGCTGGCTTGCCTGCTTGCAGCCAATGGCAGTTGCTTAAATTTGCCGCCTTTCAGCAGCTCTTTGGATTGGTTCCTAGTGAACCAATCCAATGCTTATTTTATTTGACCAATCAGGTTTGCAGATTTGGAGTCACCCACTTTACATATAGAACAGTATGTATAAATAATTATGGAAGGAAGTGTGGTTTAAGACCGCACAATGAAATATTTTATAGTCAGAAAAAGAAGCAAAATAATTTTGATGTGAAATAGGAAGATTAAAGGAAATTAAAGGAAGATTCTTAGATTCATTAACATACTGGTAAAGATTTAGGTATTTTTCTTTTCTTTGCTACATTTTGGACTTTAAAGAAAATGATCATAGAAATATGAAAGGTATCCATGCCATGAAAATAGTTTATAATTTGAAAGAGTATTTTGGATGAGAGAATAAACTATTTTCCCTCTACAAACATTAAGCACTTGAACTACTGTAGTCATTTTCAATAGCTCTCTGATGTGCAAGCAAAAAACTTTGATCAACGGCACTCAGGAACTGTGTAGTTTCTTTTGGTGATAACTTCACGCTCCTGACATGCCACATATATCTAGAACTGTCATTTTCAAATTGGAGTGGCTTTAGAAATGTGAAGTGCTCTACTAATTTCAAATTATTCAGAACCATGAAAGCCTAGGATTCTGATCACCTCTACACTTAACAGACATTATAAACATTTGAAGTAGTTTAATGTTGTGTTTCTGTTTGAGAGGTCATAGACTTAACTTTCTTATCACTATGAAGTGATTGAGCTGGTCATGCAATAATATAATAGGACATTGGAATGGCACATATTTTCATCCCTAAGAAAACATAACTGTGCAATACAATGAAACAGAAGTAAATGCAGGGATGGGCAATCTTTTCCTAGCCAACTAGAGCTATAATGATTCCTAGAGCTATAATGATGGGACAGGAGAAGAAGGCATTTATGCAAGCTCTTTTCCAATTTTGGAGTTGTTCTGAAAGGAGTATAGATGCGGCTAACTGTTTCATTAATTCCTGATGAAAATCATTGTGAAATATTATTGGTTTTTATTTGGGAGGTAGATGTTGAATTATACAGAACCTTTTGGGTTAAATGCCTTCCTCTCCTTTTAGAGCCATCCCCACTCAGAAGTTGGTGACCATTACTGTTGTGTATACATACATACATACATTCATACATACATACTTACATACATATATATTACTGTTGTATTAAAAGAGTACATTGCATTTTAGCCAAATCATAGATTTTTTTTTCGTGTGTGGAAAGAATACATACATGTTACCTTCCAGTAATGTACAAGACTTCTTCGTATAATTAATTATAATAGTTGATGGTTTTTATTCTTCATTGTGTGTTCCAAATATTTCAATTTCCTTTACTTGATTGTTGTCACAGATTTTATATCTTTATCTATTTTTTTAGACAATAGGCTCATTTCATATATGATCAAACTATAAATATTATATAAATTATTAGCTTTTGAACCAAACTTTGCAGACATTCATGGGTAGTATAATAGAAAAATACTACCACTTTCCTTACTGGTTTCATTTTCTGTCTTTATCGGAATTATTTAATCAATAATCCAATAACTCCAAGTCTAAAGCAAGATTTAGAAATTTGTTTAAATTTATAATTTCCATGAAATATTGTTAAAGTGTACAGTTTTTATGTTCTTTCCTTCTGTTTTTATATCCAATAGATTAAGAATGGTATACTAATATTTGCCATAAATAGTTTATGTATAAGTTCCAGTAGCCTAGGCTATGCTGAAAAGAACTAATACTCATAGTAGAAAATCAGTATGCTGAAAAAAGCTACATTCAAATGATAAGCAAGGGGAAGCCATCAATTCCCACCTTTCAGCTAATGCCAAGCCCTATTGTCCTCTCCCTTGAGTTTAAATTTCATTCAATAAAGCTATGGCCTTTAGGTCAGTTTATATATAAATTTGTGCCTATGTTCTCATTGGTCACTGCTGACAAGAACATTCCCTCTAACTCCTTGCCTTGCAAATTACCAGTGTTACAATTTAATGTCATCAGATTTAAAGACAGGAAATTCTGGGAAATTGCAGTCCCTACACAACTAAAAATCATCAGATTAAAGGAGGTGAAATAGCATACACATGAGTAGTTTCTTGTTTTTTGGCTGAAGGGTATCAATATTCATAAATGTCCTAGATGATTTGCTAAGTAAAATATTTAATATTCTCCTAACAGCAACATAATAGAATAACTTGCATTAATAAGTATGAAATAAATGTTTTTGTAACAATGTTGGAACAAATTTTGTGCTCTCCGGTTGCAATGTACTAGAGCTTCCTTTATCCTGGTAGGCCTAAACAGTTGATACCACTTTACCAACTTGGTTAATTAGCATCAACTTTGACTAATAGTTGGATCAGTAGTTGGATTGGAACTTCTAGGAGTGCAGAAAAGGATAATTCAGGAATAAGGCAGTGAAAGACAACTTCAGTTATATGCCAAGAAAACATTCTGGGACCATGTGGTAATTGAAAGTTAAGTTCATTTCAAGTGAATCTTATTACCTTCTTTTGGCTAGGGTTACTAATAGACATGTTAATGGTGATATTGAAGAGTGAGTCCAGCACATAAAAACACTAATAGCTAACCTGCATATCCTATATAGCAGGAAGAAATTGTGTTGTGATCAATCATATTGTACCTACATGTTTCAATAACTGGATTTTTGTATCTTACTATCCGTACAGCTTGACTACACATCACTGTAATAGCAGTGATGGAGGGTTGCCTGAATTGGAATTAAAGAAAAAGAGAGTTTAGTATAAGTGAAAGAGATTCTTGTTTCAAAGCAGCATTCACTTTATAGGTTGGTAAACTAATATTACTTTTACAATGCAACTGAAATATAATGGCTGTATTATAATACTCTTCATAGTCCAAACAACATAACATAAGAGATAGGAAAGCTGAAATTAACTGGAAGAATAAACAATACGTGGATGCTAAAGATAGAGCACAACATATGGAATTGCTTCGAAACAATGCCCTTTCATATCAAATTAAATCAAATTAAAAATCTTCAAGTTCTAGAGCTTCAGTTAAGCTAAAATAGGCTTAGAACATTGATAAACTGACGGCCCATGAACCAGATGTGTCACACGCTGGCCATGTCCACATCCAGTTTAGTGAAGGGAAAGTCCTGATACATCATGTGTTGCCACTGTGACGCTGCCGTGACACCATGATTTTGATATACTTGCTCTAGAAGGTTACATTTCTGCCCAAGACAGTCATGTTACAAAGTTCACTAAAATTGAATTTATTGTTTTATAGATCCAAATACATACTGATTTTAGAGCTATTGATCTTAATTTCCCATTAAAAATAAATGACAAAAAAAATCCTAAACTAGATAAGAAAAATACTGTCTACTCTACACAACCTGTGGACTCCTGCAAAGTCATGCATGATAATGAATATTTAATACTATTTTTTAAAAAAATTGTAACTGTTAATACAATTTTGAACAACTGATTATTTATTCAGTGATTTTATTTTTATTGTCATATGTTTGCACTTTACATGAATAACTTTTCTATCTTGTATTCATGAAGAGGAAAAGAAGAAACATAGAAAACAAAGAATAGTATAAGAAAGTGTCACATTATAGGAGAATGTACTGAAGAATGAAAAAAAATCCAATAAAACTTAAGAACAAAGTGATAAAGATTATCTTTAGAAAACACCACCCTCACCACAGGAACCCTCTCTGTAGTCTAATTAGTGTTTACAAAAAACAAGGGCATATATTTCCTATTCACAAGAAAAGTGTTAATTTTCTTATTTATCTTGATTAGTCCTTTGTTGTAGATGCTCCTTGTTCTGAGGAGCTATCATACTGCTATCATTCCTAGTCCTTGTTACTGCTTTGTTTAGCTTAAATTAAATCACATACAGCTGTATCCAACTTGCAACTGGAAAATGAAATAAAGTAAAGCAACAACAATGCACATGAAATGTAAACTGCATTTTTTCAGACATATGTCAAACTGCACAAAAACATTCCACGCCAAGAGAATCTACTTTGGAAATGGGATTGAGGGATTGGAGACTTTTTAAGGCAACCTGGAATATAAAGCTTGAATATGCTAGTTTTGACATACCATCAGATTTGCTCAGGTAGAGCCCCACATCATGATTCATTAATGTTGCATAATGTGATGTGTTGACATTACCAATGTATTATCAAAATAAGATGTCAAACCTGAGAACTCAAAGGAAGCAAAATTTATAAGAAAACTATCCTTATTATGACACTAGGACACCTGCTTGTGTCGTATTATAAACAGTTGCAAATGCATACATGACCTTTTGGGTTTTTTTACACATAGACTCAACGATATGTGCACTTTTATTTCTTATCATGAATAATTATTTTTCTGCATCTGGAAATCATTGATTTATAATGAGGGGTTCATTATAATTATAAGTTCAGAATACAAATGCCACTGTTCCTGACAGCTGCCAACCTAACGATTGTTACTATTAAAAATCAAACGTGAAAAGTGGATAAAATGAGTCCTCGTTTGCTAAAGAAGTGGTATTTGGGCTGCATAAGTATACATTACATTTTGTAGAATATGCCTCAAAAACTGATTTTAGTATAGTTTCAGTATGTGGGGTTTTTTTGTGTGTAAGAAGTATATTTATAAGTAATAAATACCTTTTTTATTACATGCTGTCAGAGCTTATTAAAGTTTATCCCAAACTTATGAAAAAACTTACTCGGAAATTAACCACTGATTTCAAACAGGTTTATATTTAAATGTACTAAGAATGCAATCTAAATTACAGGTCTATTTATCTGAAGACTTTTTTAAAATGCAATTATAATCAATCATATTGAACTGAAAAATATAGCTAGAATAAAAATAAACTATTGCTTATAAAACATTCAAAACAACACTTTCCAACCTCACTGACAGGTCACTATGCCATATTTATCTGCTTTAAAAACATTAGCTCAATTCCATGAAAGAAAATCCTTTATTAATATGTGACTGGTTAATTCAAATCCTACCTGAATGTCACCATATGATAATAATGATGACAACATCTAGGCCAATAATACAAAATCAATAGAAAGCACTAAAGTGCTATCTCAGGCAAATCTGGAATGTCATTAGTTTATTAATTAAATTGACACCTGCCAAACTAAAGCAAACCGATCTTTGCTGCACATGGAATATTAAAACCATTTCTATCCACTAAAATACTTTATAAAATTAAATGTATGCTGGTAATGAAAGAGAAACTTCAAACAACTTAGAACTAGAAGCTGGATAAATTTAAAGAATAGAATAAAACTGTAAGGTGCATAAATACCATTTTTGCAAATGGTCTTTTAACTCCTATTGATCAGAAGCTAGACATTCAAAGACTAATTATACTAAAACTATTCTATTTCTCTAGAGTACTGGCAAATCATTCACCTGAAACTAATCAGTACTCAAACCACATCACTCTTAATTACATTTATGTTTGTTTGGGGCAGTGTACTTACTTGCATTTGTAGGAGTCACTATAATAAAGAGCTTAAAAACTATTTTTTGAAAATTATTGCTTATTGCTCACCATAGCTAATATAATCTTAGCTAACTTCTTGCACTGAGCCATTTCTTACTCACATGAGGTACATTTGTCATTCTTAGTTGAAAGTAAGCCCATTGAACAACCAGAGCAAAAGTCCATCAAATTTCCCAAGATGAACTGGAGTTTTCTACTCTCCATGAATTCTGGAAGTTGGAGTCCCAACTCATCTGGAGAACATCAAACAGGCAAAGCTGATTTTAAAATTTTGAAGTAAGGTTATTCAAATGAAAATGCTCTCATGAAAGATCCAGGAATTTTGATCAACAAACTCATATAGGATAGCAATAATGTTAACCACAGATAAACATTTGTACTAATCAGATTTTCCTTGAATCTATGTTTGTTAATGCTAGATAAAGAATGCATATGCAATGAGCTTAGACAATAAAATTTAAAGTGACAGGCTTAAAAACATTATAAAAAACATACCATATGTATTGGAGTCAGTCAAAAATGTTCATTGATAACTCTGTAATTTCTTTTGAACTAGAATTTAGCACTTATAACAGAAAATTGTAGTGGATCCAGTATAGGCAACTCTAATGTATTTTTAACCAGAGATAGTTTTAACTCTGTTTTCTTTTTATTTTATTTTCAAAAGAAATATTATGAGGCAGAACAATGCACCAAAGTACAAACTTTTGAGTCTTATGGTCCTCTGCAAATATCTGGAACTTCATACCTCAGTATTTCTTAATCAACTAAGCAGTATGAAATATAACATCAGTAACATTTTTTAAAAAGTGCTGCTACATATACTACAATTTCTTAGCTATAAAAGTCTGGATGAGTACAACATAGCATCATACAAAATTCTTGTCTCTCTTGATTAATATTTTGTGTCTTTGGATTTTTTTCATCAGATATGGTAGCCTTGAATGTATGTTATCAACAGGATTCTGTTTATTTCTCATTGCAGGGAAATGTTATCTTTATCAGTGATATTAAGAGAAGGATTCAACATTTTATATAAGGAAAATCATCCAGGGAGGGAAGTTTTTATTGGACCAAGCCAATGTTTCTCAACCGTGACAACTTTAAGATGTGTGGACCAACATGCTGACTGGGGAATTCTAAGAGTTGGTCCATACATTTTAAAGTTGTCAAGACTGGGAAACATTGGACTAAGCACTTTAAATAATGCATCAAGTCATTACATTGTGAGAAAAGACTAGGTCACACTTGCCGACGGATGCAAAACATATGCAAAAAGGACACAGCGGACGAGCAAAATTTCGGGGGTGGCTCCATCCGTTGTTATCCGCTCTCAAAAGTGGCAAAAATTTGCAAAAACAGAACGGACAACAACAGAAAGGAACGGACGGGGGTAGTACGTAGCGAGGATGGTAAGCGGATGTTCATAGGAAGCCTAGCGGATGGAAGCAGATGGAAGCGGATGATACATTTGCAGGGCTTCCAGGGGAGAATAGCGAAGCAGACGCGTAGAGGAAGGAGTGGATGCATAGCGGATGATACGGATGCACCACGGATGCCTATAGGATGCATAGCAGATGCATAGTGGATGCAAAGCATTCACTGCGCATGCGGGGAGGATGAATTGCGTCAGCTCAGCAGATATAAAAGGATGCAGCTCGCAAGCAGTCACCATTCAGAGGAAAGACCTGCTGCCAGAGACATCTTGAAAGAACACCATGGTTCGTCAGTCAGGGAAGAAGAGAAAGCCTGTGCCTACTCCTGCCAGCCCTGGCAAGAAGGACAGAACCACCATCCCACCCCCTGGTGCTGACTCTGAAGCTGCTGGTGCTTCTCCTGCTGGTGCTGCTGGTGCTGCTGGTGCTGCTGGTGCTTCTCCTGCTGCTGCTGCTGGTGCTTCTCCTCCTGCTGCTGGTGCTTCTTCTCCTGCTGCTGCTGCTACTGCTGTGGTGAACTAGCCCCAAGGCCCTCAAAGCCCTGCTGCTGAAGGCCCTGAAGCCCCTGCCAGAGGGAGGAAGAGGCAAGGCAAGGAGAAGGGAGAGAGGAAACAGTACTCCATTTCCAAAGACCATGAGGAGGAGGTGCTGGAATGGCTGAGGGAGAACGAGTACCTGTGGAGAAAGGGCCACAGGCTCTATTGTGACCCCAAGAGGAAGCAGGCAGCGTGGAGAGACAAGGCAGAGAGCCTGGGCTACACTTCAGATGTACTCCTGGGATGGTGGAAGCACATGCACACCTGGTATGGCAAACTGCACCTGAAGAAATCTAGCCAGGCTGCTGTCAAGCTCACTGACCGGGAGATGTATGTCATGGCCAAGTGCAGCTTCCTGGAGGGTGAGGTCCGCCACCGAGGAGCAGCCCCTCTGTCAACCCTCTCCCTCAGACAGCCCACAGACAGCCACTCCTCTTTCAGCCAGGAGACAGCTACCATGTCCAGGCAGGTGTCTTTGGAGGGCCCTACGGCAGAGACCCCCCCCGACAGCTGCATTCCCCATGCCAGAGGACGTGGAGGATCTCCTGTCTCAAATGGAGCAAGAAGAAGCAGCAGCCAGAGACCAACCCACACCCACCCTCAGCTCCACCTCCACAGAAAGCAGGCAGAAAGGCAGACTGGAGGGTCAGAGTCACACTGTCCTGCTGGAGATCAGGGACACGATCAAGACCTGCACAGATCTTCTCTCTCAGCTGCTCCACAGCGATATACCATTCTCGAACCACAAGCCCTTCATCACGTATGTAAGCCAGATCCTCATGGACCTGCCTGATGCCCAGTACCAGGTGATGGAGGAGAAAATCACAGCACTTCTGCACCACCCTCCAGGCCCACTGAAGCTGCTCCGACCCAGTCCAGGTCTGCTCCTCCACCCCAGGCGATGTCACAGCCCTTCCACGGTTTTCAACAGCCCCTCACCTACCAAGGCTACAAGTACCAGGACTTCCCACAGCAGAGGCAGTCCCAGTCCAGGCCAGAGTCCCTTCCCAGTCCAGGCCCAGGTATATCACATGCCACAGACACCTCACCTGACCCAGCTGCAGACCAGACATCCTCACTACACTCCTCCTTCCTCCACCCCACAGCCAAGCCCCTCAACAGAAAATCTGTCTTCAGTACTGTGCCTGACATCCCAGGTCCTTGAGGAAGGGCCTCTCAACCTCACGGGACTGAGTCACACCATCCCCTGTTGTACTCTCAGGGCCAGGCACCCCAATGGCACCTCAGACTAGCACTCTAGCCACAGCCATCTCCACAGTTCCTGGCCGCTCAACAGCTGAGACCATGGACATGCCTCAGAGTGACTGAGAATAGTGCCAGAGACTGAGTTGTTACCTGTTCACCTTATCTTTGCTTAAAGACACTTTACTTGGGTCATTTTGCTTTTTTAATAAAGTCATACAGTTTACTTAAGACAGTTGTTAATAAAGGTTATCTTTGCTTGAGACACTTGGTTCATTTTATTTACTTAATAAAGTGTTGGTGAAAACTTTGAAAAAAGGGTTAAGCCTTTGCATCCTTGTGGGATAGGTAAGGATAGCTGTGGAATGGGTAAGGATAGTTGTGGGATGGGTAAGGATAGCTGTGGGATGGGTAAGGATTATTATTAGTCCTTTATTATCAATAACAATTTATTCATTGATCAACACATTTCAAAATAAACAAAGCTCTTTATTAATGCCCTATTCATTGTAGGACCACTCAACATACATGGCAGAATCTCATCAGTGTTATGAGACAGGCTCAAGGAAGCATCCATTAAGCATCTACCATCCTGTCTTACCACTCCATTGCTCCAGCTGGGGAGTTGCACCAGTGTTTCAGGAGGTTGCGCTGCTTCTTCCCTTCATGTGAAGCTCTGTTGGGGCCTTGCACATCCTTAGTGTCTATCAGGTTTCGTCCTTGCCTCCATTCATCAGGCTCCTTGTCCCCATTCCCTTGTTGACGGTCCACAAGCCTGTTCTGCAACACTGGCTAGTGGGTGCGCATGAGATTGTGCAGGATTCAGCAAGCTCCCACGATGTTCCACACAGTCCCTGGGTCATGCTGCATGGTGGTGAGAAGTACCTGGAACCTGTTGGCCAGGATGCCAAAGGCATTCTCCACCACCCGTCTTGCCCTGGACAGCCTGTAGTTGAAGTTCCTCTCTTCACGGGTGAGGTATCTGGAACTGTAGGGTTTCATGAGGTAGATTCTGAGGGAGAAGGCGTCATCACCCACAATGAAGTAGGGCACATCTTGTGTGTCATTAGGTAGGGGGTCTGGATCTGGAAAACCCATGATGAGGTTGCGTTCCAGCCCATCCTTGAGGTCACTGGCGTTGTATACTTGGCTATCTGAAGCTGACCCATTGCGTGAAGCATCGATGTACATGAACTTGTAGTCAGCAACAACTGTGGCAAAGAGGATGATACTGAAGAAGCCCTTGTAATTGTGATAAGAGGACCCTGAGTTGGCTGGAGCTTTGCAAGCCACATGCTTCCTATCTATGGCTCCAATGGTGTGGGAAAAGTTCCACCTCTGATACCACTGTTCTGCAAGTTTCCTCCAGCCTTCTTCAGTGGTGGGACACTGGAGGAGCTCCTCCATGTGTTCTTCGATGATGGCCTGCACCACTTCTCTGACCACTTTGCTGATGGTGTTGTGTGGCACCCTCCACGCATACTGCATGTGGTTCCAGAGGCCAGGTGGCGCAGAGTCAGTGCCACCTTCAGTCCAGGGTCTAGGCTGGGATGGAAGTTGGTGCTTGGCTTGGTCAACCTCGGTCTCAGACACTCCACAATTTCATCAAACATGCCTGGTGGCATCCTCATGAAGTGCTGGAATGCACAAGGGTCTTCATTCTTCAGTTCCACCATCAACTTGTCATAGAGTCCAAACTACACTCTTCTCCCGATCCATCGTCGGACCCACACAGCTCTTGGATGTCTCCTTCTTCTCCTTGCGTAGAAAAGGTAAAACAGTCTGAAGAGGGCTTGGTTCTGGTGTTGAATGATGGCAGCTACCATAAGGCATGTGTGATGATCCATGGTGGAGATCAATGAATGATGTGGAAGAGCAAGAGCAAGTGTGAAGAGGTCTGTACACCACGGCTGCTGGACTGATAGTGAGATCCAGGTGATTTCCCCCCCCCCTTTTATAGGAAATGTCAGTTTTCCGCTCAGTGTCCTTCCACATACTCTAGGCATACTCCAGACATCCTTAATATCCAAGATATGTCACGTATACGAACGTTTTGTCCGTTTTAATGCTTTATATACGAGATGCATCCGCTTACATCCTTTCTATTTCCGTACTGCTAATGCTGTGTGGACGTTCTGTGTATCTTTTGCTTCCTCCCTCTTTCAGCTTTCAGCTGCAGCAGATGTGAGTTGTGGGGATGCCCAGAGGATGCTGAGAGGATACAATGGACGTGTAATGGATGACAACGGACGTAGAACGTTTGTTGCCTGTATGTGTCACGGATGTAGATCGTACGCGGCGGAAAGTTCATCCTCTCAAAAATTTTTGTGCAGCTCAAAACTTTTTGAGCGGATGAAATAGCAGTAGACGGATGTTTGATGGATAGAGCGTATGAAACACGTACGCAGTGAGTACACAATGGATGCATCTCGTTTTCAAATGGATGGCAAGCTTTTTTGTCTATTTTACATCCTCTTTGCGTCCGGTGGTGCAGTGGGACATGGGATTAAGGTAAATCACTCTTGTTCAACTGAAAAATCTTAGGACAATTTGCAATTTGAGACTTTTAATTTTCGTAGGAAACAGAGGTTGTTACACCACAAAAATGCTATCAGACTAGAAGCAGAAAAAGGTTAAATTCAGATATCATTCCTCATTCATGACATAGAACATATTTTAACTTGCTGATGCTGATAAGTATAATGATTATCTCTATTTGGGAAATATGTAAAATGAATATTTTAAGGAAATTCTGATCCATGGGTGTCAAACCCAATCATGTCATGTGATGTCACATGATGTATCATACATTTTTTGCCTTTGTGGAGCTGAAGTGGGTGTGGCCTGCACATGATACATCCAGCCTGTGGGCCGCTAGTTTGACAACCCAATATCTGATCTATCAAGGGACTGTTTTTACCAAAGAACATGTAAATCTCAGAAATCTGCATTTGAAGAAAAAGGTATGTCTTAGAATTATTGATTCATAGAATTTTATAGTTGAAAAAGACCATAAAGATTATCTAGTCCGGTCTCTGCAGGATGCAGCCAATTAAACCTTCTTGAAAGAATCCTCTTTAAAATCTCTAGAGACACAAAACAACCCTAATATTTTATTATATTGATAATTCAATTCAGAAGTTCTTCTTAATATTTAAATGAATTCTAGGTACCTATCCATTATATTCATTATTAATAGCCCTAGTTTCTATGGCAATGGAAAAAAATGTTATTTTCTTCCACATTGCACAACTTTTATGTTCCTCAATGCTGCTTTTACATAACCAGATAAGATCGTCGGAACAATGTAAGATAACTCAATGCTACTTTGTCAAAACTATGGGGCGCAGCAGAATAAACAGAAGATATGTGTCAGCTTAGAGAAGCTGCAGTCCTTGCAATCACAGAAACTTCTAGAAACAGAGTCACTGAAATAAACCAGCACCCAAATACATCAACAATGACAGAATCCATAGATTCATCAAATTCTTATATTTGTCATCTTCAAGCACAGAGTGACTCTTGTGTTACAAAGATTAGTTGTGTCCTTTCAAGTAATACTTATACATTACATGTATACATATAAGAACTTCCAGTGCTTATAGCGTACTTATTACTTCAGAGTTAGGAAATTGAAAACTTTAATGTTCTTTTTAATTTGTTATTACGTTTTATACAGTATATTACTTAAGGGAACATGGAGCAAATTATTACCCTAAATATTGAATAGATGTTGTAGGGAACAATGTAAAAAAGTAATAAGAGGATTTAATTGTAGAATGAGGTCTGTTATTGCAACATGGATAAAAGTTTGTAAACTATTAATTTAAATAGAATATAAAAATATATGAAGCTATTGTTTTCTAATAAATAGTTTCAGTCTATTTTATAAAGATACTACTGAGAACTCTACTTACAAAAAAGAAGCAAATTACTACTCTATTATGGGAAACTAGTAAAAAAAAGTTCCTGCCAGAACATGCTCAGCTATTTGAAGCACTCAAATAAACATGAAAATTTATCTGCAAATTAGTCATAGTGGGGCATATTATAAAAAGTCTTGCACCACTCAGAAGAAGAAAACAACTTTACTGTGTCTTCTGCTCAGTGAAGAAAAAAATGATTCCACAGAGTTTATTGGAAAATCAGCATGCTACATAGTAGTTTTCTAACTGGCCAAGAAAAACTTGAAAAGCAAAAGACTTAAAGTAGAAATGTGGTGTTACATGTCATTGGTCAAAGAGGATACATTTCTTCAATACAATCATGCACGTACAATCTACTAAGAAGTACAGATTTAAAAGAATTCCGCCATGGATCCTCCTGGGACCCAATTTGAACACTAGTCAGAATGAAATATAGATAGTATTTGTCCATCTCTGAAAAAAAATTCATAATGCAGCAGATAGAGATCATGCTTAATTTCTAACATTTCTTGGGGTAGCTGAAGGATCACTTGTTTCTTTTCCTGATTTCCAGGAAAAAAAAGCTTGCTTGATCAGTGTCTGATTTTGACGAGCAACCTCAGAAAGTTTAAAAAGGGAGTCCTTATCTAGCCCTTATTTTTCCTTTAATTTTTAAATAATCTAAAAACATGCAGATTCTCTGGATGGACACTTTGGGAAGTACATGAAAAGATCCTTGCCTAACTGTTTAATCCTTATTCAAAAATCCAATCTATTATGTTCAGTGAGCATTCCTCATTGGTCAGTGACTATAGGACCGATGTAACTTTGATCAACTTCACTTTTCAGATTCCATGCAGTTTGGTCTGAAGTATTGAGAACAGAGGCAATTGTGACACAGAGTTTGACAAATAGTAGTGCAAATTCAGTCTCATTTCCAGATCTGTCAATGCATCATTTTCATTGTATCACATTTACCAAGATTCTCCCTCTTTCTTTGATTATGCTTTGTCCCTAGAAATCTTGAACAAAATATTGCAAAATCTAGTATGTGCTTTAGAAGTCAGAACAATGAAGTCTTTGTCTCATGATTGATCTAAAAAGTCATCCTATGTTTATTTTAGCATGGAATTGTTTTTTAGTCTTTATGTAATAAATTGAACATCAGGAGTATCACCTTCAGAAATACTCATTTAACAAGCTTTATATATTCCATCTTTTCTTTTTTGAAGAAAATTTTATTGATTTTTAGAAACAAACATAAACAAGCACAAAACAGAACATGAAAACATAAAACCTCTTTTCTGAAAGCAGCCTGATCCCGGGTTACATCTCTTTGTCCAGACACCAATTCAAATTCATGCTCATTTTTATATACCATTCCATATCTTATTACCATTCTACATATTCTATATAGTTTCACTGCTCTTTTAACTTTCTTAATTTTATTTTTATTTGTTTCATCTCAAATCAGATCATGATATTTATATTCTTTGTCTGTCCTATTTCATTTGTCTATTATTTTTTCTCAATAAACAAAATTCCTCCTGTGGTCACTGGTTGGAGTATGACGCCTTTATATCTTTCCCCTAAAATTATAACACTTAATATAGAACATAACTTCCATTTGGATTCTGTGTAGTACATTAAAGCTACACGCTACATTTTAAAAAGAAAAATATAAATATATAATATAATTAAAACAATGATCTATACCAATTCAATTCTATCATTAATGTAAATATTCATTTAAATTTTAAACATTCAACACATTACTTTTCAAGTAGGTATCATGCTTCTATGGGAACGCTTATAAACTTTCCATAGTTACTTCTCCCCCCACTTCACTTGCATTTTAAAACATTATGTCATTAAAATGTTCCCATTCCTTTCTAAATTAATTGTCTCATTTAATTCATTCCATTTATTTATTCACAAATGTTTCACTAAATCATACGTTGTTTCCAATTTTCTAACATTATTTCTAAATACAAATATAACAATACAATCATATGTACCTTTGCAGAATCACTTTTTCAATTAAATTTTTACCCATTATCTCTAAATAAGTCCTGTTTCTTTACATCTTGCTTCACACCCTTGTAGCTTCTCTTCCCTTCCTTCCTCCTTTACGTCTTCTCTCTGCCCTTTTTATCCCTTGTTTCTCCACCTCGATTTCTCTTTTCTTTATTCCCTTTTTCTGTTGCTTTCTCACATTATATCCACTTTTCACCTTAGTTTTCCCTTTTTTGGTAGTTTTTTTAGGTCTCAAATTCTCCATTCTCTTTCCCCTCTTTCCCCTTTCTTCCCCAAGTAGAGTTACTTGTTCATTTAAAATGGCTTCTTTGTCCCAATCTTCTAGTTGCGTAGTCTTTTCTTGTAATTTCTCGTAGGTAGAGATCGCCATTTCTAAGAATTGAAAAACGGAACCAAGAGAGCCCTTCCCTTCTTGTTCCTCTTCTTTTAAGTTTTTTAAATTCTATTTTCAGTTCATCCACAAGTGATGCCATTGTAGAGTTTTTTTTTCTTTTAAAACAACCACCCAAGTGTTTTTAATCCTTCAAATAAAATTCCAAAAGTCCCAAAGTCAGCAAGCAATCCAAATGCACACAAGTTGTTTCTTTTGACACCATCTTCCTTTTCTTACTTTCTCTTCCTAGGTTTAGTATTTAGTTACAATGTTCCAGTTAAAATGTATCTTTTAGAAGTCCTGTTAAAATTTAACTTTAGATTCTTTAGATTCCAGGCCATCTCCTCCTTCCAAATCCTGTTCTTATTCTCTTCCTCTCCCGTCCCACTTACAGCAAAAAAAAAAAAAAACCCTTCTCTTTTTTTTTTCCTTTTATATTCAGAAATCTTTATTATCCCCTTGGTATTAAATTTTCCAGCTTAAATACCTGTTGATGCCAAAGCTGATTTTTCCAATTTCTCATTCATCTCTTTTGGCTGTCAACGTAAGGAAGGAGAGTGAAATTTTTTTTTTTCCCTTTTCACTTTCATTCGCTGCTTCCGAATCTTCTTTGGGAGCGATGTATCCTTTTTTAAAATTTGAGTTCCAGGATGCCTTAATTGTTGTTTCTTATCCCGGTCAGCCAAAACTTTCACATCAGCACTTTCTTCCTCCTGCACATTCTTTTCCAGTTGAGGGCTTCTTTGAGGTGGCCATTTCTGACCACTGCTCTACCACCTTCGGGATAGGGAGTTTAGCCAGCTGGGGAGGAAAGATGCTGCTTTCCTCGACCTTGCTGGAATCTCCTCTGTCTTCACCAACCTCTACAGGGTGGCTTAGCCCCGAAGCCAGCTGGCTTGGGGCTCTCTAGTGGCATGCCCAGGCAGAAACTGCATACGATTGCGGATTCCTTCCTGCTGCTGAAGCCCTGCAAACCAGAAGTCACCTTATATATTCCATCTTAACTTACAACTGATTGAAAAAGAAATAAAAAAACAGATTGACTTTCTTGTGACTCTAAAAATATATTAATAAAACAAATTGGTAATGCCTTTTAGATAGGATATCTAAACATGCACCATTTTGCATATAGTAGCTAAGGACAGTGCAGAATTCCCAATATAATACTTGTATGTCAGAGATCAGGTGGGAAGTTTTATTATCCATTTGAGAGTAAAAATGTTCCTTGCACATAATATAAAACACAGCAGGCAGATATTACACAGTCCTATTCATGGTGGTTTATATCTTGCAGGATGCATTTGGAAAAAAAGTTGAATTCTGGATAAATAATATAAACACACACAGAGAGAAACAAAATGTAAAGGTTGTTTTATTTCTACTAGTTATGGACAAAGTCAGCCTCATATTTATTCATTTTTTGGGGAACAATTTTAATTCTATTTCTTCCTCAATAAATTTGCAATTAACAGGAACTCTTAGAGTTTTTTTCTGAATTTACTCTTTCTGTGTACACATTTATATATTATTTTTCTAACACAGTAAATGGATTTTTAAAAAGCAATTAATTCAGATTTTGTCACTGAATGCATTGTATGCACCTAAGAGATATGTGTATATATATATATATGTATATATTTGTTTTCTGAGGTTTTCGTGGGTATTTGTATGTGAATCTTTGGTTATTCGGGTTTTCTCCCGCGTAGAATTGGAAGTATCTGGGCAACGTTATGATGAAGTCTCATTCATCATCTTCAGGCTTGTTTCTTCACCTCTGTGCTTCTCAGAGTAATGTGAGCTTGCAGCTGCTTCTTCCTTTTAACTGCTAGTGGGGGTGTGACTTGATTGGTTGGGGGTTTAGCTGTGTTCTGATTGGTAGGTGGGTTGTCTGTGTTCTGATTGGCTGGGGGTGTGTTCTGTTTAGGTGGGGGCTTGGTTGTGCTCAGGTTAGTCTTAGTTGCTGGGGGATTTGAGCTGGTGAGCTGGTGAATATGAAGCCAAACAACAGGACCACAGCTCACCAGCTCAAATCCCTCAGCAACTAAGACTAACCTGAGCACAACCAAACCCCACCTAAACAGAACACGCCCCCAGCCAATCAGAACACAGCTAAACCCCCAACCAATCAGAACACAGCTCAAACACAGGGTGTGTTTGAGCTGGAGGTATCAGAGGGAGTCTGTGCCCAGGTGTTTGCCTGGCTTGTGGTGTGGAGATCTTTCTATTTGAGAGTGCAGGCTTCCGAATGATTGACAGTCTGCTGGAATCATCTCTTCTATTCATGCTTTCAGGTCTTTTTTCAATCTCTATGGCTTCTCTGATGATTCTGTGGCTGGGGTTTTCTATATTGGCTAGGGTTTTAGTGCCATTGAAGTTGATGTTGTGACCTGTGGTTTTCATGTGTTGGACTAGTGAGGAGGTGTGTTCCAGCTTTTTTACTGCATTTTTGTGTTCCTCTAGGCGGGTACTTATTCTTCTATTGGTCTGTCCAATGTATGTGGCCGGGCATGATGTACAGGGAATTTCGTATATGCCTTGGTTTTCCAGGTCAATTTTATTTTTGGGATTTCTAAGGATGGCTGCTATTTTTTTGTCTGTTTTGAAGGCAGTCTTGATGTGATGCCTGTGTAGTATCTTACTGATTTTGTCTGTAGTACCTCTTATGTAGGGCAAGACAGCTGTTCCATAGATCTGTTGATCTTCTGGGTCTCTGTTATGTCTTGGTGTGTTTTTGTGGATCAAGCTGGTGATTTTGTTTTTGTGGAAGTCGTTGGCTGTCAATACTTTAGTCAGGGTGTATAGTTCAGTCTTTATATGTGTCTTGTCTGCCAGGCGTTTGGTTCTGGTAATTAGTGTTTTAGCCACGGAATTTATCTGTGCTGGGTGGTGGTGGGATTGGGCGTTGAGGTAGCGGTTGGTGTGTGTTTTCTTCTGGTATACGGTGTGTCCCAGTGTGCCATCTGTTCTTTTGTAGATTAGTACATCTAGGAATGGTAGGTGTTTGTTTATTTCCGTTTCGTTGGTGAACTTGATTTTGGGGTGTGTGCTGCTTAGGTGTGTTTGGAAATTGTTTAGGTTTTCTTTTCCATGGGGCCAAATCACAAATGTGTCATCAATGTATCTTAGCCATAGTTTAGGTTTGTGGGTGGTATGAGCCAGGCCTCTGGATTCGAATTCTTCCATGAACAGGTTTGCAATGACGAGTGTACAGTGATGATCCCATAGGGGCTCCTTCAATTTGCTTGTATCTTTGTCCTTTGTACATGAAATATGTGTTGGTTAGGCAGTGTTTTGTTAGTTCCATGAGGTCTTTAGCTGGTTGGTATTTATTTTTTATGATTTCAAGAGTTTCTTTTATCGGGACTTGAGTGAATAGTGAAACCACGTCGAAACTTACAAGCAGATCTTCTTGTTCCACGTGTAGATCTTTGATCATTTCTAAGAAGTGGTATGAATTTTGTACATATGAAGGTGCAGTTTCAGCATGGGGCTGTAGTTGTTTTGCTAAGTGTTTAGCTAGGTTTTGTAATGGTGCTCCTTGAGCTGATTATGGGTCTGAGAGGTATGCCTTCTTTTGTATTTTTGGGAGGCCGTATAATGTGGGGCATCTAGAAGATTTTTCTCTTGGGATGATCGTCTGTTGGATTTCTTTGCTTATATGGCTGGTTATAATTTTCTTCTTGGTTAATTTTTCCAGATATGTGGTTGGGTCTGTGTTTATAGGTTTGTATGTGGAGTCTTGGTGTAGGTCTGTCAATTTTGTTTCCCTGTGCATCATGCCCAGCCACATTGGACAGACCAATAGAAGAATAAGTACCCACTTGGATGAACACAAAAATTCAGTAAAAAACCTGGAACACACCTCCTCACTAGTCCAACACATGAAAACCACAGGTCACAACATCAACTTCAATGGCACTAAAACCCTAGCCACTATAGAAAACCCCAGCCACAGAATCATCAGAGAAGCCATAGAGATTGAAAAAAGACCTGAAAGCATGAATAGAATTGATGATTCCACCAGTCTGTCAATCATTTGGAAGCCTGCACTGTCAAATAGAAATATCTCCACACCACAAGCTAGGCAAACACCTGGGCACAAACAGACTCCCTCTGATACCTCCAGCTCAAACACACCTCCACCAGGTACCCAGATGAAACCCAGCTTCCTAATAGATAAAAGCCGTCCTTTCACACGAAGACAAGCTGCACTGAAAGCCTCCAGTGCAGGAGCAGAGTGTTGCCAGCCAATCAAAGCCACAAAACAGACAGAAGAAACCAGAAACACCAATCAAACAAACTCCAAGTCCAATAAACACAGACCAAGACTCCCAACCAATCAGGATGTAGAAAGAAACATCCCGGCACAACAATAGGCTTGCCTCAAATTTAAAACCAACCGCTGACCCACATACAAACTCAGTACAGAAGCCTGATGATGGCAGATGAAACGTTGCTACAACTTTAAAAGCACTACAATGACGTGGGATAATACCGGAAGGAAGCTGAACAGCACACATGTAAGTACCCGCGAAAACTTTAAAAAAGATAGATAGATAGATAGATAGATAGATAGATAGATAGATAGATAGATGGATGGATGGATGGATGGATGGATGGATGGATGGATGGATGGAT
>BLBF01000002.1:39072109-39094155 GCA_015471245.1 Laticauda colubrina
CAAAACCTAGCTAAATACTTAGCAAAACAATTACAGCCCCATGCTGAAACCGCAGCTTCATATGTCCAAAACTCATACCACTTCTTAGAAATGATCAAAGATCTACACGTGGAACAAGAAGATCTGTTTGTAAGTTTTGACGTGGTTTCACTATTTACTCAAGTCCCAATAAAAGAAACTCTTGAAATCATCAAAAATAAATACCAACCAGCTAAAGACCTCATGGAACTAACAGAACACTGCCTGACCAACACATATTTCATATACAAAGGACAATGATACAAGCAAATTGAAGGTGGCCTTAAGGGATCACCATTGTCACCCGTCATTGCAAACCTGTTCATGGAAGAATTCGAATCCAGAGCACTGGCTAATGCCGCCCACAAACCCAAACTATGGCTAAGATACATCGATGACACATTTGTGATTTGGCCCCATGGAAAAGAAAACCTAAACAATTTCCTAACACAGATTTCAATTCACTTTATATCTTAGAACATGTAAAACAGACAAGCTATGTTTTGGCATTGTCTAGTCATGTACACCCATATCCATGGAAACTCTCAAGGGGGCTGGAAGAAAGAAGAAATATGCTCTCTTTTCTAATTCAATGTTTTTCTTTATTGATAATGGGAGGACAACAGATACTATGTTAGGTCCTCATTTGAGAGAAAGCTGTTTGGTTGGCAAAAAAACAAACAAGCCCAAAGTCTTTAAAACAACTGAGATTCCATATTCCATATTTCAGAGAAAATTCTTGCAAAAAGATAAATAATGGATAATTTGGTTGGTAGCTAAAGCAATCTATAATATGATGGCTGATAGGTATTAAACAGTTCTAGCTGTTGAAGGTAGACTACTGGTTTGTTAATTTTCCAACTAGAGCAAGATAGACTGATATTCTAAAATGGACTGCGAAGTTTATATAAATAAGGATGTATATTCCTGTGTGAGAATGGGAAAAGATCAGCCAAATCATATGGGAGTGTGATTATGAGAAAACAATGGAATGGCATGCTCTTCTAGACGGCCATGCGCCATAAAATAGATGGAAGAACAGGAAGGTATTTACCAACCAACCTCAAGATCAACTGTCAGCATTGCAGGCTGTAAGGAATTGCCAATTAATTCTTTAAAGTTTTTCATAAACCAAAATAGATAAATAGTAATTAGTGTTCTAAAGGAAATACTTAAATACTGGGAAACATATAAGAAGGAAAAAAAACAGATTTACTGGCCTTGTTAAAAATAATTTTTAAAATATTTTTTTCTTTGTTTGGTTTTTAAAAACTTTTAAAATATCCTTTATAACAACTATTTATTTATGGATAAGTGCATTTCTCCTTTCTTTTTGCTTTATTTTTTTTTAATTTTGCTGATAATAGATGTTAATAAATATTAAAACCTTTTAAATCACATCTTTTCCTGCAAGAAATAATATTTTAGAAATAGTAATCTAACTGCATGCATGCAAAAAAGGTTTTCGAACATGAATACAATATTAGAGATGCAGTGAAATTCATTTAAATACATATCCAACTATTTTTTCATATGGGAAAGCCGTTATTATATAGATTAATTCAAGTTTGAGATTTAATATTTTCAGATGTTTATGTTTCTTTGAAGTTTATCCCTATCTCATAGGAGTTGACATGTGGACAAAGAAAGTAGATTTTCTTTACCTCACTTACAGTTAAAAGACTTAAAAAGTCAGGCTTGGAAAGACAAACATATGGCTTTAACTATTCAGTGGTCTGTAAAATTGATCAATATAAATTAGGTATAGATGACTGCAACAAATTATTGCTTACATACATTGAAATACAACTTTATTTATCTAGTACTTCTATAAATATATGCATTAAATATGTTTTTCAAACTTTTTTCTTTTTTTTTTTCTTTCTAAATTATTTGCATTCTTTTATATTTTTGTAAATTCTTGTTTCTTATATTTAGTTAATAAGAATAAAAATAAAAATATGTAATGAAGCAACACTGAAGCAGGAAAAGTTTAAAGTGTTTGCTCTAATGAGGCTTGGCTTCTTACTTTAATTTTGGAATTTTTGATCTCTTTTCTCATACTCAATAATAAAATATTATAGATACTAATGGCTGGAAAATTATATGAATTACTGTTATAAGTACATTACATTTTATGTGTTATTTAGTAGCTTTTATGGATTGATGAAGTTTGATACTATTTCAGGTAATTCTATTAATAAATTAATTAATAAATTACAATACAAAGGCTAATACGCCTTCCAAAAATTTGAATATTTTGCTCAAAATGTGTAAATTTTATGCATTGATTTTTGCATACATTTTCAAATATTTATCATAAGGAAAATAACCATGGTTGTACAATATTTTTTATTAGTTTTATTTTGATCTGTTTAAAATACCTGTTAAATATTACTATGGAAATATTTCTACAAATATACATATGTGTGTGTGTGTGTCTGTCTGTCTGTCTTGGAGTATGTGTCTTTTTAATAAGCTTCACCTTATTAAAACTGATTGGAATAAGCACTGGAACCACCACAGCTTGTTTATGCCCTGAACTTTCAACTTTGACTTTCTGATTTTCTCCAATTCTTTGTTTGAAAATCAACTATCACTTGAAATTAATTATTTATAATTAATTAATTATTAATTATTTATACATTATGGTTGGTTTCACATCAGTCATATTATTATTGTTGTTGTTTGTCAGTCAGCCAAGTGTTCAGACTGGATTTCGCATTTTTATCCACCTACAGAGTCCTTCCCAAATCAGGCTGATGCCCATGCTTTTCCATATTTGGCTCATGTTCATCATTGTTGTGCAACCCAGTGCAGTCTGATGTTTTATTTCTGTGCTGCATTCACTGCTTTGAATTATCTGTGATCCTAAGAAAATGAATTTTTATGCACATTCTATCTTTTCACCATCAATTTCTATTGTGATGTTTCCCTTTTTTACAGTTGTCATGAGCTTGGTCTTTTTTATGTTCAGAAATAGTTCAAAATTCTCACTTACTTCTGTGATTTTCTTGATCAAATGTTTCAAGTATTTTTGTTTGTTTGTTTGTTTCTGAAAGGAGAGTTGCATTATCAGCATATCGAAGATTGTCAATGTTTCTTCCATCAATCTTCACCCCAATTTTTTGATTCTTCAAGATCCAGCTTCCTATTGTGGTTCGCCAGCAACCAGTGCAGACAGCAGTAGAATCAGACAGTGAGGAAGGACAGCAACCAGTCCAGGAGTCTGGGGAGGTTTTGGCTGAGGGTCCTGCATCTGATACAGAGTTGGGGCCAGGACCATCTGAGAGTTATGTGCTGAGACAGGAGCCTCCAGAATCTGGCATTAGCGAGGAAGAAGAACAGGACAGCCTGTTCCCCGTCTGTGTGTGCGCAGAGCTGCCAGAAGGCAACAGCAGCTAAAACAAAAGGGATGACTTGGGAGTAAGACTTGGAGGTGATTGCCCCTCCTAAGGTATAAAGGAAGTGCAAAGGTAGGAAAACCTTTGCAGGAAGTAACATCATTCGCTCTGATCGGTTTGGACTCTGAAAGCTCCATGGTGAATTTGCTCTCTGTTTGGGTTTGGAAAGACTAATTGGGACTGTAGTCGTTGGCAGTATTTCAAGTAAGATAAAGTGTGTTCTTATCAGATTTCTTTCAAAAATCTGATAAGATTTTGGCAGACGTCCCTGGCACTAATTATAACTGGTTAAGACTCATTCCAGGCTGTGAATGTCAAAAATTCACAGCCGTTGAACTAAAATAAAAGTGTTTTGGATTTTATGTGTGTTTGCTGGTGTGTTGGGAAGCTTTGGTCAGAATACTTCCTCGTGATCATCACAGCATACAGGATGAATACAAAAAAGGGGAAAGAAGGCAACCTTATCTCGTTCCTTTATCTGTCTTGAATGAATTGATGTTTCCATATACTGTTCGCACAATTTGTGTACAGTGATTGCATCAACTTAACCAGATGTGCTGGTACCCCAGATGTTGAGGACTCTCTATAGCTTCTCATGATCAACACAATTGAAGGTTTTCTTGTAGTCACTGATCAAAAGCAATATAAAACTAGTTATTGATAATTACAGAAACAGAGATATAACATTCCATTTAACTAATCAGCAGATTGCCATTTTAAAGGATATTAAAAATGTTACTTTTGATATAAGATGTTTTACTCAACAATTCTTTTTCCAAAAAATGTATTGAACATTAACTATGATAATTTCACTTTCTTGGAAGTGTAAAACTGGAACACTACTTGAGGGTAAGCCATAAATGTTTTATGGTATTCCACTCAGTCATTTTTGTGAGGTGGGTAGCTACGTAAATTTGATAAATAAATAAATGAACAAATGAATGAATAATTTGATAAATAAATGAATGAATATTTTTTTGTATAACATGTAAAGATTAGGTTTTTAAGCTGTTGATCTATATATCAAAACAATGGAATTTAGCAAAGTGTGGGAAATTTTGGATCTATACATTGTAAACAGTCTAACTGATTTTCATCTCTGAAGAGCAATCTGCCTTCTCTATAGTGATGTACTTAATAGGTATTTTACCTATTAATTTGTTGCATATTAATACAGAGGAAAACAGGATCAGTTTCTTTCCATGTGCTACGGCTTAATTGTTGTTTAAAAATAACTTATTTTTATATAGGTATTGCATTGTTTATGTAGCTCTGTATTATAAGTTTTTTCCCCTGAATTTTTCTTTTTTGGTTATATTTTAGTTCACTGTAATTTTTTTTGTTTTCTGTATATTAAAAGAATTAATATATATATATTTCAACAATATGAGCACATTAATGTTCAAATTGCTGGTGAATTCCTTATCAAATACCTATACATGATTTGCAGCCACAGAATTAAGCTACAGCTGGAAAAGTGAAGCAGCCAACTGAATGTTTTTTTCCCCTTTGACATATATCTTCTATTAGAGTCTGCATGCCATTTGCAGCTTGAAATTTTCTACCAAATAATGCTTGAGGGAAAAATAGTTGATAAGCTATTGGTTGCTTGTTATTGTAGGTGCATTTAAATTATGCATTATTATTTTTTTCTGTTCCTGCTGTTTTGAAACAAATCGGGAAGATGAATGTATCCTCACTGTTTTTCGTACAGGATGATAGTTTTGATGTTATCTCATGTACCTCCAGCAAGTCAAGAAACTTAGAAAATAGGGGGAAATGGACACGAAAAATAGTTTACCATATTGCAGAGATCTAACACATCAGATGAAAGTGATCATTATGTTCAAAGACTGCACATGGATTAGGAGGGTAATCTAAATGATTCCTAGTCAACACAGAATAAAATACGTTATTTTAAAATGTTTAGCATCACAAGCAATCACTGTGCCTCTGAAATTCTTGCTGAATTCATATACAATTTGGTGAATTGTAAAGTTTGGTGATTTTAATATTTTTTTTAAAAAATAATAATTTTAATTTATGGATCCATATGCACCATCTCAAATAGTTCATGTACACCATGATTACCTACAAGTGCCATGTTGCCAGTCTCTAATGGGGCTCAAAGGTTTTCAATGATTATGTAGTAGCTTACACAAAAGAAAAAGAAATCATTGGAATAGATTAACTTTAAACCTCTAAAATGGCCTGCTGGTTTCCTCAGTTGATAGAAAACCTATTATGTGGATTCTTTTCTCAAAACTTTGCAAACCTATTTTGTGGATTCTTTTCTCAAAACCACTAAATATGGTTTCTTATATCTCCTAATAAATTCAACTCTGAAAAACAGTTATATTTTACAGGATAAGCTTCCTATTTGGAAGTGTGGAGAAAATATGCAAATTTCTATGTAATATAAATTTGCTTCAGACTTTTCTACATAGGGCAATTTTGTTCAAGTGAACCTAAGCAGAGCAATTGCCACAGGAAGACAATAGCAATTGAAGGTAAGTAAATAAATGTTTGTGAGATATCTGACTACTATGAGTGAGTTTAAATCTCCAGGATCCAATCAATTAACCCAAGATTCTTGCAAAGCTTGCAGCTATCATCTTGAAGAATCTTTCTATGATCTTTGAAAAATAATGGACAATGCCTGAAGACTAGGGTAGGGCAACTGTTTTTCCTAGCTTCAAGAATAGTAGAAAGGAAGAGCTAGAGATTTATAACTACTGAAAGGTCAGCTTGACAAAACTCTAGAAGATATTACACTGTGTCACTGAACATTTAGAAAATATTTCATGTCTTACCAAGAGGTAGCATGTGTTTATTAGAACAAGTCATATCAAAACAACCTCATATTTCTTTTATATATAATGACCAATATAGTTGATCACAGGACATATTAGTAGTATACTTTGGGCTTAGCAAGGCATTTTACAAAGTCTCCCATGAAATCATAGTAGATAAATGGTGAGAAGTTATTCTGCCATTAGATGGATACAAAATTAGTTGAACAATTATATCAGTATGTGTTAATGACTGATTGTCAAGCTTGAAGAAAATGACAAATGGTTTACTATTGAGCTGCATTCCAGGACCTATTCTGTTCAACAGGTTTATGTGTAGATGAGTAGTTAGAAATTATTTTCAGATGTGTAGATTATGTGTTAGGAGAATAATAAATACTTTATAAGTATCTATACATTAGGATTCCTTAGATCATTACAAGATAGAATAATGGACAGAAACAAATATAGCACAAACAAATGCAAAATTGGCATGAATATAGGATAGGCTAACATTACATGTGCAGCAATGCATGTAGAACAGATCTGGTGTACACTAGATCACAAGCCAAGAGTGTGATGCACGTGCAAAAAACAACCCCAAACCAAAAAATAATTGCAATCTTAAGTCACATTGAAGTAAGTTGAATGTTAATGTGAAGAGAAATAATCATTTACCTCTAGTCTTCATTGGTCAGGCCATACCTAAAATATTGTACCCAGTTCTAAATACTGAGTTTTTGGAGAGACACTGACAAACAGGAACATCTCCAGAAGAACACAATTCTGATAATAAGGGAAGGGAAGATTGAATGAGCTTTGCTTAAAGATAAAAAGATGATGGGAAAACAGATATAAAACAGATATATTGTTCCAGAAAAGATCAGAAAAATTGGCCAAAGTGATATTAAAATTCAAAGAAGCACCCAGGGGGAGGAAAAGGGGCTCAAGAGTTCAAATATTTCCACACCAGATTTGGCGCCAGCTGGAGTTTGGTCCCCACGCAATAATTTGAAACATTTTGAAATCTCAGTGGGAATTGGGAATAAATATTGTGGCGTCACACACCAATAAAAAGAGAACCGCCAGCATGGCTGAATCAAAGCCGGGAAGGCAGCTGAGACAGAAGTGAAAAAGAAAGGAAAGAGCTTGTAACTGCATGTTTAGTCTTGGTAAGAATCCCTCCAATCTCTTCAGTGGAATTTTCCTTGGAAAGTGGGACTCAAAGGAGGAAATTAGCTGCAATTAACGATGGTGAGTGACTGTCAGATTTAGTAAAGAAAAAAAAGATATTGCAGCTAGAAGTAACTTTAAAAGTAAAGGACAGATTGGATTGGATAATTTCTGGACTGTATTTTTACTACTACTCAACTTGAAGAACTTTGGGAAACAATTGGAAAATAATCGTATTCAAAGACATATTGATTGTAGTTAAAGTGTTTTAATTCAGCAAGTTTTTCTCTCTTTCAATAATCCAGTGTGCTTTTGAACATCCTGTTACAGCCTATTGTTTACAGCATAATAGCAGCAGCTATTGGAGCAATAAATTCCTCCCACCCAGTAAATAACAGCTGCTAGTAAAATAATTAACCCTTTCCTTGAAGACTCTCAGTACTACCTCACTACTTTAATCAAACACTGATTAATTCATCACCTCAAAACTTACAACTTTTCGACCTCATTATATATATCAATGATTAGATAATCAATTTCTATAAAATAATTTATTAATGGTTTAATTGATTTATTTTTTAATTGATTAGTGTGATTAGAGTGTTTAGTACAAATGGTGTGATTACTTATTAGTTTAAATGATAAAAATTCATGTAATTTAATTGATTAGTAAAATTAGTGATTTAGTGAATTTAATTGAACAGTGTGATTAATGATTAGTGTAATTAATTGATTAGCAATTAGTGTAATTAATTGATTAGACTGATTGTTGCTTAGCAAAATTATTTGACTAGAGAGAAGAAAAATCCAATGCCAAACCACAACCTAAAGAGAAAGCTATCCCCACCAATGAACCACAAGACTCCTGCACATGCCTTAAATGCTATAAAACTCTAAAGGATAATGAAAATTCCATCAAATGTTCTCTATGTAACAAACATGCTCATCATGACTACTTGGGATTACCCGAGCAAATGATTCAAAACCTAGAATCATCCAATGAGTTTCCATATCTCTGCAAATCATGCAGATCCAAACTGGATCTGTTTGAAAGAGTTGATACCATAGAAACACAAATAACATCCCTTGACACCATAGTAGCATCCCTGGATGCTTTAAAAGAAAGATTATCCAACCTTGAAAAAAAAGACACAACACAAAAAACTGAACTTCAATAGCTACAAACCACATCTCTATCCAACAACCACAACCCAATCCACAACCCAATCCACACAAAAACATAAATCAGACAAATAATGATATCCCAATCCTCATCAGAGAAGCTGTTGAGCACAAACGGAAACGTCCAAATGCCATCTTATTTGGTCTTGAGGACATCTGTGACAATGATGAGATCACAACTGTCCGAAACATCATAAGTGATTATCAAGCATCAACCATCTCCCCTGATGAAATACTTGACATTTCCCGCATTGGCCGAGAGCTCAAAAACAGAGACGGCTCTGTGGCCCCACACTTCTGCAGGATCATTTGCAAAAATGAATCAAGCAAACATAAATTCATTTATACAATAAATTCACTTCCCAAAAGCCAACCATAAGAACCTCCATTCTCACCCTGACCTAACCATACAGCAACGTGCCCACTCCTGTGTACTCTGCACAGAACTCAAAAAATGTCTAGACAATGGAGAGAAGGACCTGTACATTGACTACCGTGCTAACTGTATCAAAAGTAATAACACAACCTGCAACTCAGCTTTAACCTTCAACCACAATCCTACTTCAACCAATCCACCATCACCCAAGACTAGGCATGCACACCCCTAACTACCTCAATTCCAAGTACAGCTGGCCTTAAATGCAAGTTACTCAATGCAAGAAGCCTTGTGAATAAAATACCTGAATTTCTCCTCTTATAAAATACAGCAAAATTCGACACCATATTTGTCTGTGAAACATCTCTCCCCGACTCCATTACCACAGTAAGAGACTATCATGTTTACCGATCAGATCGTGAAATTCATAGAAGAGGTGGTGTTGCTATCTTCTATAAAAAGTCCTTACATCGAAAAAACATCATCTGTGAACTATCCTTAAATATCACATTTCGATTCTTACTATGTTATAGAGCACCTGATCATCACATCGAACATGTAAACAAGCTAAATTCACCACTAACATGGGCAATGCTTTTATCTTTCTTGGTGACTTCAATCTACCTCATATTAACTGGACCCAAAACAAATGTACAACTGAACCCATACATGCAACCTTCTACAATGCTGTTATAAATCTGGAACTGGAACAACTAGTAACCAACAATACTAGACTTAACAACTGCTCCGATCTCATCTTCTGCAATAGTTTGAATTTAATTTATGGAATACAAACTAAAGAACCCTTTTCCAACTGTGACCACAATATGTTTGACTTTTGTCTCAACATATGCCCACACAAAAACTATCACAATGACGTAATCCCAAATTATAACTTCAAAAAAGGAAACTATGATTTTATAGACAACGATCTCTCATCCCTTGATTGGCAATCTCTATTCACTGGATACAATACTGTTGAAGACCATTACAACATATTTTTACTTGAAGTCAAAAGAGTCATCAAACTATATGAACCAATAACAATTTCCCCCCCCCCCAAAAAAAAGATTACCCATAACAATAAGGAAACTTCAATCCAAAAAGAGATCACTCTGGCGGAAAAACAAATCTGATCACGTTAGCAACTTCAAAAGCCGATACAAAAATTTATGCCACCAGATAAAGACAGAATGCACCAATTATCACATTAAACAAGAAGAAAACCTGCACTTTCTACAATTTTGTAAACAACAAACTAAAAGACTTAAGGCCCATCCCACCCCTAATAGGACCTAATGGTAAAGACTGCAACAATGACACCATTAAAGCCAACATCTTTAACACATTCTTTGGCTCAGTATTTGTAAACAGCAATGAATCATGTCCAGTATTTCCTAGCCGAACCACAGAAAACTACAATAATCTAATACATATCGATTTTACAGAAGACAAGGTTGA
The DNA here is from genome assembly GCA_015471245.1 of Laticauda colubrina. NCBI lineage: Eukaryota > Metazoa > Chordata > Lepidosauria > Squamata > Elapidae > Laticauda > Laticauda colubrina. The sequence continues at coordinate 39,082,516 of BLBF01000002.1, forward strand.
AAAAGCACTATGCAATCTAAAACCATCTCTATCCATTGGACCGGACAGAATATGAGCCTACTTCCTAAAAAAGCTATCCACTGCCAGAGCAGAACCTCTAAGCATAATCTTTGAAAAAACTTTCAGGATCAGCTCCTTGCCAAACCTATGGTCACAAGCGATGGTTATCCCCATCTTCACAAAGGGAGACTCCAGCCTAGTTGAAAATTACAGACCAATCTCCTTATGCTGCGTCACCTGTAAAGTCATGGAATCAATTATTAACCAATTCATTATCCTCCACTTAGAGACAAACAACCTACTCTCTAATAAACAATTTGGTTTCAGAAAAAAACTATCCTTTAATCTGCAACTCTTACATTGAAAAAACATATGGACTACACAACTCGATCAGGGCAAAATAATAGACGCAATCTACATAGACTTCTGTAAAGCCTTTGATTCAGTGGTACATGACAAACTACTCCTAAAAACTAAAATCTTATGGAATCTCTGGACAGCTGCATAGAAGCATTCCTGTCAAACAGACAACAAATGGTCAAAATTGGGAGCATCCTATCAAATTCTGTATCTGTCAACAGTGGTGTCTCCCAAGGCAGTGTTCTAGGACCAACTCTCTTCATACTATATATAAATGATCTCTGTGATCATATTAAGAGCAACTGTGTTCTCTTCGCTGATGATGTAAAGCTGTTCAATATCACAGACAATACTGCTACCCTTCAAAAAGATCTTGACTATGTATCAGAATGGTCAAACAAATGGCAACTTCAAATCTCAACAAATAAATGCTCTGTCTTACATATTGGCAAAAAACAAAACAAAACAGAAAATAAAATACAAGCTGAAGTCAAGACCTTGCTGATGATCCAAGCTCTGTAAAGGATCTTGGAAAACTCATCTCTAATGATCTAAGTGCTAGAGCCCACTGTAACTACAGAGCCAATAAGGCATTAAGAGTTGTTAACCTAATCCTACATCGCTTTTTCTCTGGTAATATCACACTACTAACTAGAGTATACAAAACATTTGCTAGACCAATACTCGAATACAGCTCATCAGTCTGGAACCCACATTACGTATCTGATATTAGCACAGTTGAGAAAGGCCAGAAATATTTCACAAGAAGAGTTTTCCATTCCTCTACTCATTGTAAAATACCTTATGCCACCAGACTTGAAATTCTTGACCTAGAAAACTTAGAACTACGCCACCTTCAGTCCGATCTAAGTATGGTATATAAAATTATAAATTGCAATGACTTACCTGTCAATGAATATTTCAGCTTCAACCATAACAATACAAGAGCAAACAAAAGATACAAACTCAAGGTTAATCGCACTAAACTTAATTGCAGGAAATACAACTTCAGCAACAGAGTGGTCAACGTCTGGAATACTCTACCTGACTCTGTGGTTTCTTCCCAAACCCCAAAAACTTTAACCTTTGACTGTCTGCTATTGACCTCACCCCTTTCCTAAGAGGTCTGTCGGGGGCGTTCATAAGCGCACCAACATGCCTACCGTCCTGTCCTATTTTTTATTTTTCTTATATGTACCCATTTCATGTATTCATAACTATGTATATACTGATACCTATTATCTTGTAGTTGATTGACAAATCAAAATAAATAAAGTAAAATAAATTTTGGTTGGGAAAAAAATTTCCCAGTACTAACAACAGCTTAACAATGAAAGGCTGCTTTCAGAGGAGATAGACATTCCTTTATTTCAGGAAAGATTATTATTATTATTATTATTATTATTATTATTATTATTATTATTTAAATATATATATTAGTCAAGGCTAATGAGCATACCTAATACTACTCTTCCCCACCAATGATGGCCATCTGTAATGGTGGATTCTTACATGAGTCAACTGATTAGACTAATCAATATCCAAGGATGCGTTCAATCTTTTCTTTGAATAATAGATAATCATAGATAAATACATGCAGACATATAGTTTCTTGCCAATTCACAAATCTAAATTTCTGGAAAATCATTGTGTTACTTGGGGTTGGGGGAGGAGGGTTGTACTCCTTTTTCTCTGTATTTTGTCTGAAAAGACAGCTGTTTTAAATCCAGCACAGTTTAGGAAGTCCTAAATCAAAACGTGAAGAGGAATCAGCAAAGCATCTCCCCACAATTCTTGTAGTATCAGAATGTTTCTATTACCGTATATACTCGCATATAAGCTGACCTTAGAATGCTTTTTTTTTTTTTCAAATTTGGGGGTCGGCTTATATGCGCATAAATCTGATTTCTGATACAAGTGACATGATGATATGACACCACTTCTCAGATCACGCAATATTGATATTACCATACAGCGATATATACTTACAGCACATTTCTTTTTACTCTGGGTGCCTCCATTTTGGTTTTTCTCCCACCGGATATAACACGCTCTGATTGGTTTAGTTAGTCACATGACCGCTGTAGTGTTTGCGATCATCACATGCAACTTTGTATCCAGTTTCTCTGCATTTAGTAAAGCATTCCGCAGTAAAATTCATTAAAATATAGCCATGTATGATTTTAAAAGAAAAAGAATGTCTTATGCTGCTTCTTTTAAACTAAAAGTAGTGAAGGCTGCAGAGGAAACAAGCAACCTTGAAGCAGCAAGAACCTTTGGAGTGGATGAGAGCAATATTAGAAGATGGAGAAAGAATAGTACATTGGATTGCACCCCCAGTTCAAAACGAACAAAAAGAGGGCCCAAAGCTGGGCAATTCCCTGAAATGGAAAAGGACATTCTTGAGTGGTTTGAGGCTCAAAGGCAGAATGGCTACAGTGTGTCTAGATTGGCCGTGCACTTACAAGCATTGCAGATGGCCAAATCTGGAAAATACCAAGGTACTTCAACCTTCACTGCTTCCCCGGGCTGGTGTACAAGGTTTTTGAAGAGAAATAGGATATCACTAAGACAAAGAACAAAAATAGCCCAAAAGCTACCATCAGAATTTGAGGAAAAGGTGATGAACTTCCAACGTTTCGTGATAAATAAACAAAAGACTGGTGATTTTCCTCTCAGCAGGATTGGCAATATGGACGAGACCCCTATGTGCTTTGACATGCCAAGCACTAAAACATTGAACCAAAAGGGTGAAAAAACAGTTCTTCTTAAGACAACAGGGCACCAAAAAAAACCATTTTACAGTGGTGCTGAGTTGCACTGCAGATGGGGTGAAGCTACCCCAAATGGTAATCTTCAAACGAAAAACCCCTCCAAAAGACAAATTTCCCAAAGGATGGATGGATGAAGAAGGCGTAATCAAATGGATAAATCAAGTGTGGGTACGCAGAAATGGAGGTCTTCTCAAGAAACACTCCATGCTAGTCTGGGACCAATTCAGAGCTCACCTAACCGAAAAGGTAAAAAGGAGTCTAAAGGAGTCAAACACCATTCAGGCAGTCATACCAGGAGGGTTGACTGGAATGCTACAATCCCTAGATGTCAGCCTGAACAGACCCTTCAAGACACACATGCGAAACCTGTGGACACAGTGGATGGCAGATGGCAAGGCTGAACTAACAGCCAAAGGAAACTTCAAACGCCCTCCTTTGCCCACAGTTGTGTCTTGGGTGAAGACTGCATGGGATATGATTTTACAAGAAATGGTACAGAAATCCTTTTTAAAATGTTGCATCAGCAACAAATTAGATGGCACTGAAGATGATGTTGTATGGCAGGAGGATAGCAATGAAACTGAAAATGAAGACAGTGATGAAGTGGCAGAAAATGAAAATGAAGATCAAGATGAAGAAATGTGGGATGAAGATAATGTCAAATATACATTGGAGGACTGGAAACATCTCTTTGGGGAATCTGAGGACGAGGGTGATGGTGAGGAAGAATTTGAAGGATTCTGAGACACAGTTTAATTTGTGAAAATAAATAAAAATAAAACACAACAATAATAGCTTTTATTCTCATTTATGCTCTTCTGCAAGCTTTTGCTACGATAAGTGCATATATTACCATTATATAACATCAGATTCTTTACATACCAGGCAATTAACTTAATATTGTTTCCTACACAAATGCTTTGATAATGAACCTTCATCAGTGCATTGCATATTGATACTCTTTTGTTATTAGCCCAAACAACACACCATGGTATTTGGGGGTCGGCTTATATGCGAGTTTTTGCAAAATTCCTCATTTTGGGACAGTTTTTTAAGGGTCGGCTTATATGCGAGTATATACGGTAATTATGGGTCTGGATCCAACACTATATTTTCTTTGCAAATTATTTTAAGTACATATAATTAAATGTTTATAATATCAGCAGTTTCCTTACTGTATTCTGCAACTCTCCTACTCTACTCTTTCTTAATTAGACTTAGGATATTGTGACCAGTTCTGGGGATTGAGGACAATGGAAAGTAATACAAGTTTGAAAAATGATACAAGTTTGAGGAAGGGAATGCCTACAGATATATTGAACAAGTTGGAAATTAATCCCTATAGAAATAATTAAAGGAACCAGGTATTTTTAATGCAGAAGAATAGACATCACAGTAGCCTTCTGATGTTCAAGAGCGGTCATATAGAGGAAAAACAGGACTAATTCTGTTGCTCCAAAGGTAGGAGCAGTGCAATGGATTGAGATTATAGGGAAATAGATTCCAATTAGAAGTTAAGAAGAATTTCCTAATAATAAGAATTGTACAGATTCATGAGGTTCTATGTTACACTTCACTGAGGTTCCCAGACAATCAGCTGGCTAGACATTTGTCTCAAACAGATCATGCATGAAACAGAGAATTGGACAACTGTTGTAGAATGTAATCAGGAGTCGCAGGAGGGAGGAGCTGTTTCCCAGGGCTAAGAGACAAACTTGGAATTTTTGGTACACAAAGGAGAGCAAGCTCAGACCCTCCCAAGCAATTCAGTATATGAGTATATTTATAGTTATTATAATTGCTTTAGTCTGGAAAAAAATTGTTTCTTTGTTGTGACAACAATAAAGAAATTATTCAGAAGTAACTACACATCATTCTTGATTCTTGGGCCTCACCCTGAAAGACTTCTGAGATAATATCAATTCTATGATTCTGTGATGATTCTTTCACCCAAATTTGTGAAATATATAATACCATACATTTTAAAAAGTTCTGAAACAGAATTATACACATACACACAAACAACATTGAGAATTTTGTTATGATTTCTACTTTCATTAAAGTTATTTTAGATGACATTTTATGTTTATGTATACACCAAATATTAAGCTCAAGGGTGTGCTCTCATAAATAAGTGTTTATGATTGAATTCTGCTTATATTGCTTCTTAAATTAATTATTGTGCATTTTCTTGTGCATTGTTCTTTGTAGAAAATAAGAGCCAAAACAAATAACTTTGATATACATACAGAAGTGAAACTGGTCTCTTTGACATTTCCTCCATGCAAGTTATACTTTGTGAATTATATAGCAATAAAAGTAAATATCAACATAAAAATGCAATTGTAGATATTCAGAAGGTATAATTATTAAATATATCATTGTGTGTATTAAACGTGCATACACATGGTATGCATATACATGTATTATATGTACATTTAGGTATATTTAAACCTACTATCTATATATCATTTCCCCAGGATGTTGAAATATATCATAACCTCATTTCATAAGAAGCCCTGTGAAATTATGCTTATATGAAATTTAACATTATTGTAGCATTTCTGAAACTATATTTTAAAACAATTTGCATACATTTGGAAAAGTTGAGAACATTAAACAAGCCTATTTTATTATACTATAGATGGTTTCAACTGAAAATCTTAATCATTTGATTAGGATTTTATATATTACATAGTCATCATTTATAATAGATTTTTAGATGTTATTTTTTTGGACATCTGAATATGGCTATTATCTATTCTTACCAGCATAATCAAGGAATGCAATGAAATCAGTTATCAAGAGTAAAAAATATTTATATAAAATAAAGCACCAACATTACAACATCATGGTTTTAGGCACCCAATTTTGACAAAACTATGTTTCTATAGATACAGTATATTCTGTATCTTTAAAGCTTATAGAAAATTGTTCTTTATGAGTGATTAGAAACAAAAGCCTTTGAAATTGGCTTTTCTATGCATGTGATCCCTATATTCTGTAATAAAAATAAAATGTATAGTTAAAGAATGGCTCCACAGTTTAATATGTTTGGACTTGCACTAGTTTTGGTGAATTCACAGCCATATTTAGTGCCTTCACGAAGAATTGATGGCCTCTGGGAGAGGAGAGGCATCCACCCTCAACCAGAACAAGTCTCAAGAGACAGCTACTACAACTTCTAACACTTTATTATTGGTTAATTTGGGGGCTTCTTTCACTCAAATGACAACAAGAAGGATGTCACTGCACAAATCAATACCTACTGCTTGGCCATTGATGTGTCTGCAACCTTAAACAACAACAGCTGTGTCAACAATCATCTTGAAGTTGTTCAGGATACTAATTATTGAAAAGCAGATTTCACTCTTAGCACAGGCCAAGCGGGAAACTGGCCTTTGCAAACAAACCTGAAGAGCTGGCAAGCACCTTTTTTTCTTTTTTTCTTCCTGAGGGATTTTTGTCCTGACATAAATAGTTTCCTTGGTCAAATATGCCATGCTTTAAAAAAAATGCAAAAAAGTAAGTCTCCATTAATGATCAGTATGTGGAATTTATGATGGAAAAAATATACACTTTTTATGATATGGGGTGATTAAAACTAGATCTAGTTTGTCTTTTTTCAATCTTTTCCCTGTTTTTACTTTCTCATTTTTTTAAGAAAAACAAATGATTTTTAAAATAAGATTCTTCATGAGTCTGAAAGAAGTTGTGGCTGTTTTGAGGAATCCATTTGTTAAAGTTAATTTGACTCCTAAGGCTTCCATGAAAGACTTTAAAATTCAGATTGCTTTAAAGAACAGCAAAGAGGGACAGTGTACTTCTGAGATATTTTCAAAGAGTGCAAATGTCTACTACGCATGCCTAGGTCCATGTAGTATATCTAACTATAGGCTATTAAACTATAATTATTAAAAGCACTCAGTTACCTATAGATAGAAAGAACCTATGCAAATAATTAAGCACCAATACATATATCCTTATTGATAAACACAATGATTAAGATGGTAATCTTATATTATGTGAAATAAATATCTCATGAGCCAGATTTCTTCTCAAAGGTCAGAGAGAGATTCAAACTGCCAGGAAATCTTACATCAAAATCCATTCAGAATCCAGAATCCACTTGGAAATTCTTATGGTAGGGCTTGGTCAAGAAACGTGCTCAAAACAGACATTAATTTCTTGATTGCAAAACCTGTTCATCTTTTTGCCATGCCCAAACCTAGAAAAAAATACATTAGTCTTTGAACTGATCTAAATTATTTCATTCCCCTGGGAGAGATTAACAAAGAAACCCTAAACAAAGAGATCTGAACAAGAGGCAGAAATACAAATGTCTTTCTGCTCACAGAATTTCAATTTATATGGTGATGAGCTGAATGTATGATCTTGGTCTTTTCCTGCGTTAAGTTGTTATCTTCTCATATTTTGATTTTACTGTTTAATTACTGTGGAATATTGCTTTTGTCTTTGTTTAAATTAATACTTGTGGTATGATGTCTAGAGTATAACAAAAACAAGGATCACTCTAATGTTCTGATGGACAACAGTTTCCTAAGAGAGCTAAAAAAACAGCAGAAATCTTTAGTTTCAACTGAATTTATTCTTCACTCACAAGAGAAAGTAGCAGAAAAAGGAATGCCACTTAAAAAAAACTCTATCCAATGATGAATGGTTTTTAAAATAACTAAATTTTTATCAATATAAACTGAAATATGATGTGGAACAGAGCTCAGAGATAAACCAAATTTGTGGTTATTTGTGATTCTTCAAGTTAACTGAATATATTCTGGGTAAGGCTACTGTCAGGATTACTTTAGCACCTATTGAAAAAAGTTACTTAGATTTGCTCAGAGTTAGAATCTGAGTGTACACATTTATGGAGTTCCTGAGGCATGTGTTTCCCCAATTATTTATGGAAAACTTGGACTTATTTAGCCAAATAAAGTTGGCAGATTCTTGGATGCTATGAATTTGTCCACCTGTGTTTTAGATTCCTGTCCATGCTGGTTCCTGGAAAATGTTGGGGTCCTTATGGTGGTGAATGTTTCTCTGTGAGAGTGAGTGATTTCACCTGCCTTGAAATATGCAAATGCTATCTTCCTATAAGAGGTCATTGCTGGACTCAATTGTTTTGGACAATTTTCTTCCAGTCTACAACATTCTCTACAGTTGCAGAGAATTCCAAAAATATGATTCTTTTATTATGGAAAACGAATACTAACCTACAAACTTGGATTGATTGTAAGTATTTGTCCCTTTCCTAAGAAATGAGCCTTTAATTAGTGAACTAGAAAAACAGTTCAATATTATTCTTTGTGGTCAAAAATTTGTGCTTAAAATCTGAGCTTTATTGTATTCTATTATGTTGTTTTGGTTACGGTGTGGTGATTTTTTTTTTAAGACAGCATTGTTTTTTCATAATACAAAAATGTTTTAAAAATTACTATTCTATGATAAATCTATAGTTCTTTCCTAATACAAGAATGATATTTTTTCAGTATGCTGTAGTAAAACTAGTGGTCTTTGTAAGTGATCAATTCCAAACTGATGGTACAAAATTGATTGTAACTTTCTCTTTTCTATTGAAAAACTAAAATCTAAAAGAAATAAAAAGTATCCTTATGAACTTTTGTCTACTCTTCCTGCAGGAGTTAGAATGCACTGGAATCCGTAGATCTTCAAATTTAGGAAATTATAGAAAGCCTAGATAGAAATCAGGATCTTATGACTCTTTAATAAATATTTTGATGCTATTCTTAGTATACAATGTCTAGGAAGCCTGACCATATACAAATATTTGGGAGTAAAATATGGAATATAATAATAATAATAGATAGATAGATAGATAGATAGATAGATAGATAGATAGATGATAGATAGATAGATAGATAGATAGATAGATAGATATAGATAGATATAGATAGATAGATAGATAGATAGATAGATAGATAGATAGATAGATAGATGATAGATAGATGACAGATAGATAGAAGCAAGTTCAATGAAGTTTATATCTCAGAGTCTAAGAGACTGCCACATATTCTAGAACTAAAAAAATATGACCAATGGAGTTCTTACGAAAATATATATATATATTTGTTTTCTTAAGTTTTCATGGGTATTTATATGTATGGTATTCAGCTTTGTTTGGGTATTTTCCCATGTCATTATAGTTGTGCTTTTAAAGTTGTAGCAACATTTCGGCAGAATCTCATTTGCCATCATCAGGCTTCTGTAACACAATACAGAAGCCGGATGATGGCAGATGAGATTCTGCCAAAACGTTGTAACAACTTTAAAATCACAACTATAATGGTGTGGGAAAATACCTGAACAAAGCTGAAATGAACTTTTGCCTGATATTCCAATTTTTCAATTTTCACCTGTATATATATTCTCCCTTTTTGAACTGATGCTAGAGTTTACCCAACTGTAATACATGATTATGAAAACTGTACCATCAGAAGAACTGAATGAAGATGAAACTATGCTTTTGAACTATGATATTGTAGATAGAAAATGATTAAGAATTTGTTCTCTACAAGAACAAATCATTCAGTACTAGATGAATTCTCACCAAAAAGGATAATAATGGAATTGAAACTTAAATATTTTGAACAGTTTATATTAAGGCAAGGGTCATTGGAGAAGATCAGATGTTTGGAAAAAACAAAGGTATTTATAAAAGAAGACAAACTCATAGAAACAAAGTTGGATAAGAACTCAAATAAGCAGTTACTCTCTCCTGGAAAGCTGAATTCTTTGGGTCACAAAGAGTTGAAAGTAACTAAATGATTGGATCAGAATTAATTTTATTCTGAATAAATTATTTTGATTGTACAACCTCAATATTTAGAAAAAAACTCAATGAAAGTATCAGGCTTTGAGTTAGTCAGACTTCAAAATAATCTGTTGATCTGAGTGATAAAATTATTGTATGTTATAAATGAATAACTACTGTAGAACTCAGCCAGTAAACCTTATATATATGCGGTCCTGTCATTCGTCATTGAGCTGATTCTGGAAATCTGACACAATACTCTGAAACAGCCTGCATGGGCAGAACAAAAGTTAATTCTTTAGTTCTTATGGCTACATTAAAGACTTGCATATTTTAGGCAAGGGTGACATATCATTTTCATTCCAAGGAGTATCTATGATGTTGTTGGTGTTAAAGGGTTTATCCCCTTTAAAATATTTTCTTAAAATAACAAAGCATTAAAAGGTAGTTTCCTGCTGATTTCCATATCAGAATAAACATCATCTGATTCTGCAGAGGGAATTTATATTTTTGAAGTGGTTCCATTCATATGCAATCAAATGATGCCAAGAAAAACCTACAAGATCTTTAAGCAGTGATTTAGCTTCCAAGTCTGCAGAAGAAAAATAGCAGTGAACAGGAGCATTCAAAAACAGTCCTTTGAAAAAATGTGAACCTTGCATAATACAGTAACAGGAGACTCACAGAATTAAAATTTCCAGTTTCTGAATGGCTGTGGAACTCAAAATATGAAAACTGTTCCTGCTTGGAAAATAAGCTTGCTCTTATTTTCATTAGCTGTGCAGAAGCAAGATTAGTGTTTGGGGAGAACTAAATCTGTTCAGGCACAAGAATCATTTGTCCCTGGAGGTATCGAACTTCGATTAATAGAGTTTGGTTTCTTATTTTTCACCCTAATTCTTCAATGTGAGCTACCTGACACTAAGAGATCTATTTTATTCCTTTCCTTATTTTGTGCTGCTCTATATTTTTATCTTATCTTTTACTTGAGCATGCAATTTTTACAACCTGATCAGCCATAACTGTAACCATAAGGCAATAAGACACTGTTTCAAACAATGGAAAGAGATATGTTAATGTCCCAATCCACAGATCCATGTAAGATAGTTTGATATGTGTGTGTCTGTGTGTATCTCTTTCTCCCTCTCTTTCTCTGTGTATGTACACACACACACACACCCAAACACACATATACAGATATATATAGATAGATTCTGTGTGTGTGTGTGTGTCTGTGTAAACACACATTGTCAGTTCCAAAGGAGCACCACTACAAAACCTAGCTAAACACTTAGCAAAACAACTACAGCCCCACGCTGAAACCGAAGCTTCGTATGTACAAAACTCATACCACTTCTTAGAAATCGTCAAAGATCTACACGTGGAACAAGAAGATCTGCTTGTAAGTTTTGACGTGGTTTCACTATTCACTCAAGTCCCAATAAAAGAAACTCTTGAAATCATCAAAAATAAATACCAACCAGCTAAACACCTCATGGAACTAACAGAACACTGCCTAACCAACACATATTTCATATACAAAGGACAAAGATACAAGCAAATTGAAGGAGCCCCTATGGGATCACCACTGTCACCTGTCATTGCAAATCTGTTCATGGAAGAATTCAAATACAGAGCACTGGCTAATGCCACCCACAAACCCAAACTTTGGCTAAGATACATCGATGACACATTTGTGATTTGGCCCCATGGAAA
>BLBF01000002.1:39104155-39118297 GCA_015471245.1 Laticauda colubrina
TTTCCATGGGGCCAAATCACAAATGTGTCATCGATGTATCTTAGCCATAGTTTGGGTTTGTGGGTGGCATTAGCCAGGGCTCTGGATTCGAATTCTTCCATGAACAGGTTTGAAATGACGGGTGACAGTGGTGATCCCATAAGCATGATGTGAGCTGCCATCTCTCTATAAATACTGGTGGGAGATATAATCTCCTGGGTCATTGGCTGTGTTGTAACATCCTGAGTTTTGCTGTTTAACCTCCTGAGCTCTGTTATGTGATTTCCTGAGTCTGGCTGTGATATAACGTTCCAGGTTTTGGTTTGACTCTGACTTTGAGGCCTGGCTATGTGTTCATGGCATGTGTCCGTTTGTTTGGTTTGGGGGTCGGGGTGTGTGGCAGCTAGTGATGCAGCCATGTTCTGCTTTCTGGACGGTGGTTGCCTTTTGTCTATAGAGTAGGTTTAGGTTTGAATTTGGTGAGGGAGATTGGTGGTGGCATCATGTTTTTTTTGGGTGTGCTTGGCAGGCACTAGGCCCGTGATGGCGAACCTATGGCACATGCAGACCCATTTGTGCGGGCATGTAAGCCACAGACAAACATACCTGCACGTGCCTCCCAGCTTATTTTTAGCCTGTTTGAGGCTGTTTTTGCCCTCCTAGAAGCTCAAGGGAAGCCTCTGAAGCCTCGGGAAGGTAAAAACAGGCCCGTTTTGGCATTTCCAGTTTTTCTGGAAGACCCATTTTTTGGCCTCCCAAGGCTGCGGAGGCTTCTCTTAAGTTTCTGGGAGGGCAAAAACTGCCACAAATGGGCCAAAAATCAGCTGGGAGGCATGTGCATGTGCAGTGCAGGTAAGTTTGGCTGGGACTCACATGCCCGCGCAAATGGCTCTGCATGCCACCTGTGGCATGTGTACCATAGGTTCAACATCACGAGCCTAGCGCCTGCCAACCTAAGAGTATATAAATTATGCAAATGCAAATATTCCCACTTTGGTGGAAAGATAACAGTATTCTATGATGTCATGCTGGCCATATGATCACAGAAACATGTTTGGACACCACTGGCTCCATGACCCTTGAAATGCAAATGAGCACCACCCCAATAGGTGGCAACAACCAGTGAAATAAAATCCATCTGTTTGTCTGTCTGTCTGTCTGTCTGTCTATCTATCTATCTATCTATCTATCTATCTATCTATCTATCTATCTATCTATCTATCTATCTATCTATCTATCATCTGTCTATATACTACTCCTGAATAAAACTTCACATTATATTTGATCATCTTTAGGGTTGCAAGATCAAAATTTATACAAAGCTTAATTAACCAAGGCTCCTTTGTGTCAGATTTGATTCTTTGTGTCTTTGTTCAGACTGCTTTATATCAGCATGGAAATGGTTTGCTTTTTCCTTTTTGGGGTATGTTATTCAGTTTACTATTCATGGTATTTTTAGTGGGGAGATCCTATGCAAGTATTAACCATATCTGGTCCTAGTTAGCTTCTGAATACATGAATACACAAGATAAAGTGATTATTAATAGAATCTGTATATTAAAATAAAAAGTCTACTTTATCATATAGTCTTTCAGGTGTTCTTATTCCATTTCAAATTTCATTAAACGTTCATACATTTTAACAATTACTTGTACAGAAGCCTATTTTAAGCTGTCTTACAATGTTTGAAACTATGCATCCTTTGTCAATTTAAATCTTTCTAACAACTGTAAATAAGAAAATCACTGACAACAATATCCCTCTGTCACCATTTCTTCTCTTCATTTTATTTTACTTTCCCCTTGACAAAATTCTAGTATCAAATGATAAGTCAGCTATTTGTGTTTGCCTATTATTTCTCATCTATAAAATGCTTCTTGTACTGAGACCTGGGTTTGCATCTAATCCATAGAGGGACATGGTGGCTCAGTGGTTAAAGGTGCTGAGCTTGTCAGTTGGGAAGCTGACAGCCCAGTTGGAGATCTGAGTGCCATGTGAAAGTGTAAGCTCCCATTATTTGCCCTAGCCCCTGCCAACCTAGAAGTTTGAAAGTATGCTAATATGAGTAGATAAATAGGTACTACTTCCATGGGAAGGTAACAGTGTTCTATGTGTCTAAGTGTACAGTCATGTCAGCCACATGACCATGGAAGCATCTTTGGGCAAGGCTGACTCCCTCAGCTAAGAAACAGGGATGAGCACCATATCTTAATTAAACACAACTAGACAGGGGAAACCTCTACATTTATCTTTTAATGATTTTAACATTGATATTAACCTTGACTATATCATACATTATTTCAAATCAGGTAAAGCCAATTGTCCTCTTACATTTATATCTTATAACATATAATATATAGCTTATTTTTTCCTCCTGGCACACAAATTTAGATATATCCTTCTGCCACTGATTAAAATGGAGTGTCAGTTGTCAAAACAGGAATTCTCTGAAACAAAAACATCATTCTATGTAAAACATTATTTTTATGATAGAAATTTCTCCAGCAATGACAGTTGTAATTTCTCTCATCTTAACTTTTTTTTTAACTTCATTCCATGTCTTACATTTATTTTGAAATAACATACAATCATATTTGTCATAGTGATACCCAGATATTTTTCCTTCCTCTCAATTTTAAAACCTTTTTTATTCATCAATTTTATTTGAGTTTCTATTTTCATATTTTTGCTAACATGTTTATAACATCTTCTGTTTACTTCTATTGGAATCAAATTCTTTTAATTTGTCCATTAATATTTCAATTCTCTTTAAGGATCTTCCAGAACCAATACCAAGTCATTTGTCAGAAACCCCTACCTTGTAAGAACTCTTACAATTCTTTCATCTTGTCTTATATTTCTATTCAGCATTTCAAGAAAAAAAAATAAGACTAGACAATGGGCATCCCTATCTTGCTAGGTTTTTTTGTGTCTCACAGAATTTTGTTGGATCTTTATTAACAATTATTTGTGCTTTCTGTGACATGTAAATTGATTTTGCCCATTTTATAAAATTATCTTCAAAATTCATATGTTCTAAAATCTTAAACAAGGAAGCCCAGTTCAAATTGTTAAAAGCCTTTTCTGCATCAAAAAAAAAATGTTACTTATTTTTCATTACATTGCTCCAAATCTTCCAAGTATCCAAAACATTTCTCTCCTTTACCTGTCTTTTAGTAAAAAGCCACATTGATCCTCATTAATAAATTCTTGAAAAATTATTTTCAATCTATCAGCTAGAATTGTTGTGAACAACTTATAGTTGTTATTCAATAATGATACCAGCTTATAGTTTCTTATTAGTTAAATTTTGTCTTTAAGTATTAATGCTATATTGATCTCTTTCCAATTTTATGACATCTTTCCTCCCTGTAGGCGAGAATTCATTTTGTTTTGTAAATGTTGTAAAAGTTTATCCTCAAAACATTTACTATAAGAACCCGCTAACCATTTGGTCTAAGAACCTTTCCTCATTTAATATTTTTATATTTTTTAAAACTTCTCTAATTATTAAAGGTTCATTCACCAATTATCTGTGTTTCTCTGTAAATCTTTAATAAATTTTGTTTATATATTCATCTATTTTCTCTAGAGAGATGTCACTTCCTTTATACAAATTGGAATATCAACAACATGCTTTTTATATAGTCACAATGTCCATTAGTACTGTAGCTCCCTCTTATTATTTCAATATCATTTTATTTTCTCTTAATTTATATACTATAAATAATATTTTATTTATATTTATATACTTCTCTTAATTTATATACACTTTCCTGGCTTATTTTCAAATTCCAAATTCTTTTGCTTTACATACATTTTTTGCTTTAATTTTTATCACTGTTTCCCCTACACTTAATTTGTTGAAAAATACTTATTGTATCCGAAAATTTCTTCTTTCCTAAAAATGCTATGCAGTCTTCTGAGAATTGTAATTTAGCCTTATGCAATAAATCAAAAATAGAAATGTCCAAAAAGATTTAATGTCCAAAAAGATTTAATCCCCTGTCCAAAAAGATTTAATATAAAGTACCATCATATAACATTTGTAGAGGTCTATATAGGTGGTTTTGCTGCTCTCTAAATATCCATTTAACACCCTAAAAAATTAGAGTGAACATAAAATATTTAACTCAAATAAACTTTTATTGCTCTTTAACTATTATTTTTAAACATGCTGATGGTAGATGTCTGTTAAGTAATAAATTGGTAAACACATTTCTATATTATCTGCCTATTATTTGTCTTTTCCAAGATTTTATAATAGATGTATGTGATTTTGTGTGGTAATATTCATGCACATATATTTATTCATTGCTACAAATATCATACACACACACACACACACACACACAAAACATAAATCATTCCTGAATTCCAGCTTGCTTGGCTACAGGATTAAAGTTGCACATTGATAACATTGGCAGATGTTTTTGAATGCAACTTTTATCCACATCTTTAAGATCATCAATGAACCCTCAGTTCATTGATAAAATGGAAAGTAATGATGCTTGTTCGGAAAAAATACTGAGATCGACAATTTGGAGTTTCCTTACCAGACTGCTGCATGATGTGGCCACCCTGTCATATGACTTTGCCATCAGTTCAATTATCCAGTGACGGGGACTACCCTTTCTCTTCTCCCACTATTCTGAATCAACCACCCTGACACTGACATATAGATAAAGCCAAAGGCCTCTGGTCACAGCTTTATTTTGAACCAGATTAAAACAAAAGTCATTAATTCAAACTGATTAATTTAGGCTGAACCCCTGCTTTTACTTTTGAAGATTTAAATGGGCCACAAGCACAGTAGCACTTGTCTCAACCTGAAGACATTGTCTTCCATCTTGTTCCAAGCAATAAAACATTGTACCTATGTGCAACAAGAGAAACAAATGCAACACTCTGCTGTGTCCACTTGTTTTAGCATACATTGCATCACAATTTATAGACTGGTTTTATTCTTTTTTAATAACAAAATACAACAACTAATAACGCAGGAACAAAATGTAAAGTAAAATCTAGCCATCTCAGTAAATATGGTCATTTAACATTCCAGGACACTAGAATACCTTCTCTCACACACAGACTTCTTAACTTAGTGAATAGCTGAGTTTCTTTTTGTCCATGAGACAATTTAAATTTGCACTGCTGCTATCATGCAGCTAGGCCTCTGGATGTAAAACAAATAAAAATAAAGGTTTTATTTTTGTCACAAAACCTTTTTAAGCTGCCTTTCTTTTTTATGTTCAAACCACAGGTCAGAAGTTATTGCTGTTATCCTGTAAAAGAATAAATTTAAGTGTTCCAAATAGTATTTATGTAGGATTTGCTCTATAGAAACTATTGTATCCATCAACATAGGTGTGATCCAGTTATGTATTTGAAAAAGAAATCTCCTAGCCAATCCTTTTCAATACTGAAAAATGTGAAAATGAAATAAAATGTTGATGAAAATCAAAATATTTGCTGACAAATGCTCTTTTGAAAAGGAAGGGGACAAAGGGAATGAACAAAAATTAAAAAGGAATGGATTCCAATTAATTAGTCATCCAACAAGAGTGCATGTTTCTCAAGTCAAGCCAATTAGCAGTACCAATAGCCTGGGTTAGATTATGGTGATAGGTTTGGCCATCCCTTCTATGATCTCAATACTACTACAATACAGGTGATTAGTAAGAGAAGTATTTGATGCTAAATTCCTTGGTGCTCTCTGAGCTTGGTGGTTTGCTTTCAGATATTTCATTATCTGACGAGATAATATCAACTGTTCTACTGTGTGTGTTGGGGGATTGCTCTCTGTTTATATGCAATAACTTGCCCTGCCAATGTTGGTGGTGGGGGTCATTAGTTGCTGGTTGGTTTGCTCCTTATGATTCCTTAATTAGCACATTGATTTCTGCTTAATTGTTTTTCTGGTATTAATCCCTGTTTATCTAGATGTTATCTGCTGTTTTGGTCAAGTAGCTCATGTTAGCTAGTTGGGTAATGAAAACTTTGCAAATAAACAACGAATCTCAGAGAGCATCAAGGACTCCAAATTTGAACCTTGAATTATATTGTATGCATGTATTGTATGGATGTATTTGGTTACAATACTTTACTGAGTGTTCTCTGTTCAACATCTCTGATGCTCTTCTTTGGAATTCTTTCACAAAATCTCTCCTAGGAAATCTGTAAGATTAAAAAAAAGTGCTTCAGGCATTTTGCACAGATTATCCAGTTATATAAAATAAACACAATCAGATTATGCTGTACATGCATTCATTCAACCCTGATAAAGCTATATATTGATTCATATCATTGGAGGACATATCATGTCAGCATCCCAGACAAGTTCCACTTCACAACGTTACTAAAAAGATCGTAATGTCTGGAAAATAAATATATTTATATACATAGGTCTATACACATTGACTTCCATACATACAAGGATAATGCAGGGTTTGCATGGAAGCCAATATCCATGTTTCTAGAAACATGTCTTGACCTGAAGACATATATGTTAAATAAATGAATGTTTTCAGAAAGTCACTATCATGCCAGTAGTGGTGATAAGAAAAATGAGTACATGATATGGTTCATATTGAAAAAATGAGTATATGATATGGTTCATATGGTTCATATTGAGTATATGATATGGTTCATATGGTTCATATGCTCCATATTCCTGGAGTATATGATATGGTTAACTCTCCAGATATCATAATATCTAAATGGGGCTAAGGTTAAATAATAGACTAGTACTGAATACAGATTGATGATGAATATGAAAGATCTAGAAAGTTTTTCAGAATCATTTCAATGAATGTACATTGTGCACATCTCATCAGAATACCCTTGATTAAATATATATGGGTGCTTGACAAATTCCCTTTTATATGTTTCTCTCTAGGGAAGGGATTCAAATTTCTCAACAACTGTTTCTGTGGGCATGGCTTAATTTGTGGGTGTGGTTTGGGGGGTCATATGACTGGCTGGGCATGACCAATCAATGTCACTCACATCAAGGGATGCTTCACCTGGCCCCTCCCCTCCCAGCTATTCCTTGTCACACCCAGCCTCAATTTATCTATAGTTCTGTAAAAATGTTGTTCATCTATTTTTGACTGTATTATCTATCTGCTATAGATATACTTACATGGACCACTGAAAGGAGGAAATGGCTCACATGCTTTGCCCAAGAGGGTTATAGGCAACAGGCTTTTAAGGGGCTTCCAGAAAGAAAGGAGAGGCAATATATTTTCCAAAGAAGCAGATGGCAAAACAAGAAGCAATGGATGGAAACTGAACAAAGAGAGAAGCAACCTAAAACTAAGAAGAAACTTCCTCACCATGAGAACAATTAACCAGTGGACCTGCTTGTCTCTAGAAGTTCTGGGTACTTCAATATTGGAGGTTTTAAAGAAAAGATTGGGCAGCCATTTCTCTGAAATGGTATCGGGCTCCCCCAAGGTCCTTATAAGTGTTATTCTGACACCTTTCCCAAGACCTCCACTCAGATCCAAAATGTGGCTGTGATTGTTGATCATAGTTCCTCTGTTTTTTATATGCAGCAGCTTTAGCATTTAGCATTTATATGCAGCAGCTTTAGCATTCAAACTTGGCAACTTTAAGATTTGTGGACTTCAACTCCCAGAAATCTTTCAAAGTTACAGCAGCATTGGAAAAAGTGACATATGACTGTTGCAGCGTCCCCATTATCAACTGGCATGCATTTATGACAGTTGCACTGTCCCAGGGCCATGAAATCATCATTTGTAACCTGGGTTCCAAAAAGTAAAGTCAAGAAGGGAAGACAAATTCACTTAATGACAGCATGATTCACTTAACAACCACAGTGATTCACTTTAAAAGTGTGGCAAAAATGTCATAAAATGGGGCAAAATTCACTTTACTGTCTTGCTTAGTACTGGGAATTTTGGACTCAATTGTAGTTGTAAGTCAAGGACTAGCTGTAATAGTTGCTGCTGTCCTTAAAAATCCTAGTGTGGATTTTCATCCGTTCTTCCTGCTGATAATTTGCATCTTCTTGTCTGTTATGGAAAATACTAGAAAGAAATGAAGAATATTTGTTAGGAATGTCAGATCACCCTGGCCAAAATGCACAATTTTGGGCAGAACACAAACTGCATATCCACTTCCTCATATGTCCATTTGGAAGAAGAATGAGCTATTTATTTTTTTGCCTGGAAAAATAATAAATAGGATTGCATATGAAAAAGGGTCCCTGCATCAGATAAAACAAATATGGTTGAAATATTTTTTAAAAAATACAGGAGGAAGCGGATGAGATGAAATAAGGACCACCCATTGCTTATATGCACTATCTGTAATGATATGAGAGGGTGTTTTTTTTAAAAAAATGTCAATGAGAATCAGCAGGGAAGGTCACCAAGTAATCAAAGACAAAAAAGATACAAGGCACAAAACATCAGCCAGTAGAGGCAAACGGAAAAGATTACAGTAAGAAATAAAGAAAGAGTGCAAAAAAAATGATAAGGAAATTAAGGGGAGAAAATGAAAAGCAGATTGACAAAGATAAATTGGAATGTTTCTAGCACAAGTAGAAGAATAGGTCAGCAAAGAGGAATGGAGAGCATGACCTTCATGAAATGAAAAGTGTAATTTATTCACAGAAGACCAAGTTATTTCTGTCAAATCTTCATATCACTGCTTAGAAATGGATATATGGAAAGAATTTGTTTACATTTTGTAGGGTAGGGAAATATAGATTTAAATGAACTCACATTCATAGTCAAAATCCATCCTGGTGTGAACAAGTTGAACTAGGTTCACAGTACTTCTGATTTCTTCCCAGGCCAATATCTGAATATGTTGCTTGAACAGCAATAGTCACACCAAACTTACACATTAGAGTTAAACTGTTTAGGTAGAATTTTCCTACCAATCAGAATGAAACTGCACATATATTAAACTAGTAATCTTTCTTAAAAACATTGATTTTCAATATTCAGTTTGTTTGAGTTTGCTTTGAGTTTGCTTTGAGTTTGTTTTGCTTTTTATAAAATGAGATATATTTGCTTAAAGGCAGTTTGTTACAATTAAATCATGTAAACCTGATAGGTTGAGCTGGTATCTTATAAAAGCAGTGCAAGAGAAAAGCTGGTGAATGTAAGGGTAAGGATAATATAATATTATACTATATAGGATTTGAAAATGGGTGTATAGGCATTTGGTAAGCATATGGTGCTTCCTTAACCAAAATACTGTATCTATGAAGGGGAGTTTGACTCAAAGATGCGGGAAAGGCTATTATGGAAAATATGAGTCCTGTGATTGACAAAGAAACTCAAGAAATAACTTCCTTGATTGTGTTAAATATAAGTTGAAGTAGAGAGGAGCTTCAGTCCAAAGATCTGAAAAGTTTTCAGTACGTTAAATACTGTACGCTAAATTTTTTTAAATTTTCTGTACGCTAAATACCCATACCAAATTCTTACAGCTGAACTCATTACAAGATAGATGAACATCTGCTTAGTCCTAAAGTATGCATTTGCATGATAAGCTCTATCCATATTCTCTGTCTGTCACTTTCTACATGTAAATCTGTGAGTACTGCAATGGTTGACAACCCCTCAAACACAGCCATTCTTTCTAGATATGATAAGTTTCTGCATATTCAGCTGGTTCTGACCAGTTCTGGAGAACCAGTAGTGGAAAATTTGAATAGTTTGGAGAACTAGCAAATACCACCTCTGACTGGCCCCATCCCATCTATTCTCTGCCTCCTGAGTCCCAGTTGATAGGCTGGGTCTTCTTTGGTTACCCTGCATAGGAGAATAAACTGGAAAGGGAATTACAGTATCCTTCCCCTACCATGCCACACCCACCATGCCCACAGAACTGGTAGTAAAAAAATTTGAATCTCACCACTGTGCATAGGTCCTTTGTATTACATTCCTTGTGCATCTTACACCATATGTATAATTCACATGGATCATAAGGTAAAACTGTGGAATATGCAGAAGAACAGATTTTTGGAAAAGAAATAGTTAGCTGGGATAAAAAGAAAAGACAAATACTTGATCTCGTGATCTATAGGCTGGATAAGCTTAAGCATTGCATATAAAAATTAAATATATGCCAGGAATCAGTCATTCTTGCATATTTAACATTTTGGACAAAGTATTTACTGCTAAAATAATTTCATAGGCTATTATTTAGAATATTATTTTTAAAAAAGAGGTTATTATTTTGAAAATCAGGGACAAGGATTATGATATTAATTCCCCAAGTCTCTCACTTTATCTTCAAATAAATATAATGAAACATGACATAATTTCTCCTCTAATCAGTTGCAGAAAGATGGGAAGGGGGAAATGTCTGGCCTTTCCTAAATCTTTTTTGTTGTTTTTTTTTAATACTGATTGTTATGCAAATTCCTTAAAAAACCAATACAAGCAAATAGGGATAAACAATAGTTTTCATTTATGGATGTTTGTCAATTTTTGAAAGACAGTATTTTTATTTACTGAATGCATATATTTACTAAAATGAATGTTTGTTACTTGATTTTAACATTAATAGTGTGGAATGATTATACACAGTACTTTACTGGTATTGCGTCATTTGCTATGCATACCAAGTTACAATGGACTCTGCTTGATGAATATGTAATTTGAAATTCTTAAGTTTGTAATTTGAATGATTACTTTGTCTTGCTGTAATCTGCTTAGGATTTTTCATCTGTAAAGCTAAAACATTTGGCTTCACAAATATGTCATCAACATAACTTGTCATACAATCTTTTGGTTTTTTTAATCATCTTCTCCTGATAATCTAAATGATGATTAGTCCTGTCTCAGTGATTTCTTTGCTCTTCTAATACACATTTGCATTAATCCCTGGTACATATTTTGATTTTTTTAAGAACAAGACATATCAAAATCCTTTCTAAAACACATATACACATACGAAGCAAAATGATTAGAAAAATAGCATTTCAGATTTGTGCAAAAGACTTTGTGAAATGCCAAATGTTCTATATAATTCAGAAATATAATGTAAACATGAAATGTACTTAATGTCATTAACTGGAATGACTGAAATTTTAAAAAAGTCACAATGAGGTTAGTATTATATTAAAAACTCTAAAACTTAGCTGTATCTAAATTTTGCAAGTTTCCTTCATATCAGAATGAAGGGAAAGGCAGTTACTACATTAAAATACTTTAAGAATTAAGAAATGTACCTTTCAAGTTAATATATAATTTTTCATAAAAATTCTGGCATCTATAAAATGCCAATATCCATCATCATATTGGGTTAAACTTTATATTATCTAAATATACAAATACAAAAAACTTATGAAATTACAGAATTATAGCCTACATTAAATGGGTTACCAAGTTAAAGATAATACTGTTACAATAGCATGAGCAATAGTCCTTTTAATGTCCAAAACAGAATGGGCAACAATGCTACAAAATGCAGAAGAATGAGAATACTTCCTCTTCCATCACCAATGGAATTTTATTGTAATTTGGATTCTGTTTCCTGTTCTCAGAGAGTACTTTACGGTATATGAAAACTGAACTTTTATGCAAACAGAAAGTTTCCAAATATGTTGTTTTCCTTTTTAAATATTTGATATATATGGTTAATAAAGATTTATTTGATAGTTTGTTAAGTAGTTCATAAATTAATAAATTACACATCAATAGTTGTATATTTGATCTTTAAAAGGAAACAGTACCATAGGGTGATTTTGTTTTCTCATCAATATATGGACAAGACAAGTTTTATTTGTGTTTACATACAGAAAAACAGTTTTATTCATAAAAAGTAAATTTAATTGTTAATGTACAATTAACCATCTATAACCCTTTAGTTTAAGCAGTTCAGGCTAAATACATTTTATGCCCAGTGATAACATGATTTTGTATATGCTTTTCTGTGTACTTAAAAGGATTTAAATAGGATCTAGACATAATCTGCTTCCTCTGCACCAGCCTCCAATGTTTCCTTGGTCAGTATTTTTATAAGTCTGATGCAAATAGATATTCCATCTAAACCAGAAGTCTTAAGACACTAGTTAGAAAAGTTCTGTTTTGGTGGTAGATTGCCTGGAAAAATCCTACAGTAGATCAGACTGTAGGATTTTAAGATATAGGATTTACAGACTTGGGATTTTAAGGGATCCTTGGTGCTCTCTGGGCTTGCTTGTTTTCTTGCAGATCTTTCATTACTCTAACCAGATAACTAGATAACTAGTTATTAGGAATAATGATGTTACCTAGTCAGGACAATGAAGGGTCTGCAAGAAAATAAGCAAGCTCAGAGATCACCAAGGATTCTCGTTTCATCTCTGAACCACAAATATTCTTCTTTATTGGGACTTTTAAGATATGTAGATTTCAACTCCCAGAATTCCCCAACTACCATAAGTCCAGGCATCTTATTAGTTACCACATTTGAATAACACACCTTAGATTCAGTTTTTGACATTACTAGGTTTGAAAAACCAGGACCAGGACTGGATAAGGTAAAATTATCCACAGCCCAACAACAGTACCCCTCGGCTAAAGCAAAACTCTAATTGCATGATATGGAAACAAATATAACATCTGACATCTGATGACACCATAAACTTTTAAACTTTATTCACTCATAATGCCAAAGAAAACTATTTTTAACAGTGCAAGTTAAAGTTGGACATAGCAAGTATTGACAATTAAAAAACAAAACCTAATGTCAAGTATGGCAGTGAAAGGTTTAAGGAATGATAGCTATGGGAAGAAATTCTGTGGTGTCCACTTCCTTTGGTGCCCCAATCACATGCTTATTTTGCTTAATGTTTAATCCAGGACTATGGAAGATTCTTACCTTATAGTGCATTTTAGGAAATAAATAGATATCATATTAGAAATATTTGATGGACTAAAAATCATTATAGTATTTAAGATTATTTGCTGTACCATGATTACCAATGGTCCTGGTAGTTTATCCTTTAATGTACTGACCTAAATCCAAACACTTCAGCCTCTCATCTTGAAGTAAACCCACATCTATTGTAGATTTGTTGTGGTCGGTTTTCTGTGCTGATTTGAAAACTTCAGAATTAGTTAATTCAACTGGGATATTTTTAAATGGATGCAGTTATATATTGATTTGAATGTTTGGAGAATAAAGATTATCTGTTTTCAGTATTACTGCTGTAATACTGTAATTCTAGGTATGAAATTATCAGATGTATTATGGTATACTTTTCTTTTTATTTATATACCACCTTTATTATTTTTACAAATAACTCATATATAATATATCTTCCTCTCCTGTTTTGCCCATAAAAATAATTCTAGGAGGTGGGTTGGCTGAAAGAGACTGACGAACCCAAGGTCGCCTTGCTGGCTTTCATGGCTAACACAAGACTTGAACTCATGATCCATTGCTTTATGGCCTGGTTCCTTAACCGCTAGATCAGACCTGCTGCAAAACTTGAGTTTTATCTACTCTTCCTTTTAGAATAAAACTGAAGCAGAATACTGAAATCAGTAACCTACCCTGCTGAATTTATATGGATTATTTAACTCATATGGATTAGTTAAACCATTCAAAATAATAAACTATGATTAATTTTCTCTATTATAAATGGACATTCTAATATTTTAACACAGAATAAAGTTCTGTTCCAATTAACATAAAAATAATATAATAAATATTTCAGATTTTCGATATATTCAATTTTCCTGACAGGAAAAAAATGACTCAAACATTCTGTACCAGGATCTCAAACTCAAGGCCCATGGGCTGTATCTTGCTCATGAGGTACTTAGATCTGGCCCACAGTGCCTCTGCCAGAAAAAAACAGAGCTTAGGGGTTTGCATGTGGTCCCCGGGCTCTGTTTTCACTGGCAGAGTACTATCAAAACCAACTAAAACAAAACTAAAGGAGAAATGTTTTCCCCTTTTGCATTTGAGAATGCAATAAGGGATAGGAAAGGATAAAGAGAAGGAGGAAAGAAAAAGAACATGGGAAAAGAACAAGGAAGTAAAAATAAAGAAAGAGGGGAAGAAAGAAGAAAGGAAAAGGAAGGAAGGAAGGAAAAAGAAGAAAAGGAAGGAAGGAAGGAAGGAAGGAAGGAAGGAAGGAAGGAAGGAAGGAAGGAAGGAAGGAAGGAAGGAAGGAAGGAAGGA
>BLBF01000002.1:39118307-39137995 GCA_015471245.1 Laticauda colubrina
GGAAGGAAGGAAGGAAGGAAGGAAGGAAGGAAGGAAGGAAGGAAGGAGATTATGAATCAGGGAAGGTCTCAGGGAAGTCTTGCCTTAGTGCTTGTACACCACAAGTCCCCCCCCCCCCCACGAGTCCCATGTCATGCCCACCATGGCAATGTCTCCCAGTCCTCTGAGGTCAAATACAACCCTCATGTTATCCTCAATGAAATCAAGTTTGACATCCCTGTTCTACAGTATCTAAAAATCTAGATTTAAAATGCCACATATAGTTGTCTGTTTACAACCACAAATAGAACCAAAATTTATGTTGCAAGTCATTGAAGTCATAAGTCAAGTTAGACTTGATTTTAAATTTTGGTCATTAAGTGAATTCAGCTTCCACAATACAGGATTTTTGTTTTGTGTGAAATATACAAGAAAGATCACAAATTATAATCACATGGCTGCAGAATGCTACAGCTGGTCATATTTATGAGTCTGTTATTAAATACCTAAACTGCTATCATAAGACTGTGGAAGATGACTGTGGATTGAAAATGTGAATACAGCTTGGAAGTCATTTCTTTCAAAACAGGCATAACTTTGAACTATTGTTAAATGAACAATCATAAGTTTAGGACAATCTATATTTACCTACTTAAAATTTATCTCTTTAAATGGAAATTAAAAGTTAATATCTACTCTAGTTGCAGAGAAAGTTTTCTGTTATTTACTACAGTGGAATGATCAATATGAAAATCTGTTTCTGAAATAATAACAAAGACCACAGTATAGTATTACTAAGGAGAGTGGTATTGCTAATTTTTCACTGGAAAGGTGGAGGAAATAAAGCAACCATCTAACGTAATACATTATTCAGCCTGGCATCCATTACATCCCTGGGATAGAGTACTCTATTTGGTCACAAAATAGATGGGCTTAGATAATAGATGTATTTGAAATCATATACATATTTTTTGTGAAATTTCAGATTTGACATTGAACTAAATCTTTCTAATAAACCTGCTAAGAAACTATAATAGGAAAACACTTTCAAATCCTAATGTTGTGCTGCAATATTTGAACTTATATAAAAAGTTCCTGGAATATCTTCTAATGGTATGAATATCTGTGCACAGTGTAGAGAAATTCAGTACAAGTATAGGTTCTTGACAATAAACATAATCACCACAGATTAACTGATGCCAAAGTAGTGTATGTGTAAAGCAAACACTTGTGGAAAATGTTTATCCAGAAGTCTGGTTTTATTACCAGCTACTTTAAAAATTACATCTTTTTAAAGACTTTCCACAATACAATCTCATCTCATCCTTATTGGAAAGAGTATTCACTGTAAGTGCCGATTCAATAGATACAGAATCATATGGATGTCTTTCTTTAACACGCCAAACCTAGAATCAAGAATTCAAGTATATAGATTAATGATCTGTGAAGAAAATGCTTGAAAAAAAAGGTATTGTCCTTGCCCTGCATTTAAAAAAAAGAATTCCAAAGCATAAGCACTACTACACATAATTGAATGGGTTCACAGAAATAGCTTAAAATTCATCTAACCAAAACTATTAAACTTACTACTTTTGAGAAGCCAGAGAACAAGCAGCTCCTTTCTCACTGTAAGATAACCACAAAAGAAAGAAATTGTGAAATCCATGTACCACACAACAAATACAAGACACAATCCTCCATTTAGTTCAAATATGTATTGGTTAAACCGATATCTATATTAATGGAAAATTAAAAATAATTGCTATAATTTAAATAGAATAGTGATGCATCATACCAGAGAAAGAGCAATCTTGGCAAACAGCAAAATGTACAGTTACTTGCTTAGGGGCTAACTTTAGGTGAGTAACTTCAATGTCCTTGTTCTTCCTGCTTATAGTTCTTTAACTATAAGACAGGGATTGGAAAACTCACAGCCTTAAGACAAATGTAGCCTTAAGTCCCCATCATGTAACATCCTAGTTGCATGATATCAAATATTGGTGGTGCAATGTTATACCAGAACAAGGAGATAGGAATTGCCAAAGCAGACTCATCAATAACTTTCAGAGGGGGCAAATAAAAAAAAAAAGTGTGTTGATGTATATACAGAAGGCATGGTGCTTTGATCATGCTTCAGCGACTGCCATTTGGACTTTTTTGATTCAGCCTGTGGATGCCACTAAGACTCATGTTTCACTGTAAACTGTTTTGGTAGATCACAGCATTTTGAAGTTAAAAGATATCTGTGACATATTTCTTTTACAGACCTAATGTTTAATATTGAGCTAGATGAAGCATTGCTTTCCTAGTTCCTCTGTCTTGTTACAGTTGTTGTACAAATACTTGATAATGCATTTGTGTCATCTTCACTGACTTCATCCTGGAGTTAGATCAATTTGGCTGTGTTGCATTGTTCATCTCATTCAATATATGATCAAACATACTGCAGTAGTTACGAGAAAAATTAATATGCTTCTTTTTAAAATGTATCTTTAGACAATGAATTTATAGAAATGATTCATTTATCTCAGTGCAGATATTCTTAAGTGCACTATAGAAGTTAGTTGGAATGTAAGCTCTATGATGCATGCTAGCTATTTATAACAAAGTAATATTGTTATCAGAGTAGTATTACAATTAAATATTTTTGCTACTTGCAGAATATCTCATCACTGCTACTTCTACCACAAAAAAAGGTGGAGAATATTCCAGGTATCCAGCCAATAAACTCCAGCTAAATGTTTAGGTTTGTTGGCAAAATGCTTTTTCAACAGGTTCATGCCAAAATAATAAATGATAAACAGAAACATTGAACAAGTAGAAGTACACAGCTTTCAGCTCAAAGTAAGTGAAGCACTCAAGTGTGCCAACATTAATGTACTCAATATTAGTGTTACAAAATGCATTTGTTCAACATGTTTTTATTTCATTTCTACTTAACTTGTATCGATCAAAATAATATGACATCGGCCAATCTTACTTCACTCAATCACTAAACAATGGGAAAATGGCCATAAAATAATCCACTTAAAATTTAAGGCTATTTTGATTTTCACATCATACAAGAAGATAAATTTCCTTTTACTTTGTGACAATCTTGGTTGTTCATGTACATGCAAGCCAACAAATGCTTAAAAACTGGTCATATGCAAATATGCTAGATGTGAGAGGAAAAGATTTTTCCTTGGTCTAGGAACGATTCAGCATCTGTCTGCAACCATGTGAAAAAAACCACAAGCTTTTAAAAGCTGGTTGCTGCTAATGTGACATGTTGAAACATTAATCACCCCCTAAGGCCAGCATAATTGTAGCTCCATGTTAATTACCTAACAATTAACAGCAGTATTTCCAAGAGGCAATCAATGAATTAGCTAGTGATTTTCCCACAGACTTTAGTTTCACACTGCCAATCTGAATGCATTTCAAACTCCACACCATGGCTCATCAATGACATTTCTGGTGTATGAAATAAAAAATCATTTGCACTCTTACTAATTAGACTCAATTATATTACTATGTGTATTCAAACTCTATTCATTTTCACAAAATCTCTGCCACAGGCATTTCTTTCCATTTATAAATTCTTTTTCTATTAAATTATAAGGTCACCTACAAGGAAAATGTACTAATCAAAATTTTGTCATTAATGAATTAAGGGTTTCAGTAAGCTGACTTAATTAAGTTCCCCTAATAAGTGATAATGGCTATCTGCAGCCTATCTGTATTCATGTACTTGTGTACATGAAGGTATACTGTGTGTATATGGACACTGCTGGAAGTGTCTGCTTTGTTCAAACACTCTTTTCATCATTTCTCTTCTTTGTGCTCTCTCCTTTCTTATATACTCTTTGAGTACATAATACAAAAGGCTTCATCCATCGAGGTGTAACCCTCCATGGATAGACCACTATGGAGTCACTCTAGCTTCTGAAGTTCTGCTGATAAACTGTGGACAATATAAAAAAAAAAATCACTACTCAGGAGTAGTAACAATAATAGCAGTAATAATAATTTCTTATAATAATTATTAATTATTGATTATATTAATTAGTAATTATAATAATTATTATTACTGTTAGGAATGTAAGTTGCCCAATAGTGATTTGGGTTGGAAATATATAAACCAGGATAGACATTTTAATACTGCATCTTTAAGAATCTTAAAAATGTAATTGGCTGTGGTTTCTCAACGGCCATAAGATGGAGCCAGAAACCTGGGTTGTTTTAGTCTTAGTCTCAATGAAGTCTCAGTGAATCTGGAAGTGTAGGGCTTCATGAGGTAGGTTCTGAGGGAGAAGGCGTCGTCCCCCACGATGAAGTAGGGAACATCTTGTGTGTCATTGGGCAGGGGGTCTGGACCTGGGAAGCCCATGATGAGGTTGTGTTCCAGCCCCTCCTTGAGGTCACTGGCGTTGTATACCTGGGCATCTGAAGATGAACCATTGCCTGAAGCATTGATGTACATGAACTTGTAGTCAGCATCGACCATGGTGAAGAGGATGATGCTGAAGAAGCCCTTGTAGTTGAAATAAGTGGACCCCAACTGGGCTGGAGCTTGTGCACACCATGTGCTTCCCATCTATGGCTCCAATGGTATGGGGGAAGTTCCACTTCTGATACCACTGCTCTGCAACTTTCTTCCATCCTTCTTCAGTGGAGGGGTACTGGAGGAGCTCCTCCAGGTATTCTTTGATGATGGCCTGCACCATTTCTCTGACCACAATGCTGATGGTGTTGTGTGGCACCCTCCAGCCGTTCTGCATGCTCCTGTAGGTGGTCCCTGAGGCCAGGTGGTGCAGAGTCAGTGCCACCTTAAGCCCAGGTTCCAGGCTGGGCCGGAAGTTGGTGTTTGCCTTAATCAACTTGGGTCTCAGCCTCTCCACAACTTCATCAAACGTGGCTGGAGGCATCCTCATGAAGTTCTGGAAGGCACGAGGGTCTTCATTCCTCAATTCCACCATCAGCTTGTTGTACATTCCGTACTCTGCTCTTCTGGGGATCCATCTTCGGACCCAGACGCTTCTTGGCTGCCTCCTTTTCTTTCCGTAGAACAGTTGAAAGAGCCTGTAGATGGCTTTGCACTGTTGCAGAAAGATGGTGGCTACCAAAAGGACTGTTTTATGATCCATGGTGGACATCAATGGATGCTGTGGAAGAGCAAGAGCCAGATGAAGGCTGCAGAGGTCTGCACAGCAGGGCTGCTGCTCTGAAAGTGAGATCCAGGTGAGTTCCTCCCCCTTTTTATAGGAAAGATAGGTTTTCTACTAGGTGTCATTTTGCATCCTCTAGGCATCCTCTGGACATCCTTAATATCCGAGATAGGTCCCCTCTGCGAACGTTTTTTCCATTTTAAATGCTTTCTTTGTGAGCTGCATCCACTTTCATCCTTTCTCCATCCTTGCTACTAATGCTGTGCGTCCGTTCCGCATCCATTTCGCTTCCTCCCTGTGTCCGTTTTCCGCTGGAGCGGATTTGAGTTGCGCGGATGCGCAGTGGGTGCATAGCGGATATAGCGGACAGGTAACGGATGACGACGGATGTAGAATGGATGTTCCCCATATGCGTTGCGGATGCAGAACGGACGCGTTGGATACATTTTCCGCTCAAAAAGTTTTGTGCAGCTCAAAACTTTTTGAGCGGATGGAACCTCAGTCGACGGATGCTGGACGGATAGAGAGTATGAAAAACGGAGGCAGTGAGTACAGAACGGATGAATCGCGTGTTCCAACGGATGGCAAGTGTTTCTCTCTGTTTTACATCCTCTTTCCATCTGTTGGTGCAGTGTGACATGGGCTTTAAGCCAGGTGCTGCTTATCTTGTATCTGTACATCTATTTTTCCTAACTAAAGGCCCTGTCACACTGCCCAAAGGATGCAAAACATTAGTAAAAAGGACACAACGGATGAGCAAATGTTCCATCCGTTGTTATCCGCTCTCAAAAGGGGCAAAAATTTGCATAATCTGAGTGGATAACACGGAAAGGAACGGATGCCGGGAGGACGCAGAGCAGATGGAAAGCGGATGCGGAACGGAAGCCCAGCGGATGGAAGCGGATGGGAGCGGATGGCACATCCGCTAGGCTTCCAGGGGACCTCAGCAAAGCAGACACGGAATGGATACAGCGGATGCACAGCGGATGCACAGCGGATGAAGCGGATGCAGAGCAGAAGCCTAGCGGATGCACAGCGGAAGCCGAACAGATGCCGAGCATTAATTGCGCATGTGGGGGGATGCATCGCGTAATAGATATATTATATCTAATAGATATATTATATCCACAGATATAAAGGGAAGCAGCTCCCAAGCAGGTCACCATTCGGAGGAAAGACCTGCTACCAGATACATCGAGTCCTTGCCTGCCCTGCCTGCATGCCTGCCTGCAAGCCTTGCTGCAAGCCTTGCTGCCAGCCTTCCTGCCAGCCTGCCTCCAAGCCTGCCTCCCAGCTTCCTGGCCAGCCTCCCTGCCAGCCTTGCTCTCTGCATGCCTGCCAGCCTTGCTGCCAGCCTCCCTGCCAGCCAGTCTGCCTGCCAGCCTTGCTGCCTGCCTGCCTGCCTGCTTGCCTTCCTGCCAGGCTTCCTGCCAGGCTTCCTGATATCCTTCCTGCCAGCCTTGGTGCCTGCCTGCCAGCCTTGGTGCATACCTTCCTGCCAGTCTTGGTGCCAGCCTTCCTGCAAGCCTTGGTGCCTGCCAGCCTCCCTGCCAGCCAGCAACCCCACAACCATGGGGAAGAAACAAAAGCCTCAGCAACCTGCCGCCATCCCTGGGAAGAGGGACAGGGCCACCTTCCCGCCCCCTGTCCCTAACTCTGCTTCTGCTGGGGCTTCTGCTGCTCGGGATTGCTCTTCTGGTGCTTCTGCTGAAGCTTCTGCTGAAGCTTCTGCTGAAACTGCTCCTGGTGGTGCTGCTTCTGCTCGTGCTTACTCGGCTGAAGCTGCTTCTGGCAGTGGTGCTTCTGCTGGTGCTTACTCTGCTGAAGCTGCTCCTGGTCCTGCTGGTCCTCCTGGTCCTGCTCGTCCTGCTCATGCTCCTGGTCTTGCTCATCCTGCTGGTCCTGTGGGTCCTGCTCATGCTCCTGGTCCTGCTCGTGCTCCTGGTCTTACTCTGCTGCTGCTGATCCTGGTCCTGCTGCTGCTGCTGCTGCTGATGATGATGATGATGATCCTGCTGCTGCTGCTGCTGATGATGATGATGATGATGATCCTGCTGCTGCTGATGATGATGATGATGATGATGATGATTATGATTATGATTATGATCCTGCTGGTGATGATGATGATGATAATGATGATGATCCTGCTGGTGCTGCTGCTGGTGGTGGAGTGGAGGAGCAGCCCCTACTACATGGGAGCCCCTCTGATGAGGGCCTATCTGATCCTGCCAAAGGGAGGAAGAGGTGTATGCGACAACGGGAGAGGAGAAACACGAGGATGAGGTGCTGGAGTGGCTGAGAGAGAACGACTATCTGTGGCGGAAGGGACACTGGCTATACAGGGACACCAAGCGGAAGCATGCTGCTTGGAGAGAGAAGGCAGAGGGTATGGGCTACACTTCGGAGGTGCTCCTCGGCTGGTGGAAGCACATGCACACCTGGTACGGGAAGCTGCACCTAAAGAAATCTGGCCAGGCCACGGTTAAGCTGACAGACAGAGAGACCTACGTCATAGCCAGGTGCAGCTTCCTGGAGGGTGAGATCCACCACCGAGGAGCACCAGGAGCCCCTCTGTCTACCCTCTTTCTCTGGCAGCCTGCTGAGAGCCAGTTCTCTTCTGGCTGAGAGTCAGTTCCTGTCTCCAGGCAGGTTTTTGTGGAGCGTGCCACGGCGGAGAACCCGCGGACAGGTGTTGTAACCGTGGTGGAGCACGTGGAGGACTCCCTGGTGTGGTGGGAGAAAGGAGACGGTGTGTCCGCCACAGCCGTACCCGCATCCACCCCCAGCTCTACCTCCACAGAAAGGCAGAGAACCAGACAGCAGGAGGGGCAGAGCCACACTGTCCTGCTGGAGATCAGGGACACCATCCGGACCAGCATAGATCTCCTCTCTCAGCTGGTCCACACCGACTCCTCATCCTCCAACCGCAAGCCCTTCCTTACCTATGTCAACCAGACCCTCAGGGACATGGCGGAACCCCAGTACCAGGTGGTGAAGGACCGGATCACCGAGCTGCTTCACAACCCTCCAGATCCAGAGGAACCTGCTCCCACCCAGTCCAGGTCTGCTCCTCCACCGCAGGTGATGTCCCTCCCATTTCAAGCCTTCCCACAGGCCCTCACCTACCAGGGCTACGGCTACCAGGAGGTCGAGCAGCACAGGCAGCAGCCCTTCCCAGTCCAGGCACAGAGTCATCGGGCGACACCGTTGCCACCGGTTCCACTGATGCCACTGATGCCACCCACGACACTGATGCCACCAACGCCACCGATGCCACCAACACCAGTCCTCACCCAGCTGTAGACCAGACAGCCCCACTACACTGCTCCTTCCTCCACCCCACAGCCAAGTCCAGCCTCAGTACATCTGTCATCGGTACTGGGGCTGACACCCCATGGCATGGAGGAAGGAGCTCTCAACATCACGGGGCTGATCCAGCTGTCTGAGAACTTTCTCAACACACCGTCACCTGTTGTCCTCTCGGGGCCAGGCACCCCAGTGGTGCTTTAGACCAGCACTCCAGCAGCACCCACCTCCACAGCGCCTGGACCCTTCACCCCTGAGACTGGGCACACCTCCGAGTGACCAAGAGGAGTGCCAGAGACTGGCTGGCTGGCTACCTGTGGACTTTATTTGGACACTTGACTTAGGTCATTTTTCTTTTACAGCTTGTTGTTCAAAAAAGTCTATCTTTGATTCACACACTTGCTTCATTTCTTTTTTTTAATAAAGTCTTGGTGGAAACTTTTAGAAATAGTTTAAGCCTTTGCATGCTTGTGGGATGGGTTAAGATAGCAGTGGGGTGGGCAGGGATACCTTTGGAATGCGCAGGGATACCTTTGGGATGGGAAATAGCTGTGGGATAGATAAACGTCCAGTGCAAGCATAGTGGGACTGTATGGCCCACCCTCCCAGGTGCCACACCTACGGCCCTTTATTATCAATAATAATGTAATCAATCATCCACACATGTCAACATAAACACAACTCTTTATTAAATGCCCTGTTTATTGTAGGTTCACCCAACATACATGGCACAATCTCATCAGTGTGATGAGACAGGCTGAAGGAAGCATCCATTAATCATCTATCAACTTGTCTTGCCACTCCACTGCTCCAGCTGGGGAGTTGCACCAGTGTCTCAGGAGGTTGCACTGCTTCTTCCCTTCACGTGAGGCTCTGTTGGGGCCTTGCACATCCTCAGTGTCTATCAGGTTTTGCCCTTGCCTCCATTCACCAGGCTCCATGTCCCCATTGCCTTGTTGGAGGTCCACGAGCCTGTTCTGCAAGACTGGGTAACGGGTGCGCATGAGATTGTGCAGGATGCAGCAAGCTTCCACGATGATCCTCACGGTCTCTGGGCGATGCTGCATGGTGGTGAGAAGTACCTGGAACCTGTTGGCCAGGATGCCAAAGGCGTTCTCCACCACCCGCCTTGCCCTGGACAGCCTGTAGTTGAAGATCCTCTCTTCACGGGTGAGGAATCTGGAAGTGTAGGGCTTCATGAGGTAGGTTGTGAGGGAGAAGGCATCATCCCCCATGATGAAGTAGGGCACATCTTGCGTGTCGTTGGGCAGGGGGTCTGGATCTGGGAAGCCCATGATGAGGTTGCCTTCCAGCCCCTCCTTGAGGTCACTGGCGTTGTATACCTGGGCATCTGAAGATGAGCCGTTGCCTGAAGCATCGATGTACATGAACTTGTAGTCAGCTGAAGAAGCCCTTGTAGTTGAAATAAGTGGACCCCGACTTGGCTGGAGCTTTGCAGGCCACGTGTTTGCCATCTACGGCTCCAACGGTGTGTGGGAAGTTCCACCTCTGATACCACTGCTCTGCAACTTTCTTCTATCCTTCTTCAGTGGAGGGACACTGGAGGAGCTCCTCCATGTATTCTTCGATGATGGCCTGCACCACTTCTCTGACCACAATGCTAATGGTGTTGTGTGACACCCTCCAGACGTACTGCATGCTCCTGTAGGTGGTCCCTGAGGCCAGGTGGCACAGAGTGAGTGCCGCCTTGAGCCCAGGTTCCAGGCTGGGCCGGAAGTTGGTGCTCTGCTTGGTCAACCTTGGTGTCAGCTGCTGCACAACTTCA
Organism: Laticauda colubrina; assembly: GCA_015471245.1. Taxonomy (NCBI): domain Eukaryota; kingdom Metazoa; phylum Chordata; class Lepidosauria; order Squamata; family Elapidae; genus Laticauda; species Laticauda colubrina. Next base: position 39,128,529 of record BLBF01000002.1, read on the forward strand.
TCAAACATGGCTGGAGGCATCCTCATGAAGTTCTGGAATGCCCGAGTGTCTTCGTTCCTGAGCTCCACCATCAGCTTGTTGTACAGTCCATACTCTGCTCTTCTCCCTATCCATATTTGGACCCAGATGCTTCTTGGCCACCTCTTTTTCTTCCCGTAGAGTTCACAGAGCCTGTAGATGGCTTCGCACTGTTGCAGAACGATGGTGGCTACCAAAAGGACTTTGTTACGATCCATGGTGGACATGACTGGATGCTGTGGAAGAGGAAGAGTCAGATGAAGGCTGCAGAGGTCTGCACAGCTGGGCTGCTGCTCTGAAAGTGAGATCCAGATGAGTTGCTCCCCCTTTTTATAGGCAGTATAGGTTTTCCCCAAGGTGTCCCTTTGCATCCTCTAGGCATCCTCTAGACATCCTTCATATCCGAGATAGGTCCCCTCTGCTAACGTTTTTTCCATTTTAAATGCTTTGTTTCGGTGCTGCATCCGCTAGGCACCCGTTCTGCATCTGTTCTGCATCCGTTCCGCTTCCTCCCTGCGTCCTAGCGGATGCGAGTTGCGCAGATGCCTAGCGGATATAGCGGATGCAGAACGGATGCAGAACGGATGCAGAACGGATGCCTAGCGGATGCAGAATGGATGCATTGGATACATTTTCCACGCAAAAATTTTGAGCAGTTCAAAACTTTCTGAGCGGATGAAACGGCAATAAACGGATGCTGGACGGATAGAGAGAAAGCAAAACGGAGGCAGTGAGTACAGAACGGATACATCGCGTTAACCAACGGATGGCAAGCTTTTTTGTCCATTTTACATCCTATTTCCCTCCGTTGGTGCAGTGTGACAGGGGCTTAAGAGAAGAATCTTACTTTTCCTCCCTTTGAACTGCATTTTATTGAATAAATCCAATTCTGATTCTGGAAGCTATCTTCTGAAGTCTTCCTCTCACTTTGTGTCATCTGTAAATTTGATGAGTGCCTCTTCAGTCCCCTCAGCTATGTAATTTATGAAGAAGCTGAAGAGCATTGTGCTCAGGACAAAACCTTGAAGTGCCCCATTGTATGCTTCCCTCATTTCGTTCCACTGAGGATTCACACTGAGTGTGGTTGGTTAGCCAATTGCAGATCGAACTGGTAGTGGTACTGTTTGTTGTTCTAAGATACCTCATTGTTCTATCTTACTAAGAAATGGTAGGTGGTCTGCTTTATCAAATAGATAGATGAAATACATAGCATTTCTATTAATTTAGTCATTTTATACAAGAAAGTAATATAACTTTTGTTTGGCATGACCTGTTCTTAACAATCCCATTCTGTTGCCGCTCATGCAAGAATAGCCCAACCTCCCTCAGATTAGGGAGAAGTTCTTTCAATTTAAAGCCCTCTACAATTGAGGGCATGTCAAATATTTCAACTTTCAATTTCCAAACATTAGGAGTGCTCAAAGTTGTGACATACTTTGGGGATTATAAAGATATTTTGGTTATTTAATATAATTTAGAAGTGCTTGATATGTAACTGTATAAACATCATAACTTTTTTCCAATAAATTTTATTTTTTAAATATCTTTTTCAGTGAACACTGTGTTTCCAGATTTTTACATTCCATTACAAACATGACCATGGCTACATATTCAGTTTTCTTATCCAATTTCATATCATATCATTATCTATTCCAATTTTCCTTTTTATAATCTCATTACTTTATAATATTATTTATATTCTTAAACAAATTCATTGCGCACATTTTCTTCTTTTCATCATATTTGCATGTTTTATCACATTATGTTCCTTCATTCATCATTTGGGGGGAAGATTATCTTAGTTTATATTATCCAGTATTTATCTCCAATCATAGTTCAGTCTTGCCACCTTCTTTACATTGTAACACATTTTCCCATATTAAGCCCATGTCCCACCGCACCAACAGATACAAAGCGGATGTAAAACGTTAAAAAAAGCTTGCCATCCATTGGAAAACGCGATGCATCTGTTGTGTACTCATTGCATACTTTTTTCCTACGCTCTATCCATCGAGCATCCGTCCACTGAGATTTCATCCACACAAGAAGTTTTGAGCTGCACAAAACTTTGTGAACGGATGAATTTTCCGCTGTGTACGATGTAAATCCGCACTATCTGAGCAACAAACATTCTATGTCCATTTATCATCTGTTAAATGTGCGCTGTATCCTCTCTGCATCCTCTGGGCATCCTCGCAACTCACATCCGCTGCAGCTGAAAATGGAAAGAGGGAGGAAACAAAAGGTACATGGAACGTCTATACAGCGTTAGTAGCATGGAAATAGAAAGGATGCGCAGTGAACGGTTTGCATCTGATATACATCTGCTAGGCTTCCTATGAACATCCGTTTAACATCCCCGCTACATACTACCCATGTCCGTTCTTTTCCGTTCTTTTTCATTCTTTTCCATTCTGTTTATGCAAATTTTTGCCACTTTTTGGAGTGGATGACAACGGATGGAGCCACCCCCGAAATTTTGCTCATCCACTGTGTCCTTTATGCATACGTTTTGCATCCGTCGGCCAGTGGGACCGGGCCTTTATTCCCTTTAACCAATTATAAAAAAAATAGCAACAATATAGTCAGTTTTTATTACCATATTCTATATTCACATTCTTCGTCTTATTGTATCAGTACATTTTCCCTTTCCTTCCCTTTACTATTGCCTCAAGGTTGTCTGATATCAATATTCTCCTATTATTATCTTCATGTGTTTCTTTGCTGTAGAATTTTAATATTCCACTTTCCAGGGTTTTATTATTATGAAGTTCCTTTTATTTCTTTTAAATTCACACCTTAATTCACACCTTTCCACTGTTTATTTTTCTGCTTTTTAATAAAAATTAACTTTGCCAATTCACAATTCTTAGCTGTTATTTCCTTTTTTACATAGTCATTTTCAGCATTTCAAACAATGCTTAATTAATGCCAAATTCTATATAATCTCTAAATTCAATTTTTTTTCTATTATAGTCAAAAGTTTTTCACACCTTAGTTGGACTATAGGCTTTTATAGAGTCTGTAAAAGTTTTCCTTTCCTATTAAGAAAAGGAAACTTAATGTTAAAGTTTTTTTTTCCTATTGCGCTCAAACAAGTTTTCACTTTCCACTGTTTAATTTTCTGCTTTTTAATAAAAAATAACTTTGCCAATTCACAATTATTAGCTTTTATTTCCTTTTTTACATAGTCATTTTCAGCATTTAAAATAATGTTTAATTAGTGCCAAATTTTGTATAATCACTAAATTCAATTTTTTTTCTATTATAGTCAAAAGTTTTTCTCTGAATTATATCACTTCCATTTTGGTCTTTTTCAAATCCAGTTTCTTTACATTTTCAAATTTTTCTCTCTCTTTTAAATCGCTGCTAATACAATCCTTAACGAGAGCTCTTTTCTGTTATTTTTCAGGGTTACCTCTTAAAGTCCAAGGTATTTCACCTGGTCTACACACTGTCCACAACTTCTCCGCTCCAGCACAACCTCAATTTCCTGCATAGCTTCCCATCTTCATGGTAGCCATTTTAGGCTACCACTACAGGCCATCTTCGGAGGGTATGTTCCTAACCAGGGAGGGGAGGTGTGGCTCCCCTCGACCCACCAGGGGTTCCCCCTTTCTTCACCACTCCTCCAGGGTAGTTCCAGTCCTATTTGGAATCGTCCAATGGGTAGAGCTTGGATTAAAACTGTGCATGATCTCGGACTCCAATCCGACTTTGATGAAAGTGCCATTGGAAATTAAATCATAACTTTTTAACATTTTGTTTGTTTCACACATGCCTTCATATCTGATATGTTTTGGATTAAAACAACCTCGTGTTAGGAACCAATTTGTGACTTAGGTATTTGTTTGAACAGTGCAATGAAGTTTCTTTTGCCAACAAAAGTGACAAACATTTTTTGGCTCTTGTAATCTTCAAGATTCCAATTAAGCAGACTTCTGAAATAAAAAGAAAGTATGTAGGGCAAAAAGAATAACTACATAGCTCTGGGCAACATGGAAAAGATAGGAGAGTGGTAAGAGTAGAAGCATGAAGGTAAGGAGGGAATATATTGTAGGTGCCACAGATACATATTGCACTATGTTCTTTGTGAAGGTGCTCGCTCTGAAAGGTCAGTTGGAAGCTCTATTTCAAGGATGTCAAACTTGATTTCATTGAGGACCAAATCAGGGTTGTGTCAGGTGAGCCAGGGTCATGGCCAGAGTTGGGGTGGCCAGCTTGGCATCACTCATCTTGGGGGGATCATCTAGGGTGGCCTGAGTGCTCTGCCAGTGAAAACAGGCTCCTAGGCTTCATTTTTGGCTGCAATGGGCTCCTGCAAACCTTTGCCAGTAAAATCAGAACTTGGGGAATTTATTCAGCCCTTGCAAGCTCTGTTTCCAGTTGGGCCAGCCTCTTGCAATTCTCTGATAGTGATAGTGAAAACTTGAGGGTTTGAGAGCCACCCACAGTCCTTGCGAGTTGCACTTTCTGCCGGGCTGACCTCTCTGCCAGAAAAAATTGAGCTCAAGAGGGCTACTCATGGCCCTCTTGAGCTCTGTATTTTCTGATAGAGGCACCACGGGCCGGTCCATTGCTGTTTTCAGGGCAGCCTAGCAGGCCAGATCTGGCCCCTAAGCTAGATTGACACCCTTGCTCTAGTTAATACAGGAAGCAATACAGGAAGTGAAGAGCACACCACTGTATTCTCATGTGCCACTTCTGCTTTGTGGACTGTGTTAATTATTGCAAGGGTTCTTGTGCAATTTGAGGTACTGGTTATTACCTCTAAAGTCTTTTAGAGTTTTGAAGAGCTGCCTAACTTGATGGTTTCTTCTACCATTATAATTGGAAAAGACCAATCTATCTAATATGCTTTTTCTCTTTTCAAGGTAAATCTCTATTTCACATCCTTGTATGAACAGTATTATTTAATGGGACTCAGGAAGGAAACCACAATACCCCAATATGAAATTAATATATATTGCACTATTGCTTAGGCTCAAATATTTGACATTTAAATTTTATAATGCATTAATTCAGTAATTTTTAAAGGATAATCCTCTTACTTATTAACCAATTGCTGTTTTGCTGAAATATTCCAGGGTTTCACCAATTTTCCACACTTTCTTACAAATAATATTCACTGTGAAAGATTGACTGATTTAACTTCCTAAGACATGTGGGAATTTCCACAGCTTCCAACAACAGGCAAGAGAATTGAAAATTATTCATTTTAAAGAAAACATTAGTTTCTGAAATACTGCTTTAATGTAATCACATCACTGTTTCCAACTTCAGGGACATTTAACTCCTATGCAGGAATATATAAAGTCAACTCTATGTAATTAGGCAATTAGTAAGATTAATATGGCAATTCCATTACAACCTAAAGTTGCATTACTTTGAAAAAAAATTATATATATATATATATATATATATATATAAATATGTGCTGTTCAGCTTCTTTTGGGTATTAACCCATGTCATTGTAGTGCTTTTAAAGTTGAAGCAACGTTTCAGCAAAATCTCATCTGCCATCATCAGGCTTCTGTATTGAGTTTGTATACGGGTCAGGGTCTCATAGCCGTTGGTTTTAAATTTGAGGCTAGCCTATTATTGTGGCAGGATGTTTTTTTCTACATCCTGATTGGTTGGGAGTCTTAGTCTGTGTTTATTGGACTTGGAGTTTGTTTAATTGGTGTTTCTGGTTTCTTCTGTCTGTTTTGTGGCTTTGATTGGCTGGCAATACTATGTTCCTGTGTTGGAGGTTTTCAGTGCAGCTTGGCTTCATGTGAAAGGACGGCTGCTATCCATTAGGAAGCCAGGTTTCACCTGGATGCCTGGTGGGGGGGTGTTCGAGTTGGAGGCATCATAGGGAGTCTGTTTTTGCCCAGGTGTTTGCCTGGCTTGTGATGTGGAGATCTTTCTATTTGAGAGTGCAGGCTTCCAAATGATTGACAGTCTGGTGGAATCATCTCTTCTATTCATGCTGTCAGGTCTTTTTTCAATCTCTATGGCTTCTCTGATGATTCTGTGGCTGGGGTTTTCTATAGTGGCTAGGGTTTTAGTGCCATTGAAGTTGATGTTGTGACCTGTGGTTTTCATGTGTTGGACTAGTGAGGAGGTGTGTTCCAGCTTTTTTACTGCATTTTTGTGTTCATCTAGGCGGGTACTTATTCTTCTGTTGGTCTGTCCAATGTATGTGGCCGGGCATGATGCACAGGGAACTTCATATATACCTTGGTTTTCCAGGTCAATTTTGTCATTGGGGTTTTTAAGGATGGCTGCTATTTTTTTGTCTGTTTTGAAGGCAGTCTTGATGTGATGCCTGTGTAGTATCTTACTGATTTTGTCTGTAGTACCTCTTATGTAGGGCAGGACAGCTGTTCCATAGGTCTGTTAATCTTCTAGGTCTCCGTTATGTCTTGGTGTGTTTTTGTGGATCAAGCTGGTGATTTTGTTTTTGTGGAAGCCATTGGCTGTCAATACTTTAGTCAGGGTGCATAGTTCAGTCTGTATGTGTGTTTGCCAGGCGTTTGGTTCTGGTGATTTGTGTTTTGACCACGGAGTTTATCTGTGCTGGGTGGTGGTGGGATTGGGCGTTGAGGTAGCGGTTGGTGTGTGTTTTCTTCTGGTATATGGTGAGTCCCAGTGTGCCATCTGTTTTTTTGTGGATTAGTACATCTTGGAATGGTAGTTGTTTGTTTGTTTCCGTTTCCATGGTGAACTTGATTTTGGGGTGTGTGCTGTTTTGGTGTGTTAGGAAATTGTTTAAGTTTTCTTTTCCATGGGGCCAAATGACAAATGTGTCATTGATGTATCTTAGCCATAGTTAGGGTTTGTGGGTGGCATTAGCCAGGGCTCTGGATTCGAATTCTTCCATGAATAGGTTTGCAATGACGGGTGACAGTGCTGATCCCATAGGGGCTCCTTCAATTTGCTTGTATCTTTGTCCTTTGTATATGAAATATGTGTTGGTTAGGCAGTGTTCTGTTAGTTCCATGAGATGTTTAGCTGGTTGGTATCTATTTTTGATGATTTCAAGAGTTTCTTTTATCGGAACTTGAGTGAATTGTGAAACCATGTCAAAACTTACAAGCAGATCTTCTTGTTCCACGTGTAGGTCTTTGATCATTTCCAAAAAGTGGTATGTTTTTTTACATGTGAAGCTACTGTTTCAGCATGGGTCTGTCGCTGTTTTGCTAAGTGTTTAGCTAGGTTTTGTAGTGGTTCTCCTCTGGAGCTGACTATGGATCTGAGAGGTATGCCTTCTTTGTGTATTTTTGGGAGGCCATATAGTTGGGGCATCTGGAAATTTTTTCTCTTGGGATGATCATCTGTTGGATCTCTTTGCTCATGTGGCTGGTTATAATTTTCTTCTTGGTTAATTTTTCCAGATATGTGGTTGGGTCCGTGTTTATGGGTTTATATGTGGAGTCTTGGAGTAGGTTTGTCAATTTTGTTTCATAGTCTTTTCTATCCATTACTACTGTGGCATTACTTTTGCCTGCTCGAAGTATGATTATGCTACTGTCATTTTTTAGGGCTTGCAGGGCTTTTAGTTCCTCTTTGTGCAAGTTGCTTTTGGGTGGTTTGCTTATGCATAGAATGTTAGTAACTTGGTGTCTTATTCTATCAGCTTCATCTCTATTTAATTTGGTTAGGCTGGATTCCACTGCACAAATGAGGGGTTCTGTGGGGATTTTTTGGGGTGTTATAGCATAATTGAATTCTTTGGTTAGGACATCTGCTTCTGTTTTGGTGAGTTCTCGGTTGGAAATGTTATATACCAATTGTTTCAGGTGTTGTTGTGAGTTGTTGGGGGATTTCTTGTCATGTTCTAATTTCTTTAGTTTCTTCAAGAGTTTGTCATTTTTGTAAGTGGTTTCAATTTCAGCTCTCCAAGTTTTAAGTTGTTTTATCTTGTCCCAAAGAAGAGGGTGGATTTTGCTGCTCAATTCCAGGTATAGTGCCAGCAAATCTTTGTTTAACTGATCCAATTGGAATCTCTTTCTGTGGAGCTCACTCCTGAGTTGAGCCATTTCAGTTCTCTTCAGGATACGTTTAGAAGCTGATGTATTGTGATGAAATGTTAATTTGAAGCAGGTTGGTGTTGCACTGTTGTCTCTGCAGCTGCATAGGAATTTGAGGTCACATAGTACTCCTGCTCTTTTAACTTCCAGCTTCTCATAGGTTTTGATCTGGCTGTTTACCTCCTCCCCGGAGAGGTCTGATATTTGTTTTCTTAAGTTTTCGTGGGTACTTACATGTATGATATTCGGCTTTGTTCGAGTATTTTCCCATGTCATTATAGTTGTGCTTTTAAAGTTGTAGCAACATTTTGGCAGAATCTCATCTGCCATCATCAGGCTTCTGTGTAGAGTTTTTCTGTGAGTCAGACTTTTACAGTTGTTTCAGTTTTAAATTTTAAATTAAGCCAATCAAGACAAAAAAAGCCACAAAACAGACAGAAGATATTAGAAACATCAATCAAGCAGAACACAGCAAACTCCAAGACCAATAGACACAGGTTAAGACTCCCAACCAATCAAGATGAAAAAAAAACCATTCTGGAATAGCAGTAGGCTAGCCCCAAATTTAAAACTGAAACAGCTGTGAAAAACTGACTCACAGATGAACTCAATACAGAAGCCTGATGATGGCAGATGAGATTCTGCCGAAACGTTGCTACAACTTTAAAAACACAACTACAATGACGTGGGATAATACCCGAAGGAAGCTGAACAGCACACATGTAAGTACCCACAGTATGATATATATATATATATGTGCTGTTCAGCTTCCTTCGGGTATTATCCCACGTCATTGTAGTTCTGTTAAAGTTGTAGCAACGTTTCAGCAGAATCTCATCTGCCATCCTCAGGCTTCTGTATGGATATGGGTCTTACAGCTCCTGGTTTTAAATTTGAGGCTGGTCCATTCTGATTGGTTGGGAGCCTAGACCTGTGTTCATTGGACTTGGAGTTTGATTGATTGGTGTTCCTGGTTTCTTCTGTCTGTTTTGTGGCTTTGATTGGCTGGCAACAGTCTGGTGGAATCATCTCTTCTATTCATGCTGTCAGGTCTTTTTTCAATCTCTATGGCTTCTCTGATGATTCTGTGGCTGGGGTTTTCTATAGTGGCCAGGGTTTTAGTGCCATTGAAGTTGATGTTGTGACCTGTGGTTTTCATGTGTTGGACTAGTGAGGAGGTGTGTTCCAGCTTTTTTACTGCATTTTTGTGTTCCTCTAGGCGGGTACTTATTCTTCTATTGGTCTGTCCAATGTATGTGGCCGGGCATGATGTACAGGGAATTTCGTATATGCCTTGGTTTTCCAGGTCAATTTTGTCTTTGGGGTTCCTCAGGATGGCTGCTATTTTTTTGTCTGTTTTGAAGGCAGTCTTGATGTGATGCCTGTGTAGTATCTTACTGATTTTATCTGTGGTACCTCTTATGTAGGGCA
>BLBF01000002.1:39152995-39192967 GCA_015471245.1 Laticauda colubrina
AGAATTCTAGGAGTCCACACGTCTTAAAGTTACCAAGTTTGGAGACCTCTGCTTTACCCAGACAAAGAGGAACTGGGAAAAGTTGCTTTTTTCCCCTTTTTACTCTCATTTGAGAGATCTGTAGTAGAATTCCTAATAACAGACTGGATTCACACCTGCATTTTATAAATGTAAGGTTCAGCAGGTCTGCAACTAAACTGAACAAGTAAAGCATTTCATTCTCAATAACATAAGTGTGCTTGGAAGATCAGTGTGGTTCTCTCAACTGACATTTTCTCTCAATTGTCAGTGATAGTTTCAAATCCTGGTTATAATGGAGATCCTGCTTAGCTTTATGCATGAGTATGATTAAATTTCTTGGAGGTGTGGTTGGAGAAAAAGGCATTTCTGTTCATTGCCAATTACATAATCATAGTTACTGCTTGAATGCACTGTTATTATGGCACTGGTATTAAAAGAACTTGATTTTTAAGTCAGTCTGACCTCATACTAGACTACTTGTTTACTAATTATTGATTTATGTCCCATAGTTTACAGCATTTTGAACAACTCAAATTATTCCAATGATTTCCCTGCTACACATTATAAATAAGCAAGCATTTCTAGAGCAGACAAATGCAGAGGGTACATATGCAGAGGGTGAATAAATAGTTTCATGTTTTTAAATAAAAAGCATGATATTGATTAACAATGGTAAATGGGGTTGGACCAGCATTTATTTATTATTTTTTAAATTTGTTTGTCACCCATCTCAGGCAAAGTAATATATCTTAATTGCCAACATTTAAAACAATTTCCTAAGCTGATGTTGTAGTTCCCACCTGAAAAATGCCAGACTAGGAAAGATTTTATGCTTTATTTAAGAAACTCATGAAAGAAGAAACACTACAAAGTTGGGTAAAGACATGGTATTTTAATTTTAATTTTGAAGAACAGATAGAAGTAACCTGTTATGCTAAAATGTGGCCATCTTGCTGAAAACTCTTTAATTCTATCAACATTTTAACTGTAATACACATTTTAGCCAGCCTATAATTTTTTAGGATATTTCAAAGCATGAGAAAAGTGGCAGTTTAAATGAACAGCCAACAGCTATGGAAAGTGAAGAGTTGACAAGGATCATACATGTCAGTCACTTAGTTTTAAATGGTCCTACAGCCTTTACTGCATTCAACTCAGCAGGCTTTGAACCCCAAATCTATATTTACTTTAGAACATTGCACATTACTCAGAAATCTTTCAGCATCTTTGCTCTGATCTGAAGAAGGGCATGGGAACCTGTTTACAAAGGAGCACCTTTTATGTACTTGAAAGAATCAGAGACCAAATTCAAGAATATCCCTGGAAGGATCTTATGTCTTCAACAGAGGGAAACAAAGAATGGGCTACTGCTTGTTAAGACTTTGTTTATCTTATGAGCTTATCCCTGAAGACAGAAACATTACTCCCTTCACAAGAGGTCAGAGAGGGCTGAAGGAAAGGGTTGTACTACTGAGAAATGAAGAATTACATTAGCCTTTCTGGACATTGTCAGCTGCACAATTTCAGCCACTTAATACTTAATATCCTTTCCCTCTTTTTTCCTGTTAACATAAAACTTGGGACAAAATAAAAATTGCCCGTTCCCTCAAAATTTTAACCACTTCTTGATTTTTGTATTATTTGTTTGTTTTTGGCAAATTCCATCCAATGAAATGTAAATAATCTACTCTCTGAAAACAAAAATTATCTTCTTCTTTTTTGGCTCTTAGAGCCTTTTCTCTCTTTTTCTCACTGTATGTCTGTTCCAATTTAAAAAAAATTGTAAGAATTATTCTATGATGCCTCATAATCAGACATTCTACTAAATAAAATATATTTGGGAAGATTTACAATTGTGTTGCTTTATTTAATGGGCTTATAATCACTAATATTTTATGTAGCATACATAGTGGTAAATAAGTGTTTTTAAAAAAAACAACACTTAAATTGAAAAAAATGTATGCCTTTGTAAAGACTGGGACTTTATAATTTTATCTCATGTGTAGCCTTTCTTACCTGTTGGATAAATTTCTTCATTCATAATTCATTATATCAATCCTGTAAAGTAGCTTAGACTGAGGATTGATGATTGGTACAATGTTATTTACTAAGTTTCATGGCTGGTGGGTCTTCCTAGTCCTGATTCACTACTATAATTATGCTATTACATTATGTTTAAGTGCATGAGAATAAAGCTGTACATTTTTCCATGGTAAACTTAATTCACAGCATTGTCAATCTGAGACCTTAAAAATAAATTTTCTGAAAAATAAATTGGAAACATTCTACTTCAGAACATCCTTATCCAAATCAAAATATATATTCAGATGTCCATTGCAGGCAACCTCATAAAAGATTGAATTAGAAGTTCCTTCAGTGAAAAGTTCCTTGGCAATTAACATTCTGATTTTTTTTTCAGAAGATATTTTCCGAAGCCTTTTAAAATCATTTTAAGAATAGCATAAATTTTAATTTATGTTAACCATTGTTGAAGGCCTAATATGTTTATTCATTATTGTACTGCAATTGGAGTATTTGATTTAGAGGTTTTTTTTAATTGTCTTTATGATTTTGATCTTTTTCCATTAACAATGTTAATGATATAATAAGTTAGAAAGTAACTTCAAAATAGAGGTTAATGGATTGATTTAATAGCCAATGAACTACCTGAAGCAGAAGAATAGCTTAATAATAATAATGGATGTAATTAATAGGAGTAGTATTTCCATTTATCTGTAGAAGGGAGGATAATTCTTCATTGTCAAAAGAAAGAACTACGTAAATACATTGCTCTAAGAGTTCATTTAAGTCTATCTAGATATCTAACTATCATCTAGCTATCATTAAAATATTTTAGTTCCATATTCTAATTTTCAGAGTCAGATTCCATATAAGCAATAAAACAATTAAACAGTTACTGTTTTCACAAACTTTGAAAAGCATTAAATTGTACTTGTGGGAGCCAAAGCTTTGATAAATAGAAATGTCTTAATTAGGCACTGGAAAGTAAAATGAATAACAATGCCAGACAATATGGTATATTTCAAATTTGATAGTCCAGGAAAAATGCTACTTACATGTCAATGTAATATTCTATCTATATTGGGATGTAGAGGACCACCAACTATATGAGAAATTATATTTTATAAAACACATAGTCTCAAATGTTGACATAAAGACCTAATTCTATTTAAGTGTCATTATTAATTTTAGTTGAATTAAAAATGCATTAGGAGTAAATGTAGATTTTTGAAATTTTTATGGGTTCTATCTGTGGTTCTCTGCAAGCAATCTATTTGTCTTGTTTTGCTTGAAATGTGGCCTCCTTCTTATCTTAAGGACAGCTTATATGTAGAACAGAGTGCAGGAATCTTGTTCACTGTAGTAATACCTACCCTAAGGAACTGAGCATCTACATCTTAGTTAACGTTGGAATAAATATTATTCATTTGGGCTGGTACAGAATACATTATCCATTTTGAGTGGTTTGACATATTTCATGGCTTGGATTCAAATAATCACATCTAGGCTCAGATACTAGGAAGGCTTGACTTATCTGATTCTAAAACTGCAAGTCCCTCATTACAAGCAGATTTTTAAAACAGCATATAATATGTCTTCGAAATCAGTTATTCAAAGAAAAAAATATCTTTTGAACAAACCACATTCGGCTCTGTTAGACCTTTCTGGTTGCTTTATTTATTCAGAGAAAATTGGTGACATTCATTACTCATAAATGAAACTTATTAACAGTTATTTATCTTATTAAATAACTTATTTAAGTTACTATAAACTTATTTATCTAAAATTCTGGTTCAAAATAAAATAACAAAACTTTGTATTATTCATAAAGGAAAATGGTCATTTTCAGATTATATACAAAAAAAGAACCTAAAATCTGATTTGTCCGATATTTTATCATGTAATCCAAATTGTATCTTTATGTTTGATCAGTCTTGATCTAATCTACAATTCAGGCCTGAAATCCAGAATCCAAATAAATTGCTTAAATCCTACTGTTCTAAATTATACTTTAGCAGTTTATTTTGTATGCAGGATTGAATCCCACAGAAGTAAAGCCAATATTTTCTAGATCTGCAAATCACTTTCTCAATCTGGTAGGAAATGTGCTGGAACCGTGATATATTTTAAGTAATAATTTTCCTTGAGAGATTAATATCAGCCATTACATTATATATCACATTATATATCACATTATAATTTCTTCTAAAACATTAAAATAGGCCTATTAAAAAGTACCAGCAAAAATCAATTCATAGAGATGGAGTTTTAAATTACTGATTAATTCAAATCTGTTTGATAAGCTTTAAAGAAACTAATGGATATCAGACAACATCTCTGAGGCTACTCTGCAACAAGAACTACTGAATATATAATGTCACAGTTGTTCTGTATATAGAATAGTAGACTCCTAACACAGGATTCTGATTGGCTAAAAAACCTGAATGGGGATTGGTTCAATAGGAACCAATCCAAGAAACCACTCAAAAGGCAGCAAAACTAAATACCTGTCATTGGCTACAAGCCGGCAGGCAAATCCCTATAAAAAGGCTGCCGCAGCTTGAGCCAATGTTCCGTTTTTCAACTGCTGTATATAATAAAGACTTTGTTGTTGGAACCCGGTCTACCTCGTGTTTTTCCGGACGGAACACTGGCGACGAGGATGGGATCGTCCTAAACGCGAGACTGAGCACGCGGCGACAAATAAAACTAGACGAAGAACAATGGCTAGAAATAATGCGCCGCCCGCACCCTTCAATCCCAATGAAGAGGATTGGATATCCTACGTAGACCGTTTCCAGATGTATTTGGAAAGTAACGAGATGGAAGAGATCTCAGAACAGCGTAAGAGAGCTGTTTTCTTGACACACTGCGGGCCCACAATCTTCAAGATGGCCAAGGCTTTGGCGAAGCCCCAAGATGTGAATCAATTGATTTGGCCAGAGCTCCAAAGAATACTAAAGGCTCACTTCGCACCGGTGGTATCCAACCTAATAAAGTGGCACGAGTTCTACCGAAGAGACCAGAAAGAAGGCGAGACCTTCGCTGACTTTGTGGCAGCCCTCCGACAAATAAGGGGAGCGTGCGAATTTCTAAATTTAGATGAGGCGATGTGGGATCGAGTAATACTGGGTTTAAGAGACTCTAATATACAGAGAAAACTGCTAAATAAACCCAACATAACCGTAGCCAAAGCCATCGCCGAAGCCACAGCCGCTGAAGCCGCGAAAAAATCAGCGGTCAAAATGAAACAGATGAACACACAACAATGACAAAACGAGCCTGGACAGAGGGAAGAAACAATTTCCCACCACCACTCACCACGAGGATATTGACGAGACGTCAGAATCCGGGCAGGAAGACGACAAAGTCCACCGCCTATACGCCAACAAGATAGGGCGCGAAAAAAAGAATTGGGGGGAATTGGCTGGCTGCGGAGGGAACCATCCTCGGGCTGATTGCAGATTTCTCGATGCCATTTGCAGGGCTTGCAAGAAAAGAGGGCATATCGAGAAAGTCTGCAGAAACAAAAAAAAGTACAGCCCAAACAGATGCAGCAACTCCCCCGCACAAACTGAGCCAAAACAAATTGAGAGAAAGTGGCAGCGGAACAAGCGAGCCACTAACCGAGAGAAAGCACATCAGACTTTCACTATCGGAAGCGCTCAGACGGAAAGCAGGAAGAAAGTAAAAATAATCGTAAAAATAGAAGGCAACCCCTGCGAAATGGAGGTAGATTCTGGGTCTTTCCTTTCAATGGTATCATGGGACACCATCAAACAACTGGTCCCAGATATCAAACTCAAAGAACTCCAGAGACAAAATTAACCCTGAAGGACTACCAAGGAAACCAAATTCCTGTGGTAGGCCTAGGACATTTCTGAGTCGCCTACAAACAACATGTCGAAGTACTACCATTGACAATAGTCGACCGAGACTGACCAAGCCTCCTGGGCATCGAATGGTTTGCACCATTGGGCATCGGGATGACCAGAGTAGACCGGGTGGCCGCAACCGACTGGGAAGAAAGCCTGATCCAAGAGTTCCAGGATGTTTTCGACGGCTCCCTAGGCAGGTATCGGGGGACCCCAATTTCCTTTAGTCTAGACCCCCAGGTAGCCCCTAGAAGACTAAAGGCCAGACGAGTTCCTTTTGCTCTGAAAGCAAAAATAGAGGAACAACTAAATAAATTAATAGACCAAGGGGTTTTAGAACCTGTGGACCATGCTAAGTGGTAAACGCCGATCGTAACACCAATTAAACCAGAGGGGTCAGTTCAAATTTGTGGTGACTACAAGGCTACTCTGAACCACGCATTGCAACAAAGCGCATACCCGGTGCCAGTCGTACAACACTTATTACATTCTCTTGGGGGAGGAAAAGTTTTCGCTAAACTAGATCTAGCACAAGCTTACCAACAGCTCCCAGTAGACCCATTAACGGCTGAAGCACAAACTATAGTGACTCACAAAGGGGCATTCAAATGTAACAGACTCCAATTTGTAGTGAGTGTAGCCCCAGGCGTTTTCCAGAGCGTCATGGAACGCCTATTGAATGGTATAAAAGGGGTCGTACCCTACTTCGACGATGTCCTAATTTCGGCCAAAGATATGACTCAACTAAAAAAAAGACTAAAAGACGTACTAACTAAATTCAGAGAATCTGGCCTAAAAGTAAAAAAAGAAAAATGCTGTTTAATGACTGATCGCGTCAAATTCCTGGGCTACTTAATAGACGGAGAGGGTATACACCCTACTGACAAAAAAGTCAAAGCTATTAAAGACGCACCAGAACCAAGGAACAAAACTGAACTGCAGGCATTTTTAGGACTAATAAATTTTTATAACGTGTTCCTACCCCACAAAGCGACAATAGCGGAACCATTTCACCGATTACTGGATAAAAAAACAATTTGGACTTGGGGTTGTAGAGAAAAGAAAGCCTTCCAAAAAATAAAAAACTTATTAACATCAAACACCATTCTTATCCAGTTTAGTAACACACTTCCATTGACGGTGACCTGCGACGCCTCACCGTTTGGAGTCAGTGCCATCCTGAGCCACCAATTGCCAGATGGGAGAGAGGCACCCATCGCATACTATTCAAAGACTCTATCTAAAACCGAGCGTAATTATAGTCAATTGGACAGAGAAGCCCTGGCAATTGTCGCCGGAGTGAAACACTTCCACGAATATCTATATGGAAGAACATTTTTGATAGAAATGGACCATGAACCACTACTGGGAATTTTGGCAGGAAACAAGCCGACACCGAACATTTTGTCCCTACGAATGACTAGATGGTCAGAATTCCTAGCAGCCTACTCTTATACTCTGACACATCGCCCCGGGAAACAAATTTCCCATGCAGACGCATTGAGCAGAGCACCATTACTGAATATAGAGGAAGACCCGGCACCGACGATGACCACCTTGCAGATAGAGACATGCCCCGATCTACCCATATCTGCAAATGATGGCGCCAGAGCCACTGCAAGGGACCCATTGACTGCCCGTGTACTGAACTGGGTAGGTAAAGGCTGGCCGGAAAATAAAAAAACTGAGAACTTTAAACCTTTCCGGACCAGACAAACCGAACTCTCAATTCAAAAGGGTTGTTTGTTGTGGGGTGATCGGGTAATTATCCCTTCCAAATTACAAACTAAGGTACTGGGTATGCTTCATGAAGGCCACCCTGGAATTGTTAAAATGAAAAGTCTTGCTAGAAGCTATGTCTGGTGGCCGGGTATAGACAGGGACATCGAATACTGGGTAAGTTCTTGCAACAAATGCCAAAGAACCAGACCTTCCCCACCAAAAGCACCCATTAGGGACTGGGAAACCCCACGAGCCCCTGGTCACGAATTCACATTGACTTTGTGGGTCCCACTAAGGGGCATACTTTCCTAATTGTCATAGATGCATACTTGAATTGGCTGGAGGTTAAAATTATGCCATCTACGACAACAGAAACCGTTATTAAACAACTTGGCAAACTTTTCGCAACCCATGGCCTGCCGGACATCCTAGTGTCTGACAACGGGCCACAGTTAACAAGTATCCAATTCGAACAATACCTAGCCTCCCTAGGTATTAGACATGCCCTGACCGCGCCGGCCCACCCGGCTGCAAATGGTAGGGCAGAGAGAATGGTCAGGTTTACCAAAGAAGGATTAGAAAAAATGGACATTGGGGATGTCCAAGAAAAAATAAATCGCCTACTCACCCTCCAGCATATTACACTGGGTATGATAACAAACAAAAGCCCGGCTGAATTACTAATGGGGAGAAAACTGAGGTCGCATCTAGACAGATTGCACCCAAACTATACACCAGAAAACCCCCCCGACTCCTCCACCTGTTTCAGGACATTTGAAATAGACGTCCTAGTCTATGCAAGAAATTTTACCGGGGACCCATTATGGCTTCCAGGTACAATAACTCAAATTACAGGTCCCCGGTCCTACCGACTAACCATAGATGACGGCAGGGAATGGAAGCGGCACATAGACCAGCTTCGGTCCTGAAACATAGAAAGACGTACAAACACACAAATATTAAAAAACGACAAAAATCAAACCAGGGAGGGGGGGAAATACAAGAAAATAATAAAGAACCATTTAAATTAAACACAGAATATGATAACAAACAAAAAGAGCAAAAAAGAGACTTACAGTTAGAAGAAAGTTGCAAGAAAAGTCCACTCGAAGGGGCCAACCAGGCCAGCTCGATCTGCCCGGAGAAACCAGGAGGAAGCGGCAAAACCGCCAGCCTAAGAAACTCAGGCGGCAGTAAAATGGCTGACTCACCCTTCCAGGCGGTTCCATGGAGAAGGACTGGAGAGACAGCAACCCCATCCGAACCGGTCGAACTCTTCAGCAGGAATGAACCGCGCAAATCCAGTCGAGTCAAAAGAAGCCCCACCTACCTGTGCAACTACGTCACCACGTAGGACTAAACTAAGAGGGGAGGGGTGTTCTGTATATAGAATAGTAGACTCCTAACACAGGATTCTGATTGGCTAAAAAACCTGAATGGGGATTGGTTCAATAGGAACCAATCCAAGAAACTGCTCAAAAGGCGGCAAAACTAAATCCCTGTCATTGGCTACAAGCCGGCAGGCAAATCCCTATAAAAAAGCTGCCGCAGCTTGAGCCAATGTTCCGTTTTTCAACTGCTGTATATAATAAAGACTTTTTTGTTGGAACCCGGTCTACCTCGCGTTTTTCCGGACGGAACAACAGTTATCATGAATTGTTATTAAGTAAACATGTTTAACATATATTTTAGGTGAATGAAGACTAATGAGATATATTAAGAAAGTTTAACATTTAAAAATGCCTATTTTAAACACTAAATGATATCTATCTATAAATATAGATGCACACACTCCACTTATTTTTTCATATGCATATAATTATCCTTACATTAAATTTTATTTTATTTTATTTATTGCAATAAATAAATGTCTGTTTACATTTGAACAAATTTGTGTACAAAAATGGAAATCATATTGCAAATTCACATAATAAAGTAGGTGTGCAATCTAAAATACAGCATGGATGATTTTAATGTTTCTAACTTTATTGTGTAGGTAAGTCTGAATCTATATGTTAATGACATGGGAAGCAGTAATCAAGAAATATTAATATGGGTATTTGTATAAAACACCTTTTGGGGTAAAAAAACATGATGTTTGCATTATGTGTAACATTTATATGTATCAAAAGCAAATTGTGATTGTTCCTTTGTTTTTTTTGAAGTAATATAAACTGATGCTTAAATTCCTAATTCTCTAAACACAAGTTACTTGATGCATCTCTAAATCCTGGAAAATATAATCTTTGGGGAATAACATGACATAAAATTGTTCACTCAGTGTTATAACTTATTTATAGAAGAAACAAGCTTTAAAAACAGTGATTCAACTGAATAACCACCATGCTGTAGAACATTTAGGAAAGGGCTATTCTAAATGTGGGGAGGGAGATGAAATATGATGAGCATGTACGCTTTATGTTGATGGTACAGGCAGCTATTTTGTTTCTACTCTGATCTGTTTTTTCAATATATATACCATAAATAAAATTTGCACATTGGGGAGATCACTAACAGGTGCTTTTAGCCCCTGAATTACATTTTAATTACTATTGGAATCAGTGACTTGTGCACTTTTTAAAAAGGTTGTTTAGAGCTAAAATAATACATGGAGCTATAAACATGTAATAATTTCCCTAATGAAGAACTCACTGAAGAAACACTAATATTGCTTTATGATAATCAAATAAATTTAATATTTCCCATCTTATTTTGCATTGCTTTGGTTTGACTTACTCTAGCATATTGAACAAACTAAATGGCCAGTGTAATCCTACACTTAAAGATATTCCATTGAGTTTACTCCTAGGTAAGAGATAAAAGACTGTAGCAGCTCTTATCTTCGATTGACATAGGAGAGAGGGGGTAGGGAGGGAGGGAAGGAGGCAGAGTGGGAGGGACAGAGGGAGAGAGAGGCACATTTAAGCAATTTAATGGTTTAATGCAAATATGTTTTGGCAATGTTGAAAGCAGAAAAAATGTTTTTCCCTCCATGTACAGATGAAACTGTATGTTCTATGATTACCTCTTTCAGAATAAGAATATAATAATAGAAAGAGACTAAATTGCTAATGTTTTTTTTTTAAGTTCCATTGGGTCTTACCTCCCTCCCCCAAAAAATATTTGTATAGCTGGGGATAAAAATGGATGGATTGCAGATATTTGGATCACAAGGTGTACACAATTCTGGATTTCAGATCTATTCCCTTGTGCTTAGAAAGATGTCACATGACTTCTGCAAAGTTTGAATAGGAGGCTGATACATTCAAGTCCACTCTTGATAGGGATTTCCTCATGCTCTATTTTATCTAGAATGGCGTTCCTCAATTTTGGCAACTTTAAGATGTGTATAATTCAAGTCCCAGAATTCACCTGTCAGCATGCTAGAGCATCATATACATTAGGAGTTAAACAGACAAATGTAATATTTTTTTTGAAGTTTTAAACTAGCATTGCTCTGATTTCTGCACTGAATGCAACTCTCACTGAAATAATATGATTATTTTCTCTCATAAATAATAACACCCAAATTTCTTCAGAATAAATGGTGTCTTTGCAAAAATGCTGTGATCTTGGTTAGTTAAGAAATTCATTTTTAAAATGTGAGTTGCATTAATTGCAAAATTAAATATGTTAAATGTAATGATGTTCATTTAACAATCAGCTTGCCTGCAACTTGATTAAAATTTTAACTATCAAGTAATCTACAATTTCAAAAAAAATGCTTTTGTATTACTCTTCTGGTTGCTCAAAATAGGTGTCATACTTTGATTTATGGATGTCTTTGTTAATGTTGTCCCAATGCTGTCCACACCTTCTCCTTTATCCCAGCCTGGTTCTTTATTTCTGCTTGTCACACTTCAATTTTTAATGCAGTTAATAAAATCAGTTTTACTAGTCACAGATTCTATACTTATTTTGTTTTGTGCTGTATCTCAGAGGGAAAAAAGTCTGTATGACCAAAACAAAACAACCACAACCCTACAGTCCTTTTCTAAACTGTAATAAGGTGGATTTGTTTATGCTGTAGCATCTAATCTTATTACCAGGAATTAAATAAAAATTCTCATTTATTGGATTTCTGGATTTCTCCTATGCTCTCATTTAACTCTGAGAATTAGATGTCAAAAGGCACAGAAAACAGGGTTTGGAAACTTTTTCTCCTTGCTGAATTATATTCAGATAATGTTAAAAATTGTTCGATAATGTGACTGGTGTTTATGTTCATTTAAAAACAACATCTACTACAGCAGTAGAATTTGTTGTAATTCTTATTGTACAAGATTGATGAACATTAGTTCTTATGCATAATTTAATCTGTAGTTACTTCCTACTGTAGCCTGCCTTCCAGTTTGATGACATGTTGTTGTACATAAATTTAGATATTCTAATATCAGTACACTACAGACTATTTGCTTGGATATTTCTAAATTTTATATGCCAGACCTGATGCTAACATTACAGTGGGATTCTGGAAAAGAAGGTTGCCATAAAATTTACATTTTCCATAAACTATAAGGAGCCACCATTTTCTTTAATCCCACAGCAGCAATGAAATGGTGGTACAGAAGAAAACTAAACTACCCATCAAACACATTTCATCATTGCTTCTACACATCGCTATCTTGTTTCCACAGAATGATTATATCTTCTCCAACAGAATGCCAATATGCTAATTTAATTTTTTTTAATTTTTTTTAAAACATTTTTAGAAAAAGGTATCTGTGGAGCCCAAAATAGTTAGTGTTGCTTAGGCCACTAAGATCTCTTCCAGCAAATGTTTTCTGATTTAAAGAAAAAGCTACTAAAAGTACAGCATGATGCTTCTAGCACACAGTGATGAATGTATTTCTTGGAGATGGCACAATAGAAAAACTGAATCCCAGAAGTAGAAGACACAAACATGAACCGGGGATGCAGCATTGGTCAGTATGGCATTTCTTTTTTAAACTGTAATGCTAAAATTGCCATCTCTAGATGAAGGTTCATATCATCAAACCCATTCTGGTTAACTGTGACAATTTTCCATTTGTTCTGTCTGTCTCAGCTTTTCTATTTTTCAAGATATATATATATGTGTTGAAATATATATATATATACATATACATAAACATATACATACATACATACATACATACATACATACATACATATATATATATATATATATATATATATATATATATATATATATATATACACACACACACACACACACACACACACACACATATATATATATACTTTCCTGGCGTGTATCTGTATATATATATCCTTCCAACATGTAAGACATATTGAATTTATGTACTATCTTCTTTGTAAATCATGTCATTTCTCATTTTAATTTTGAAAAGTCCTTACTTGAAGATATTGCACAAGAAACACAAGGAAAAGATAGAATGAATATAGATTTTAGGTGTAGTAAGAGTGGTTTATTCAGGTTAATCGTTTAGTAAGAATGGTATACAGTATGTTCAAGTTTATTGTTTGTTGTATTTCAGCATTAATGTGATCCTAAATTTATGCATTATTAATTTCATGAAAATTATTCACTTGCAGCTATTTGATATATTGTACCTACCAATTTTTACTGACATGGTGCATTAGCTTTAATTGACCAAATATAAAGTGCAATTGAAAATGTATATGATGTAATTGATTTGCAGAATCACCTACTCAATAAACTCCTATTAAGACCATTTATTGTTTTAATTAATCATATTTAAGAGATGAGGAAAATATTGTAATTTCAAGTAAAAAGAAAGTAACTTGCCAGGAAAGTTTTTTGTACTTCTTGAATAAGATTATATTTAGTACACCTGCAATTAGACACATGTAAAAACAATGCAAAGTCATTTTTAAGTGCTTTTACTCATTTTGAAATTCAAAGGAAAGTGTATTTATGTAATACTGCCACCTAGTGATAGGAACACTGTGGCAGTTGATGTTATGCAGTACCGAGAATATAATTAGATTCTTGATAGATTCTATTTTCTTTGCTGAAGGTTTAAATATAAAGAATTCTCGCCAGAATTGAAAAAGCAAATGAATGCACAATATTGCTGACGTAGACTACTGTTAGAAGGACAATATTGTGCAAAGTGATAACCTGGTAGGAAAGCAGGCCGCATAATAAAATGGGATTAAGTTCTGTCCAAGACAGAATTTAAACTTTCCATAAAAGCATAACTGATGTCAAAAATCAAAATCAAATGTAAGTGCAAGCAATAAAATATATTCATGATAGATTCCATAAAAAATAAATCTCCTGGTTTTGTAACCAGAGTGCTAGAAGATTTAAATTTAGACAATGAATTTACCCCTCTAAATCTATCTAGCAATAAGGCTGTTATTATCAAGTTCTGGTCCATTTATTGCAAGCAAAAAGCTAAGAGTTAGCAAGTATATATATTAATGAATATATATTTATTTTAAGCATCTTGTGCTCATTACATTTGGGAGACATACATTTAAATTAAGCACAGCATATGTGATTTGAAAAAAAAAGCCCCACCAAAATGTTTGTTGGTGTATCATTAATGAAAAGAAATATTTCAAAACAAACAAGGAGTAAAGTTCTGTCTAAGCACAAGAAAAAAGAAAATCCCTTTTTATGTGGAATCAAAGTATAGCTAAATATTTCCCTGGATAATACTTTCTAATTTAGGAAAACATATGCAGGTTTATATATACACACAGTCTCACATATTTGACAATTTACTGCATTCTTTTAAATATGTTATTAAGATTCCTAAAAGAGCTATAAACCTGCTTTTTATATTTATTTTTATCTGTTTAGCCTTAAATGTGTATAAAAATTGAATATCATACACCAAGTTGTTTTAAAAAAAATGGCCTCAGTGTGTTTCACATCTTTAAAAGAAAAAGTAAGTATCATTTTCAAGTTTTTACTATATTAAAAAACTTACAAAGTAGAAGCATTTCTTCATCCACTACATTTTAAATTACTGTTGTCCCCATTTTCATCACAGAAGTTTTGGTCAACAGTAAAATAAGTTTAATTTTAGTACATGGCCTGTGTGTATGCACTTATATGTGTACATACACACACACAAATACACAAATTGATTTTTTAGGAACTGCAAAAAGTTGTTACTGAGACTATTCTTCCAAAACCAGCAAATGGATTTTTAACAGTTTCAGTATAACAATAAAATTCATGGTTAGTTCCAAACCTGTTGACATTACAAAAACAATCTGATCTATAAACTTCGTGATACAAAATAATTTTCTTCATATTGTTATTTCTGGGCTCTCTGTTAAATTAAAGCAGAAATAGGAACTGAAACATATAAGTTTAAGAAACAGGTACGCAGTCTTATCGTCATGTCAATTAAGTGACTATCTCTGGCTGACTGATATATTAATTGCAATATTTCCAATTCATTCAAAATAAAGCCTTTAGTAGAGCTTACTGAAAAATAATTATATTTAAAACTATATCATTCATCATGTATAAATTTGATCAGAGTCTGATTTTCCATTAAACAATTTGCAGTGACATACTATAAATAACAAATATTTAAATGCAGATAAATGCATTCTTAAATAGTTGAAAATTAATTAAATTAAAAGTAAATGGAATGAACATCTTGAAATACATTCCATTTAGTAATACTGTAGAGATTCAAAATACTTGTAGGATTCTGAAGGAAAATTTATCAAACCAACCAACTTATGTTCTTGCTAAAGTATTGATTTCCTTCTTTCTGTTCTACTTTCCTATCACCTATAGATTAGTAAATTTGTGACAGGCTCAGAGCAATAGTGATGTAAACATTTTAAACATTGCTCCACTATTATAATAATTTTGAAAATAAAAATGTCTGGGGAATCAGTATAAGAGGCAAGAAGCTTAAAAAAGAGCAGTCTGAAATATGTGGTAAAGGATCTCTGTAAGCAATGCACAGGATAGCAATCAGTCCCCCCTTCTAATCATATAACTGTATAAATCTAGATTTGGAAGAAAGAAAAGATAGAAAAAAATTCTATCATTTACTTTCTGATTAGAACATCTTGACTATGTATACCATTAAAGATAATTCAAGGGGGAAAATATTCATAAAATAAAGAATGCACCTGGTTGGCTGGGCTTGTGGGGTACCAAATGACAGCAATTTTAAAAAGATACTTTTTTTAATGAAGAGGAGGTGAAAAATAATGTTTTTTCTTTTAACCTGCACTGCCTTGAGTCTTGATATTACTTTCAGATGTACATTTAAAATACAAAGGACTGTACTCTAATAGCTAACATTGTTATTATTTTTATACGTTAGCTTTACTAGTTCATTGCTTTAAATGAGCATCACAAAACCAATGGAGCTTTTATCTGCACATTACGTTTTCTTCATATTCATTTCCAATTTCTTTCCTCCCTTACATGTCATCATTTTAATGTAAATCTTTTTCTTTTCAATAAAATTAAATGATTAAGTAATCCTGCTTTTTGCATGATTAAAAATGACAGATAGGCTTGGGTGGATAAAAATCAAGGCTCCTTGCAGGATCTGTACACCTCACTTGTCAGAATTCTTCCAGCTTGCTCAGTGCAAATGACAGGGGGGGGAGAGCTGAAATTAGCATGACCAGAAAGAATAACATGTTGCTACGACCTACTTTCAGTTACCTAAATCTTTAACAAAATTGTTCTTTTAAAACACTCTCTGTAACTAACCATCAATTAATTGTTTTGACAGAACGTTAATAGATATATGACTATTGCTGTGCTATTTAATTGTATCCTATGCAAGATAATGTGAAAAGCAATATATCAGAATTATTGGACATATTTCACAGAAAAGGTTAAAGGGTGTGTGTGAAATCTTACAGCTAAATAAAATTCATTTGCAAAGCCACAAGGAGAGAGAGAAAAAATCTAGCAATATCTACCAGTGTTTCGCTCATTTCATCAGCTCTATACAATAACCATTTGTCTGCTGTTGTTTTTTGACTCAGACACATAAACCAAAAAGGAGATATTACATACACACAAACTCCTATCGCCTCTAGACATATGACCCCAACTGATGCTAAGAAGTCTCTCTGACCTCTTGCTAACCAGCCTCTTGTGATTAATTCAGCATGTCCTTGCAATTATCTGCTAGAAATTCTGGTTTCTATCTCTATTTCCCCCTCCCTATAAATATAAGAGTTTTTGAATCCCACATATACTTTTACTAGGAATTATTATTTGATTATTTTTGAAATAAAATAAAAAAATCCTATCCCCTGATTGCAAGGAAACACCACCTGCTGATGCATTTGCTAAATAGCATTGTAAATACGACAGTTTTCTGATCTAACTTTTGTAGATGTCTGTATAATAGCAGCATTGCATTTTCTTTCTTTGACAAAAGAAATTACTGTTCTTTGATATTCTTTTATCCTCCCCCCTTCTCTTCCCCCTTTCCTGATTATGTTCTGGATGGCAAAATTTGGGCCACAAAATGCTAATTTCTAACCTAACACCATGACAGCAATCACAGCCATCACAAGGATGGAATGGAATAAAGAGAGCAATCTAACATCCAGGGATATGAATTTCTGATCAGTGGCTGGCAGACTGCCGTGAAAGCTTACAGTAATCCCATTGGACAGCTCGGGTTGATGAAGCCTGGGAACAGGCAGCCACAATGTGGGTAGTTCACAATTGCAAGCATTTGTCCATAATTTAAAGCTATATGAGAAGTGGAGAGTATTCATCTGAACAACAAGCTATAATTTAACTAGAGTAACATTTACATAGTTTTTAACCCATTATGTCCTTGTCTCACATTGAACAATGTTCTTTTTTTTAAATGAATTGTATGTATAGTGAGTGTGTCAGTGTGTGCGTATGTAGATAGATGCAGACTCTTTCTTTCTCTCTATCTCTCTGTAACACAAAAAGACCCAGACATTAAAATCCATCTATTTCTAAGGGGAAAAAAATTAAGATAGTGTTATTGTGTAATTTAACTAAAATCATGATTGTACTTTAAAGCATCAAGGATCCTCATCACAAAATATCTTCCTTGCATAAACAATGCTGCAGTCAATCAGGTTTTCACTGCATAAGCACAGATTATTTAGTATTTAATTCTGACACCTTTATTTCAAATGAACAGTATTTTATTATAGTCTGTACACAAGTGAAGTACTCAATGAAATTAAATGCAAAGCTTTGCAATTCTAGTGAATGTTATTTTATTGGAACCATTGCTACTAATTCATTTTGACTGATATAGAGGTGGACAGTGTATGGAACGGCATTATTCATTGACCCCAATGGCTATTAGCCCCAAATTTCATTTGATGTAAGTAAGGAGTTGGCCATGGGATCCTGAACATATAAACATATGACCCTGACTTATTCTAGGTCAGGTTATTGATTTATCTAGCCAATGCTGTCTTCTTTCCATCTTCCCTGGTCCACAAAGTGTCATTCAGAACTATTCCCTAAACCTACCACCTGAGATGCTTTTAATTTTAGATGCAGCAGAGGCCTTTTTCATGCAAAATATATGCTCTACTATTGATCATAGTAGAGTTACTGCACATGATGTACTAATAAAGAACTAGGGACTCTTGACCTATTCACAGAGAATTGCTACTGCTGAGTTGATGGACATGGCTATGAAATATTTTTCCTCTGTTCACACCATCCAACAGCATTAGTGATGGTTATATATCACAAGGCTCTTCTGCTAAGAAACACTCCTGAATTGAACTCATTAGAGAGCTAGCTTTGCAGAGACATATATACAATGTCTATGTTTGCTCTATATCAGCCTTCTCTAACCTGGTAACCTTCATATATGACTTCAGCAACAGAGTGATCAATGTCTGGAATACTCTACCTGACTCTGTGGTTTCTTCCCCAAACCCCAAAAACTTTAACATAAGACTTTCTACTATTGACCTCACCCCTTTCCTAAAGCCCATGTCATACTGGCCAATGGATGCAAAAAGGACACAGTGGACAAACAAAATGTTCCATCCGTTGTTATCCACTCTCAAAAGGGTTAAAAATTTGCATAACCGGAGAAGATAACACAGACGTGGGGAGGATGCAGGGCGGATGCAAAGCGGATACGGAATGGAAGCCCAGCGGATGGAAGCGGATGGGAGCGGATGGGAGTGGATGGCACATCCGCAGGGCTTCCGGGGGGCCTCAGCAAAGCGGATGTGGAACGGAACGAGTGGATGCAGAGCGGACGCCGAACGGATGAAGCGGATGCACAGGGGATGCACAGCGGAAGCCTAATGGATGCCTGGCATTAATTGCGCATGCGGGGAGGATGCATTGTGTCAGCCCCGCGGATATAACGGAAGCAGGTTGCCATTCGGAGGAAAGACCTGCTGCCGGACACATCGACTGCCTTGCCTGCCCTGCCTGGATGTCTGCCTGCCAGCCTTGCTGCCAGCCTTGCTACCAGCCTTACTGCCAGCCTCCCTGCCAGCCTCCTTGCCAGCATTGCTGCCAGCCTCCCTGCCAGCCTTGCTGCCAGCCTGCCTGCAAACCTTGCTGCCAGCCTGCCTGCAAACCTTGCTGCCAGCCGGTCTGCCTGCCTGCCAGCCTTGCTGCCTGCCTTCCTGCCAGCCTTGGTTCATGTCTGCCTGCCAGCCTTGGTGCCTGCCTCCCTGCCAGCCTTGGTGCCTGCCTTGGTGTCAGCCTTGGTGCCAGCCTTCCTGCCAGCCTTGGTGCATGCCTCCCTGCCAGCCTTGGTGCCTGCCTTGGTGCCAGCCTCCCTGTCAGCCTTCCTGCCAGCCTTGGTGCCTGCCTGCCTGCCAGCCTGCCTGTCAGCCTTCCTGCCAGCCTTGGTGCCTGCCTCCCTGCAAGCCTTCCTGCCAGCCTTGGTTCCTGCCAGCCTCCCTGCCAGCCAGCAACCCTACAACCATGTGGAAGCACAGCAAGGCAAAGCCAACTGGTGCCAGCCCTGGCAAGAGGGACAGGGCTACCATCCCGCCCCCTGGCCCTCACTCTGGTTCTCCTGGGGCTTCTGCAGCACGGGCTCACTCTTCTGGGGCTGGGGCTTCTGCTGCTTCTGCTTCTGGAGGAGCTGATGACAAGCACTCCAGCACCAGCCACCTCCACAGCACCTGCACCCTTCACCCCTGGGACTGAGCGACCAAGAGGAGTACCAGAGACTCATTTTTGTCTTATAGCTTGTTGTTAATAAAGTCTATTTATGATTCACACACTTGCTGGAAACTTTTAGAAATGGTTTAAGCCTTTGCATGCTTGTGGAATGAGTAAGGATAGCTTTGGGATGGGTTAGGATACCTGTGGGATGGGTAATAGCTGTGGGATGGGCAATAGCTGTGGGATAGATAAAACTCCAGTGCAAGCCTAGTGGGACTGTATGGTACACCCTCCCAGGTGCCACACCTACGGCCCTTTATTATCAATAATAATGTAATAATTATCCACACATGTCAACATAAATACAACTCTTTATTAAACGCCCTGTTCATTGTAGGCCAACCCAACATACATGGCCCAATCTCATCCGTGTGATGAGACAGGCTGAAGGAAGCATCCATTAATCATCTACCATCCTGTCTTGCCACTCCCTGCTCCAGCTGGGGAGTTGCACCATTGTCTCAGGAGGTTGCGCTGCTTCTTCGTTTCATGTGAGGCTCTGTTGGGGCCTTGCACATCCTCAGTGTCGATCAGGTTTCACCCTTGCCTCCATTCCCCAGGCTCCATGTCCCCATTGCCTTGTTGGAGGTCCACGAGCCTGTTCTGCAAGACTGGGTAGCGGGTGCGCATGAGATTGTGCAGGAGGCAGCAAGCTTCCATGATCCTCCTCACGGTCTCTGGGCAATGCTGCATGGTAGTGAGAAGTACCTGGAACCTGTTGGCCAGGATGCCAAAGGCGTTCTCCACCACCCGCCTTGCCCTGGACAGCCTGTAGTTGAAGATCCTCTCTTCATGGGTGATGAGTCTGGAGGTGTAGGGCTTCATGAGGTAGGTTGTGAGGGAGAAGGCGTCATCCCCCATGATGAAGTAGGGCACATCTTGTGTGTCGTTGGGCAGGGGTTCTGGATCTGGGAAACCCACCATGAGGTTGCCTTCCAGCTCCTCCTTGAGGTGGCTGACGTTGTATACCTGGGCATCTGAAGATGAGCCGTTGCCTGAAGCATCGATGTACATGAACTTGTAGTCAGCATCGACCATGGCGAAGAGGATGATGCTGAAGAACCCCTTGTAGTTGAAATAAGTGGATCCCGAGTTGGCTGGCGCTTTGCAGGCCACGTGCTTGCCATCTATGGCTCCAACGGTGTGTGGAAAGTTCCACTTCTGATACCACTGCTCTGCAACTTTCTTCCATCCTTCTTCAGTGGAGGGGTACTGGAGGAGCTTCTCCTTGTATTCTTCGATGATGGCCTGCACCACTTCTCTGACCACAATGCTGATGGTGTTGGATGGCACCCTCCAGCCGTACTGCATGCTCCTGTAGGAGGTCCCTGAGGCCAGGTAGCGCAGAGTGAGTGCCACCTTGAGCCCAGGTTCCAGGCTGGGCCGGAAGCTGGTTTTTGCCTTGGTCAACCTGGGTGTCAGGCGCTGCACAACTTCGTCAAACATGGCTGGAGGCATCCTCATGAAGTTCTGGAATGCCCGAGTGTCTTCGTTCCTGAGCTCCACCATCAGCTTGTTGTACAGTCCGTCCTCTGCTGTTCTGGTGAACCATCTTCGGACCCAGACTCTTTTTGGGTGGCTCCTTTTCTTCTCGCAGTAGTGTTCACAGAGCCTGCAGATGGCTTCGCACTGTTGTAGAATGATGGTGGCTGCCGAAAGGACTTTGTTACAATCCACGGTGGACATGACTGGATGCTGTGGAAGAGAAAGAGCCAGATGAAGGCTGCAGAGGTCTGCACC
The DNA here is from genome assembly GCA_015471245.1 of Laticauda colubrina. NCBI lineage: Eukaryota > Metazoa > Chordata > Lepidosauria > Squamata > Elapidae > Laticauda > Laticauda colubrina. The sequence goes on from BLBF01000002.1 coordinate 39,174,521, forward strand.
GCTGGGCTGCTGTTCTGAAAGTGAGATACAGGTGAGTTGCTCCCCCTTTTTATAGGTAGTATAGGTTTTCTGCTAGGCATCCTCTAGGCATCCTCTAGGCATCCTCTAGACATCCTTAATATCCGAGATAGGTCCCCTCTGCGAACGTTTTTTCTGTTTTAAATGCTTTGTTTCTGTTCTGCATCCGTTCTGCATCCGTTCTGCGTCCGTTCCGCTTCCTCCCTGAGTCCGGGTGGATGGAGTTGCGCGGATGCATAGTGGATATGTAGCGGATATAGCGGATGCATAACAGATGCATAACGGATGCGTAGCGGATGTGTAACGGATCTAGAATGGACGAACTGGATACATTTTCCACACAAAAGTTTTAGGCAGCCCAAAACTTTCTGAGCAGATGTAACGTCCATAAATGGATGCTGGACGGATAGAGAGGAAGCCAAACGGAGGCAGTGAGTACATCGCGTTTTCGAACGGATGGCAAGCTTTTTTGTCCATTTTACATCCTCTTTGCATCCGTTGGTTAAATGTGACATGGGCTTTAGAGATCTGTAGTGGGCGTGCATAAGTGCACCAACGTGCCTATTGTCCTGTCCTATTGTTTCTTTTATTTTTCTTATATGTATCCATGTATTCATAACTATGTTTTGACTTATACCTATTAACTTGTAAGCAATTGAAAAACCAAATGAATAAATAAATGTTTGCATTACAGCTGCCAGAATTTCCAGACTACTTTTGTTCATGTTGCCTGGGAATTCCCATGCCCAGAAATTTTCAGTTTGGGGAAATCTGTCCTGAACTTATAGACTGGAAATGATTCCAAATGTAATTTGTTTTCAGAGATTTAGCAAAATGCAGCCAACCAAGCTAACAATGGTGTTTGTAGTGGCAGGAAATATTTGAAACCAGCAGACCACAATAATATGATTAGATTGTTTGATTACATATTTGATTAGAAGTCTGTAAATGATAGCAAAATTTCAAATAAGACAATAATAGGATGCTCATGGTTTTTATGATGAAAACCAGAATCCAGCAGTACAATTGACATAGTCCAAATTCTAGTCAAAGTACTACGAAGTTCCAGGTAAGGGAGACTTGATTTTCTCCATCACAGCTATAAAATTGAGAAAGTCTAATCCATCCATCCAATTTTAATGTTCAGCCTTAAAAACAAAGCAGATTTGTCTCACGTGTCAAAATAATGTATTACATTATCCTATTATACAAATATATATCAAAATAAAAATATATATCAAAAGAAAAATATAAGGATAAATCAAATTACATAGTCTATATACCAGAAATGTTAGTCACCATACAATCAAGATATTATCTTCTTCTTTAATGCCATATATAGCACTTAAATCCTTTTTATTTTACTTTACTTGTTTCAGAAATCCTCTATTCCAAGTGTCTGACAACTCTTTTAGCCATGCATCTGGCTAGTAACCTCAAAGATCTGTTATTAAAGGTGTGGCATGTACAGATATGTACAAAAGTACATAAAATATGTACAACTGATTTACAGATGTAAGCATTTGCATATTGCTGTTATTGATGCATTGGATTGCTACCTCAACTTTTGGTTCAAACTGGCTATTCGAGATATTTTATAGCAAAGAAAGAAGACATTTTGAAATAAGAATTAAAAAGAACAAACACATATAGTAAGGTCACAGATATTTAATGATCTGCTTAAAGAGATATGTCTTAATTGCCCAAGGAAGTGCATTCCATATTTTCTCCTGATGAGGAAGCTTTTCAAAGTGAGGATATTCAGAAAAACTTACTTGTCAATCTTAATACCTGGACATATTTATAACAGGTGAAGCAGTCCCTCAGGCCCCATGTCACTGAAAATTTTAAAGCTTTGCACTAGCATTTTAAATTAATAAGACAATTGACAACCAGTGGACTTCTTTTAATACAGGCAACATAACTTCCTGGTGTTGTGCACCAGTTAGTAGCTTCACTGATGCATTTTGCATCAATTGGAGCATTCAGACACTTTTCAAGGGGAAATTTTTATGGGGATTAATTACCCCAATATCATTCTTGTATCATACAAACAATCAGGAATTGTGGCTCAACAAGTATACTTAAAAGCAGTGGGGAATTGCTGACTCAGAAAAACATTAAAGTTCAAAAGATTAACAATTTTATTCTACAGATGCCAATAAACATGTTTTCTCCAAAATATAGGAAAGCAATTATTCTCTTGCAAACAAGCTTGGGTAGCGAGCACATCAATCTACTGGTCCTAAACATATTAATCTAAACGGAATATTGCATTTACCAAGTAGGGTGATGTGAAGGAAGTGTCAGACTTACTTGTGAAAATAGGAGTGTAAGGCAGAAGTGAAACATTGACAGAAAAAGATAAAAGAGAAATCAGAGTGTGCTAAATACAGACCACAATGTATTTTATTGAAAGGCATAAGCTTTTGTGAACAGTGGCTCAATTTATCGATCCATTTGGTGAAATATCAAACAACTTAAGTTAAAATTTCAAGTCAGTCACTGGAGACAAAGATTATGATCTCTGGTAGCATTATCATGAATTTGTCTTCAAACATTTTATCCAAAAATACAAAAAGAAAGACAGAGGAAGAAGAAGAAAAATAAAATGCAATCAGGTAACCCAAGTATCAGATTCATGATATGATAAAAATAGGTGATTCAGATTAACTTGAGTAATATTATCCCTTGAAGAGAGATTCTCCCTTTGGTTCTCCTCATAGACAATTTTCCTTATGAGAAAGAGGAGTTGGATAGAGAAACAGCATGGGGTGATGTATTTCTTCACAATCTGCTACTTCTTTATCTAACACTGTGTTTTTCAACAACTGACATGACTCCAAATCCCAGAATTTCAAAACCAGAATTTCCCAACCAGCATGATATAGTTAATTGTCCAGACAGCATCTGTAAGGAAGAAAGAAGAAATCCAAGCCATAAAGAGAATTTCTTGTCCACTGTTCATTTCCTGTTTTTGTTGTAGGCAACTGTTTCTGATGACCTTCTTGATGCAAGAGGTGGCCAAGCTCACCTAGCCATAGCATTAATCAGTGAAGATGGAGGGTGGGTTAAATCTTTCTCAAAATGATCCCTAGAAGGGCTTCTTTCTGGTCACAACAATGTGATTGATAGTAACTAATAGTATAGTGTTTTATTTCTGTCCTTGAAACCACTTTGGTGCACCTAGTCCCAACACATTTGATACTATCCATGGTCTGTAGTTATGCTGCAGGTCTAAATTATAGCACATGGCCCAGTAATTTTAAGGATGGATTAAAACAAGACTTTGAGGAGGACTTTGGAATTTCTTTTAGATCCACATATTAATGGAATGTTCTACATTATTTTAAGGTAAATAAAACTTATTCTTATTTTCCTTTTGCTGTTTTTCCAGAAATATAGCATTTAAAAAAATATTTTTGTTTAACAATGCTTAGAATACCAAATTAGTGTAGGAGTACAAATAACTGATGTTATAGTGCTTTTTACATTCTTAAGATATCGAACAGTTCCTATTTAAAGGCAATGTAAATTGTGTATTACATAAGCTTGTTACTGCATAACATAACAGCTTGTCCTCTTTGTTTCTGTTGATGATACTTTATCAAAATATTAAATGGCATTGTTCCATTGCATTCGAAAAATTTAACTCTTTTTTAATAAGCAATTACATTCCTATCTTACAAAATAAACAAAATAAAAATATCCAGGAATGGAATCCATGCACAGAAAGAAAGGCAGAGATGAAGAATGAAATGAAGTATGCCTTCTAACATTTTATTCAGCTAAAGAATCAGAAAGGTCTAGCTTCTGTAGGCAAGACTTCATTTCTATAATCTGAGGAATGAATTAATAATGCTTTTCCTGGCTGATACCATTTCAGCATGCAGGAAAGCAACAGCAAATGTGAACTTTCCAGTTCCGTGCATGTTGATTCAGTGGAAACAAGGTTTTTTGTTTTATTTTTGGGGGAAGTAAACCCTTATCTGGAAATAAAGGAAGACTATGTGTCATATTAGTTTGCTTTCTGCCTTCTAGCTTTAAGACTCCTACAGAAGCTGTGAGAAATGTTAATCTAAGATCATGGATAGCCTCAGGTTCACTTTGTAACATTATGTTTTTCCTATACAGGGTGTACTACAGTGCATGTTAAAAGCATAAATTTCATGAGCGTGTATTCTTATTAAGACACTTTTAACCTGTCTTTATATTCTACAAATCTAGGCATCTTGCCAAAACATTAGTAACACCATTAAAACATCATAAAAGTACAAATTAGAAGCAAATATGCCAGATGGTGAAAAGTAAATTTTTCAACCACTACATTTCACTGGGTATACCATTAATGGAGAACTATTTCCAGGGTTGTAATCAAGGTTAGAAATTGTGGCAAAAATCCAGGGAGAAAGATGAAGAGAAGGGACTTTCCAACTCAGGATGGTGATTTAATACATTTTGGACTAATATAATGGAACCGTAGAGTTGGAAGTCATCCAATCCAAATACTGGATATTTTTATATCCAGTATGCAGACTGAGATGCAGCCTGCAAAATATATGGCAGTAGAACTGTATTGTTGCCAATGGCAGCTATTTAACTTTGCCGCCTTTCAGTGGCTCTTTTGGCTTGGTTCCTAATGAACCAATCCAATACTGGTCTTTCTATCCAATCAGATTGTGTTGTTTGGAGTATACCATTCTATACAGAACACCCCTTCCCCCTTAGTTTAATTCTACGTAGGTGACATAGTCGCGCAGGTAGGTGGGGCTTCTTCTGACTCTACTTGACTTGCTCAGTTCATTTTCGCTGGAGACTTCGAGCGGTTCGGATGAGATCGCTGTCTCTCCGGCTTTTCTCCATGGAACCATCTGGTAGGGTGAGTCAGCAAGGTTGCTACCGCTTGAGTTGCTCAGGCTGGTAGTTTTGCCGCTCCCTCCTAGCTTTCCCGGGCACGTCGAGCTGACTTTGCTGGTCCCTTCCAGGATGAGTTTCTCTTCATGTGGATTATTTTTGCCAGTTTCATATAACCATAAGTGTTCTTTTTGCTCTTTTTGATTGGTTAGATATTCTGGGTTTATTTTTAACAATTCTTTATTCCCTTCAGTATTATTTTCTTGAATTCCCCCCCCCCCTTTGGTTTTGTTTTCATCGGTTTTTATTGTTTGAGGTTGCACGGTCGTATTTCCCTCAACATTTCAGGAATGAATCTGGTCTATGTGCCACTTCCATTCCCTGCCATCATCTATGGTTAGACGGTAGGACCGGGGGCCTGTTATTTGTGTGATCATGGCTGGAAGCCATAGAGGGTCCCCAGGAAAATTTTTTACATAGACTAGGTCGCTGATTTCAAATGTGTGGAAATGGCTGGAGGAGTCGGGGGGTTTCTCAAAGGTATAGTTTGGATGTAACCTATCCAAATGTGATCTAAGTTTCCTCCCCATTAACAATTCTGCCGGGCTCTTGTTAGTTACAGTAGTGGGGGTGATATGTTGGAGAGTGAGTAAATGGTTCAATTTATCCTGGACATTGTCTGGGTCCATTTTTTCCAAACCCTACTTTGTAAACCTGACCATTCTCTCAGCCCTACCATTTGCTGCCGGGTGGGCTGGCGCGGTAAGTGCATGGCATATACCTAAAGAGGCTAGGTACTGTTCAAATTGTATAGCTGTTAGTTGTGGCCCATTGTCGGACACTAGGACATCCGGCAATCCATGGGTTGCGAATAGTTTGTTGAGTTGTTTGATAACAGTGTCGGTTGTTGTAGATGACATTACTGCAACTTCCAACCAATTTGAGTATGCATCTACAACAATCAAAAATGTATGCCCCTTCGTAGGACCCGCAAAGTCAATATGGATTTGAGACCAGGGGCCTTGTGGGGTCTCCCAGTCCCTTATAGGTGCTTGTGGTGGTGATGGCCTAGTTTTCTGGCATTTATTGTATGAAGCAACCCAGTGTTCAATATCTCTGTCTAAGCCAGGCCACCAGACATAGCTCCTAGTCAGGCTTTTCATTTTCACGATGCCTGGGTGGCCTTCATGAAGCATGCCCAACACTCTAATTTGTAATCTGGAAGGAATTACCAGCCTATCACCCCACAATAAACACCCCTTTTGTATTGGCAGCTCAGTCTGTCTGGTCCGGAAACGTTTAAAGTTTTCAGTTTTTTGGTCTTCCGGCCAGCCTTTACCTACCCAATTTAAAATGCGGGCAGTCACTGGGTCTTTAGCGGTGGCTCTGGCGACATCATTTGCAGATATTGGCAGTTCGGGGCAGGCTTCTATTTGCAAAGTGGTAATTGTTGGAACCAGGTCATCCTCTGTCATTGGCAGCAGTGTTCGATTTAATGCATCTGCATGGGAGATTTGTTTTCTGGGTCGATGTATTAATGTGTAGGAGTATGCAGCTAGGAATTCTGACCATCAGGTCATTCGGGGAGATAAAATGTTCGGTGTGGGTTTGTTTCCTACCAAAATTCCTAGTAGCAGTTTATGATCAGTCACAATGGAAAATGTTCTCCCATAGAGGTATTCGTGAAAATGGCGACAATTGCCAGGGCTTCTCTGTCTAGTTGACTATAGTTGCGTTCCACTTTAGAAAGTGTTTTCGAGTAAAAGGCGGCGGGTGCCTCTCTCCCGTCAGGCAGTTGGTGGCTCAGGATGGCACCAACTCCAAACAGTGAGGCGTCACAAGTGACCATCAATGGAAGTGTGTTACTCAACTGAAAAAGAATGGTGTCTGAGGTTAACAGATTTTTTATGCCTTGGAATGCTTTTTGTTCTCTATGCCTCCAAGTCCAACTGGTTTTCTTATCCAATAAGTGATGTAATGGTTCTGCTATCGTTGCTTTGTGGGGGAGGAATACATTATAGAAGTTTATTAGACCCAAAAATGTTTTTTGGCTGTGGTGCGTCTCTAATCACCTTGACTTTTTTTTCTGTAGGGTGTATACCCTCTCCATCAATTAAATAACCCAAAAATTCGACGCGATCAGTCATTAAGCAGCATTTTTCTTTTTTGACTTTCAGGCCGGATTCTCTAAATTTTGTTAGCACCTCTTTCAGTCTTGTCTCTAATTGGGTCATGTTTTTAGCCAAAATTAGGACATCATCAAAATATGGAACGACCCCTTTAATTCCATTTAATAGGCATTCCATGAGGCTTTGGAAAACACCTGGGGCAACGCTCACTCTAAATTGAAGTCTGTTACATTTGAATGCCCATCTGTGAGCTACTGTTGTCTGTGCCTCGGCAGTTATTGGGTCTACTGGAAGCTGTTGACATGCTTGGGCTAGATCAAGCTTGGCAAAAAATTTTCCTCTCCCAAGCGAGTGCAGTAAATGTTGCACGATTGGCACAGGGTATGCGCTTTGCTGCAACGCATGGTTCAGGGTAGCCTTGTAATCTCCGCAGATCCGTACCGACCCATCAGGTTTAACAGGTGTTACTATTGGTGTCTCCCATCTAGCATGGTCAATTGGTTCTATGACCCCTTGCTCAATTAATTTATTTAACTGTTCATCTATTTTGGCCTTTAAAGCAAAGGGGACTCATCTGGCTTTTAACCTTCTAGGTGCTACTTGAGAATCTAAACTAAAGGAAATTGGGGTCCCCCGGTACCTGCCTAAGGTGCCATCGAAGACGTTCTGGAACTTGTGTATCAGGCTCTCTTCCCAGTTGGTTGTGGCTACTCGGCTCACCCCGGTCATTCCGATGCCCAATGGTGCAAACCATTCGATACCCAGGAGGCTGGGGCGGTCCCGGTCGACTATTGTTAGAGGCAAGACTTCAGCGTGCTGCTTGTATGTGACTCGGAAAAGTCCTAGACCTACCACAGGGATTCGGTTTCCTTGGTAGTCTTTTAAAATTAATTTTTGTTTCTGGAGCTCTTTTAATTTGATGTTTGGAACTAGCCATCTGATTGTGTTCCAAGACACCATTGACAGGAAGGATCCTGAGTTGACTTCCATCTCGCAGGGGCTTCCTTCAATTTTTAAAATGATTTTGACCTTCTTCCGCTTTCCATCTGGGTGCTTCCAATAGTGACAGTTTGATGGGTCTTTTCTCGGTTGTCGGTTCGCTTGTTGCGCTCCCATTTCTCTTCGGCTTGCTTTGATTCTGCTTGTAGTGGGGACTTACTGCGTCTGTTCAGGCTGTTATTTTTCCGATTCCTACAGACTTTTTCGATGTGTTCCCTCTTCTTGCAAGCTCGGCAGATGGCATCAAGGAATCTGCAATCGTCTCGAGGGTGGTTTGCCCCGCAACCAGCGCATGCCCGCCAATTTCTTTTTTCATGCCTTTTTTGGTTGGTGTACAGGCGGTGGACCTCATCGTCATCATCTTCCATTTCTGATGAACTGTCAAATTCTTCATGATGAGTTGTGGTGGGAGCTTGTTTCTTTCCTCTGGATAGGGTCATCGCATCATTATTTGAGTTCATTTGCTTCATAGTGGCCGCTGACTTTTTTGCGGCTTCTGCTACTGTGGCTTCTGCGATCGCTTCAGCCACTGTGATATTGGGTTTATTTAGTAGTTTACTTTGTAAGTTAGAGTCTCTCAGACCTAGGACAACTCGATCTCGCATGGCTTCATCCAAGTTCAGGAACTCACAAGCTCCCCCCAGTTGTCGGAGAGCTGCCACAAAGTCAGCGATGGTTTCGCCTTCCTTCTGATCCCTTTTGTAGAATTTGTGCCGTTTGATGAAATTTGACACTACCGGTGCGTAGTGGGCCTTTAACATTCGGTGAAGCTCATTTGTTTCACATCTCTGGGCTTCACCAATGCTTTGGCCATTTTGAATACGGTTGGCCCACAATGTGTTAGGAATACAGCCCTCTTCTGCTGGTCTGAGATCTCTTCTATCTCGTTGCTCTCTAAAAACATTGGGAAACGGTCTACGTATGATTCCCAATCCTCTCCGTTGGGATTGAAGGGTGCGGGCGGCGCGTTATTCCCAGCCATCACTTTCAGTCTGGAATTCTTTCTGCCGGGTGCTTGGTCTCACGTTTAGGATGATCCCACCTTCATCGCCAGTGTTCCATCTGGAAAAACGCGAGGTAGACCGGGTTCCATCTTTATTAAGTCAAGCAACAGTAATGGAACAACTTGGCTGAAGCTGCGTCAGCTTTTTTATAGAGGCTTGCCTGCTGGCTTGTAGCCAATGGCAGCTATTTGACTTTGCCACCTTTCAGTGGCTCTTTTGGATTGGTTCCTAATTTACCAATCCAATACTGGTCTTTCTATCCAATCAGATTGCGTTGTTTGGAGTATACCATTCTGTACAGAACAGTTCTGATCTTAGGTGTCTGTTTTAAATTCTGGGAGATTTTTGAACCCCAAAATGTAAAGGACTCTACTGTTAATATTGTGTTGTCTTAAAGGTTTTCATAGCTATAGATGTCAGAGCAACCATGTAGTCACTCAGTTCCTTGATGAGGGATATCTTGGTTATGGGATGATAATAGAGTGCTTGAAGCAAGAATAGAGTGCTTGAAGCAAGAAGGAATATAACACATATCCAGGATTTATTAACAATGTGAGTGTAGATGGGGCCCTTTTGATCAGCACAGGCTTTCAAGCAAGAAGGAGTTACTCCTTCTGGGCCTGGTGCTTTCTCAATCTTTTGTCTATAAAATAGACCTTGCACATGTTTTTCTAGAATCACCAGATTGAGGGGCATAGAAGTATCTACCATCTGTCTGTCTGTCTGTCTGTCTGTCTATCTGTCCATCCATGTGGGGTGTGTGTGTGTGTGTGTGGGTGGGTGTAAATTTCTACAGCACTGAGCTGAGCTAAGTAATTCTGGGCAGTTTACAATAAGAGGTTCTTCAGTCTTCTCCTGTGTTTTAATTTACTCAGTGATGCATATGACTCAGTGGCTTAATAATGCTGCAGATGGTCTCTCTCCCAGTCCTAGCACTGTGTGTTAGAATGACCTCCCATCACTTGCCACAGCTTCTACCCAGCAACAGTTTTAAAGCATGTTCTATGCAAGTGGATAAATAGATACCATTAAGTTGGTGCTTAATGCAGGCAGGAAGATTCCTTGATGACTCTGAACCTCCCCAGTTGTGAAGTGCATTTATGAGATGGATCTGATCCTAGGATGCTGCTCCATGAAGAGCCTCTCATTTTTCTCTCTTGCAAAGCCAGCTCACCTTCCTTCCACCTTCCAGGGAAGCAAGCATGTTCTGCAATAGAGCTGGTAAATTACGTTAGGGATGCACGCCCTTTACTTCCTCCAGACCCACTTCTTCATATCTTAAATACAAACTACTCAATGCAAGAAGTCTTGCAAATAAAATGCATGAATTCTTCATCTTACTAAGCACAATCACATTCGACATTATATTTGTCTATGAGACGTGGTTGAATGCATCTTTCCCAGACTCCATTACCACTGTAAGAAAATATCAAGTTTATCAGTCTGATTGCAAAATCTGTAGAAGATGTGGAGTTGATATATTATATAAAAAATCCTCTAAATCTAAAAAAGATTCAAATTATACAAGAGGTTGCTCTTCCTAAAATCATCATCTATGATCTGTCCTTAAATACCTCAATCCGCTGTTTACTTTGCTATCAAGACCCTGATTATGATATAACTCATGCAAACAAGCTAATTTCACTACTGACATGAGCTGCCTCTTGTCCACACCCTTTTATTTTCCTTGGTGACCTCAACTTACCTCTTATAAATTGGACACTAAATAAATGTACATCTGAACACATTCATTCAACCCTATATAATGCCGTTACCATGCTGGGACTGGATCAATTGGTATATAGCAACACCAGACTAAACAACTGCATCGACCTCATCTTCTGCAACAGCTCAAACTCAATTTATGGCCTACAAATACAGGAACCATTTTCAAACAGTGACCATAGCATGATTGACTTTTGTCTAAATTTACACCCACTAAAGAGGATCATAATGATGGTTCTCCAAAATACAATTTTTAAAAAGGCAGTTATGAACTCATAGCTGCTGACTTAACATCTCTTGATTGGCACATTCTGTTCTCTGACTGTTAACACTACAGAAGAATATTATAATGCCTTCTTGCTTGAACTTGAAAGAGTCATTAAACTATATGTTTCATTAGTAACCACCCTAAACAAAAAAAAAATTACCCAAAATAATAAGAAAACTTCAGTCTAAAAAAAAAAATTCCTTATAGCATAAAAACAAAATTAAATACGGAGCTAAGTTTAAAAACCGACACAATACCTTAGGCTGACAGATAAAGGCAGAATGCATCTTTTACCACTGCAAGCAAGAGAAAAATCTTCTACACGTAAAATCCACCCATGCCTTCTATAACTTTGTAAACACCAAACTTAAACACTCAAACAGCATCCCCTCTAAAAGGTCCTAATGGGAAAGACTATATCAATGAAGCTGTTAAGTCAAACCTCTTCAACACATTCTTCAGTTTAGTCTTTGTTAATAGTAATGGCTCAACAACTAACTGCAACGATCTACAAATTGACTTTACTGAAGATAACTTAGAAAATGCACTACACCACCTTAAACCATCCTTATCTATTGGCCCTGATCGGTTATGTGCATTCTTCTTAAAAAAGCTCTCCACTACCATAGCAGAACCACTAAGCATAATATATGAGTTATCATTCAGAACCAGCTGTTTACCAAATCTATGGTCTTTAAATGACCTTTGTGATCACTTTATTAGCAATTGCATCTTCTTCTCTGATGATGTTAAAATATTCAACACCACCGTCAATGCTACCATCCTTCAAAAAGACCTTGATTATGGGTCTGAATGGTATAACAATTGGCAACTCCAAATATCTACCAACAAATGCCTTGTCCTACATATTGGTAAAAAAAAATCTACATTACCAAATACAATCTAGACAGATATGACCTTGTTGATGATCGTCATTTTGTCAAGGACCTTGGAGTTCTCATACTGAATGATCTAAGTACCAAAGCTCACTGCAACAGAATTGCCAAAAAGGCTTTAAGACTCGTAAATTTAATTTTACAAAGCTTGTCTTCTGGTAATATTGTTTTGCTAACTAGGGCATTCAAAACCTTTACTAGACCAATACTTGAATTCAGCTTTGCTGTCTGGAATACACATTATATATCTAACATAAATACAATAGAGCGAGTCCAGAAGTATTTTACCAGAAGAGTACTACATTCCCCTGTTCACAACAGAATCCCCTACACCACCAGACTTGAGATTCTTGGCTTAGACAACCTTGAACTACGCCAACTAAGATTAGACTTAAGCATAGTACATAAAATCATATGTTGCAACATCTCACCAGTTCATGAATATTTCAGCTTTAACAACAACAACACTAGAGTGCACAACCGATGTAAACTAAATGTAAACCACTCCAAACTCAATTGCAGGAAATATGATTTCAGCAACAGAGTGGTCAATGTCTGGAACTCACTACCTGATTCTGTTGTCACTTCTCAAACCCTGACTCCTTTACCCTCAAATTAACCTCTATTTACCTCACTCCATTCCTAAGAGGCGTGCATAAGTAAGGGGTGTGCATAAGCACACAATCGTGCCTACTGTCCCTGGCCTATTGTCCCCAATTATTAGTTCCTATTTCTTGTATTTAAATTTAAGTTTATTCTTGTTTCTGTTATATTGTAAGCTTTTGACTAAATAAATAAATTGGCAGCCAAACTACTATTCTGCAACAGCATTGTGGTCTCCAAGCTAATGTAACAATACTATATGTAACAACAACAACAACAACAACAACAGCCCTTTCACTCTTCAGTGATATATTATTTTGCACTTTAATCATGCTGAGCAGTGTTGGGCATCAGGTTTTTGTGACTATGATCTAGACCAGGGGTCTCCAATCTTGGCAACTTTAAGCCTAGTGGACTTCAGTTACCGGAATTCTCCAACCAGCTGGTTGGGGAATTCTGGGAGTTGAAGTCCATCAGGCTTAAAGTTGTCAAGGTTGCAGACCCCTATCTAGACAATATATTTCCTAACATCTCTCATATTGTTCTGAGGTAAGGTAGTCTTCTGAACAAACCAAAGGCAAAGCACAGTCAAGATCATAGTCACTAAAATCCCAAGTCCAAGAACATCATCCGACTGATAACAGCTTCGAAAGCCTACACCGTATTTTAATCAATATTCATTTTCTATATAAAACCAAATTATTTCAATGTACCTTTTTCATACTGGTTCATTACATTTGTATTCAATCCACACCCATCCATCACCCACTTAAGCCTATTGTTCAGGTTTAATCACATACACTTCTTAAATATCCACTTCCACTGCATTCAACTTTTATGTTTCTCCTGACCCACCTATCCTTCACATCCAAACAAATCTGGAACAAGCACACTTTTATACATACCTGTTTTATGTTTCTTCAAGTCAAACATCCTTTCCCCCAAATTTAGTAAAAAGATGAAAACATTCATCTACTTGTTCAAGTTTTTCAACATTGTTCTTACAATCATTCACTTCATTTTTCCTGTCAAACTCAGTTACTTTGGGCTTTGACACATTAATTTTCTGAGTCATACTCCTTATGACATCATACAATTTGACACTGATTGTAAATCATTTGGATTCTTAGCCAACAAGACAGCATTATCTGCATACAAAACTATATATATACACATATCCCTAAATAAGAACCCCTACATCACCGCAAGCATTCCTTAAGTATTTTTTCATAAATATATTAAACACCACAAAAAGATCATTAAACATCCTTGTCCTATTGTATTGCTCAAAGTATTGAATCAATTTGTTAAGCAGTTCATTCATTCTCACACATGATTTAATTCCACTGCTCTTATCGCATTCAGCAACCAACTTTCAATTCCATCCTTGCCCAAAACATTCCATAACTTAAGCTAATTCATTTTACCATATATACCTATTCAGCCAGCTATTCAGAAACAGGGATTAAGAAATACTAAAATAATTAGTATTTTTGGTCAGAGTCCAAAATATTAGGAAATATTAAGAAAAAATTAAAGGTCTCTGGTTAAAAAAAAATGAAAACAAAAGCCTACTCAAACGTCAGTGTCAAGGTGTCAAACCTTTATTAAGGTTTTTTTTTTCACATGGGGGTGACTCACAATCATTTTTCCATTCCTGATTTACCACCTGGTCTAATCCTTGCAGTTTTCCTCACAAGCTTTTGTGGAATGTTGGAAGTTTGCCATTGTTTTTTTCCCTTGGATTGAGAAAGACACCCAGCTGTCTTTGTGCCAAAGGTGGTACTAGAACTCATTATCTCCCTGTTTCTAAACTGATGCCTTAATCACTACCCCAAACTGACAATCTCTTTATTAATTTTACTATTGATAATCCATCAAACTATGGATTCCTATATATCAATCACAGGTCAGATGATACAATTTCTTTTGCTAATTCCTTTAATTGTTCAACATAAATCATCAAATAATTCATTCCGTTATATTTATATTCATTTTTTTTGAATATATAGGAATATAATGTAAAAGTAAATAGGAATATAATGATCCCAGACTATATATTCAAAACGAATATACCTTATCTTAAGAAGATACTCAACTCACTGCATCTTCACTATTCTTACCTATTCTTGGGTCTCCAAATTACTTTTTCCTGTGCTCTTCTGTCTCATTCCCAACCATACACTAATGTCACCTGCATTGGATTTATTCAGAATGCTGGGATTTTTTTTTTTTCATTCCAAATTTGAATCTGGTTCTTCTACCTTCAATGTTTACTGGATTTTCACAAGGAAGTACCATCAACAAATGATGGAAGAAGACTAGGGGCTCATCTGCACTGCCAGATTTCCCTTCACTAGTACAAAACAGCAGTCACTTTTGGAAGGCAGAATTGAATGGTTTTGCAGCGCTCAACCAACACGATGCAATGTCTGGGTGCATCAACTTTCAAAATATGTGTTTTCCTGCTTCTGTCAACAAGCCCAACTGTTTGGTTTGTCTGCTGTGCTTTATATTTTTCCAGGTTATTCCTGCATTTTGGAATACACCATTTTTTTCTGTATAAACTTTACTGTGGTGCCTTTTGAATCAAATATTTCATAATTGCAAACTTTTATTTATTTAAATGTATTGGCTTTCCATGTGTAGTGGACTCTAGGCAGTAAACAAACTAGGAAAAAACCCATAAAACAGTTATGTTCTGTCTGGCTTTAAATTGAATGTTCTTCACAGACCAGTTTTTAACCACTATGCTAATAGGAAAGATGTGCTGTAGCAGGTGCTGTAACAACCTTTGTTCATGAAAAGCAAGAAAAAAGAAAGAACATGGTTTTAATTTTAAAACTTGTGGTTATGCTCCATTTGATGCTTTAATTATGTATATATAAGTTCATTTTGACATTGTATACATTTTTAATGTTTGTATTTTTGAATTGTAAGCGTATATACAGACAAACACACACGAACATATACAGTCTATCAAGAATATATCCCAGAGGACCTATGCACTGGAAGGTAAGTGATTGGCCATCACCTTCCTGCTAGAAAAAGGTAAGAGGCAGCTGAATTTTTTCAGTGGGAGGATGTGACAGCCTGAAGTCTGAATGAATATGCTACAAGGCATTGCTGAAAACCCAAACAAGATTTTCTTAAATCAGTTTAGAGTCAAGTCAGCATGAGCCCAGCAAAAGCACTCATTAAGGCGACAGTGTAAATAAGTCCTGGGATGATGAGACTGAACACAATTGCATATTCACATTTGAGACTCTTCAGTGAGAAGCCTGAAGTGTGATTATAATACCAGATCTCTCTTATCAGGCTCCAAATTCTTCTCCAGCAATCCTGTTCAAAGATTCCACCACCACCACTACCACCATTTTTTGCACAAAAAAAGCAAAGGGAAGATAATAATAAGCACAGGCAAAGCTCTGAGTATGTTCATAGTATTCCACAAGTCATGATATTACTGACTGTGCCCAACAATGAGGTACATAAAGTGTACTGGCTTATTCTCAGGATACAAGTTTAGTTTCTTCTAATTAAAATGGTAGATAAAAAATTAGCATGCTACCAAATGAAGTATCAGCTTTCAATGTAATTATAAGAATTCCTGGAGTCAATGTATCCATCATTTATTTTATTTTTAAAATAAAACTGATGATAACTGCAATTTATCCAAGTGCGTTATTTTGGAGAGTGTCCACCTCAGCAAAAAATGGGAAATAAAAGCAGTCAAGAAATGGGAGGCAATTTGCTATTGAAACACAACAGTTTGATGACTTGTCATGCCAATCATTTTGAAAATTATCAAGTTTTCTCTCATGGCTTTCTCTTTATTTTTATGTTCTCAAAAAGTAAAATGACTTCAGCAAAGTATGCCTGGAAATGCATGTGCATTTTCAACATAAATATATGTCAGGGATAGGAAAAGGAACGTCAAAACCAGATAACAAAAATGATGCATTTAGCATGCTAGTTTTGATGAGGGCAACACTGTAGAATCGTACTTAATAGTTCTATTATTATAACTGGTGGTTAGTTTGAATATTAAATATGAAGATAGCAAAAACTTAAAAATAAAATGAAAAAATCTTACAATTTCAAAAACCACAATGTTAATCATAAGTAAATCACTTTGGTACTTAAAAATTCTGTCAAATGATTTAACATGCTGTTCCATGCAAGTTTACATCGTGAAATATTTAAAACCATAATTAGATGCCTTCCAGATAAAATAATTTCAGCATAAACTCAATGCCCAGTTCATAATGAAGCTGTCTTAATCAGATAAACCAAGAATGTCTCATCAAAATGCTGGATCTCACAGAATAGATTTAGGATATATGTGAAACTCGACAGGGAAGAGTGTTGTAGGAAATTCTAATACTTAAAAAAAAGTAACTAGGAAATTAGCCTGTAGTTCTTCCTGTGTGTTCCTAAGAGTCTTGTGAACAATGCTTATTGTAGCAGGCTGTTAATGTTAATGACCTCCGGATGCAGGAGGAAGAGCTACAGCTTAGACAAAAGTCTAATAAGCAAAATCTAAGTTCAGAAGAAACAAGAAAGCTTCCAATTTTTCTGGAGAATAAATGTAGGAGAGGGAGAAATGCTTTTAGACTTGCAAGATGCTGTTATTCTAATCTTACAATAAAACTAGTGTTAGTACATGTAGTGTATGCTTTCTGCCTGGACTACCTTTGAGACCTCGTACATATTCAATTATGGATGTTGTTATGTTCCCACTATTTTATGCTTACAGATTAAAAAAAAAGTTTCTAGTTCTATGATATAATACAGAATTTTAACTTAGAATTCATATAATGAGTCCTTTTTAAATATTTTTATAACTATACTTTGCAGCAACTTCTTTAACTGCTTTTTGTTTAATAAACATGACTCATATATTGTGTTCCTATTAATTTTGTGTGTATATGTGTGTGTGTGTGACAAACTTGACGAATACAAATGATCATTAATTTCCTTTTATAATCCATGGAGAATTTGTTCTGTTCACATGTTTTCGTTGTACAAAAAGAACATTCTAAGAACGTGTGTTTCTTCACACAGTATTGAACATTTCATTAGTGAAGGATTCCAAATTATTTATAAGCAATTAAGTCTGTATGAAATACTTTCTTTCCTGCATATCTACAGAAGAACTAAAGTCCTATGGAAACCTTCAATGCTTCCTGAAGGAAAACATGCATATTAGCTGGCAAAATAATAAATCAAAGGAGCTTGACTTATTGACTTTTGTCTTTTTATCAAGCCACACATGAAATCATGTTTATATTATTATTTTTACCATCATCATTACCATGATACCCTTGTGTAATTGTCTGCATGATAGCCATTCACTTTCATAATTATATTTGTTTTCAATTAAACCTAAGATTAAAAATAAACAAATTAATACGACTTATTGGGACATCATTCAGGGAAGAACTGCTTTTTTTTTTAACCATGCTTATAATTAAAGATTGATACTAAATCACAGAAATAACACAAATATATTGCTATCAATGGAACATATACATATTATGAAAAGCATGCAGGCAATGAAGCAAATAGTATGCTAAGTAATGTTTTATTTGGAAATACATATATTGTATTGATTATTTATACGTTATATAAGTCATTTTTAGAAAGTTTTACCTAATGCAAGTAATTATCAACAACATAATACAGGTTAAAATGTAACTAGAATTCATATTGTCATGTTTTGTTTCCTGCTTTATATAGCAATAATATTTAGACTTATTATATAAAACCATTTCACAGTGCTTTACAGCTCTTTCTAAATGAAAACAGAGTAGTCAGTCTTGAAAAAGTCTACTGTGCATAGGGGATAGAAATTTGATAGAATGGAATGGAATGGAATGGAATGGAATGGAATAGAATAGAATAGAATAGAATAGAATAGAATAGAATAGAATAGAATAGAATAGAAT
>BLBF01000002.1:39194569-39277464 GCA_015471245.1 Laticauda colubrina
TGAGAAGACAGAAGCTTAATGATTACACGTGAAATGATACAATGTTGCAATGTTTGAATGATACATAGTTGCACTGATACACAGTTGCAAACACATAAATGATACATAGTTACAACAAAATAGATTCATGGAGTGTGTGTATTGCCAGTGTTCACTCAACATGTGATGGGAAAATCAGAAACAAAAAGAAGTTCAGTAATCTAACAAGACGGAATAGATGGAATTGAGATAGATAAATGAATCCCATGCAGCAGGAGCCTAAGCATATCATGTGGGAATCAAGAATACTATTTTTTATGTTTTGATTGATTATGTGTTTTCAAGTCATTGTTTGTTTTTAGCAATCACAAAGCTAGATGTTTTTTCATGATGTTCTGTCCTAATCTAGTCTTTCAGTTCTTCCAGCTATGCACCTATTACCACTGTAATTTAGTCTATTCACCTTGCTGATGGTTGTCCTCTTCTTTTCTCTTCTTCCACCATTCCCAGCATCTATTTTTCTAGATATTTAGATCTTCACATAATGTGTCCAAAGTGGAATAATTTGACCATGGTTATTTGTGCCAAAAGAGAGAATTCTGGGTTGATTGCCCATTCCCCTCACCAATCTCTGCCCTGCTGGCCATGTTGCAACCTTGTAAGGCAGCAACTCGGTCCAGAACCGTATATGTCAGGCAATTATTGGTTCATATAGTAGCTTTGAAGCTGCAGGAAGCCCCTGAGCCATAATGTATCACAAATATGCAGCTCCCCCAGAAAGCTGCAACCACCCAAGCCCAGCCCTGAAAGTGTTGTGCAGCCAGAAACTGTCTAGTGAAGAGCCATGTCATGCCAGAAGCTGTCTAGTGAAGGGCCATGCCATGTCAGATATGCTTGATCAGCTTGATCAGCAGCAAGAACAAGAAGACAGCAAAGGTCTGCTAGGGTTGGTGGAACATAGAGTGTCAGGGGCCATGAAGAACAAAGGGCAAAGAAAGCAAAAATCAAAGATGAAGAGGAGCTAGGCAAGTGGAGGAAGTTAAAGCATCCTTGTGTTCATAAGTGAAGATGATTGTTAAGTCATGTGACATTTTATCATGTAATAATGGGAATGCTGCAATGACTATAACTTTGGTGACTAGCTACTTTTTGTTCAATGTCAGCATAACTTTGAATAATCACTGAACAAATGGTCATAATTCTTGGAGAGCATATATATAAAACCACTGTTTTAACCAGAATTATTTTAGCATCTGAGAAACCAACTCTTAAAATTCTTACATAAAATATCCCAAGACAGGTGATAAATCTTCAATTAAACCAAAGGAAGCTGAACCTCCTTCGTTTTATTGCAAATTCATTTTAAAAAAATATTTTCTAATTGTGAATTAGAAAGAACAGATTTAGCACTGGCTGTTTAAAAAAAAAAACAGTAGCCATGCACATGCAAAAACAGTTATCACACATATAACCCTCGATCCTTAGCTACTAAACTTGGGAAGATGAAGCTCCATGTTATTCTGCTGAAGTACCTTACAGCATTTCATCCTGTCAAGGGTGCCATTTTTTAAATCACAATGGATATTTTAACAAACCAATTCTCTTCCTTTCCTTGAAAAAAAAAACACCAAACAACAGCTGCAAATTTGTAGTGTTTCTTGTAGTGTTTTTTCCTCAGTTTCCACCTACTTTGATCAATGTTCCTCTATCTAGCCTAACTGATCTTCTTTTGACTCTTTGAGCCTCAGTACTCTCCCAGTTGATTTACTTGGTGATTCCCTCATCAGAGAAGCTTCCAGCTTCTCTCTCCTCCATTGGCTAACCACTGTAGCCCCACGCAGTCCCTCTTCTCTGGCAGTTAAAGAGTGAAGCAAGGTGAAAATCTTCCTTCCTTCCTTCCCACCCCTTCTTATTTTTCTTTTAGTCAGGAGTTGCCTTTTTCTCTTGTTTTTTTAATCACTTATTCCCTTATCTTTTATTTCCTCAAGTGGTCAGTATTGAACTCCAAGCAACAATGTAGGTGTCAAGGTTGTTATTGTATTACTTGCTGTACTGTTAATTAAAGTAGATTTATTAAATCATTGTCATATAATAAACATTTATGGATCAATGACTTGAAGAATTTGGGGGGCCCTGTCTTAGACTAAGTCTGTCTAGTTTAATCTTTTCCCTTTTTTTCACGCTGCCTCCTGACTAAGCTTCTTGTTATATTCCTGTCCCACAGTTCCATCCAACACTTTTAAAACTTTCTCAATTCTTGTGTTTCACTTTTGCTTCTCTACTCCTTGGGATAGGTCTCTCATTTTTGTCCAGAGGCTCCTAATTCTAAATGTTTTCACAACCCTTCAGTTGTCTAATTGCAGCAGATTTATTGTTCTCTTCCTTATTACTTTTTTCAGAATAAGGGAACTGCTTATTACCCTGATTCTAACTTGTTAAGGAACCAGATCCTGAGCACTCAGGCTTAAACTTAGCTTATATATTTCTTACAACAGATTCCTTCCAGTTTGAACCAACCTGCTTTTTCTTTAATTATTTATGAAAACCTTTCTACAGATTAATGCTTCCTGATATTAAATTTCAGCAAAGACTGTATTTCTATGGGCATATGTTGAATGAGCATGATTGTTCTGGAACATATCTATGAAGGCCTTCAGCATAGACACTCTATCTATGGTTGGTAGGAAATGACATAAGAAGGAATCTAGCACACTGAGTGAAAGTGAATGGAATTATTCATTTAAATTAGTTACTCTCGGGTAGATACTTGTCTTGGAAAAGATAACTACTTGTCTTGAATTCTTTGGGTTTTAGTTTCTTTATCTTTGAAGACCAACTTAAAGGTCTTTATCATCTCATTTGCCTTAGCAAGAAGCAAGGGAGAAAAAACTTGAAACAACTCTTTCCCAGCTCGTATGCAAATGTACATATATGACCAGGCAGCCATGGAAATCCTTTGAAGCAGTAAAATTGTGCTTTTTCAAAGGGAGCAGATGCTTTAATGTTGCATAGAAGAAAACTTTGCTTTGCAAAATGCTTCTTTCCAAAGCTTTGACCAGATTGAATCTCTAGCATAGCTACTGTTGGATATACTCATCTGATAATGGTTTCAATAAGACCTACTATAAATAAGTATTCATAGGTTCACATTTGCTAAGGTCAGATCACTACAGTGTCGTTTTTTGTCTGGGTATGTATGCATGTGCAAGAGATTAATTTGTGTAGAAATGGTGTTCGATCCATTAACACAACTGAGTTCAAAATTTCCATTTCAAGACAGTTGTGAGTTTCCATTTTACAAACTTTCTTGCAGTTGTTAAGTGAATCATTGCAATTGTTAAGTTAGTAACATGATTGTTAAGTGAATCTGGCTTCCCCATTGACTTTGCTTGCCAGAAGTTTGCAAAAGGTGAACCTATAACCGTAACTGGCATAAATACATGCCAGTTGCTAAGTTTCTGGATTTTGATTATGTGATCATGGGGATGTTGCAACAGTTATCAGTGTGAAAAAATTATTATAAATCATTTTTCCAGTTCCGTTGTTAACTTTGAATGGTCACTAAATAAATGGCTGTAAGGTGAGGATAACCTGCCACTAGAATGATTTATTTAATAATTAATTTTAATCAATAATGATTTGTTCAAATATTTATTTATTTTGTTGATTTGTTTCTGTTTCTATTTTTTATTTGGGATTGTAGGGAATTTCACCAATAAATACATATCTTTGTACTCCGATATTCATGTATGTAAATTTCACTATTGGCAATGGAATTAAACTCAGTGTAAGAATATATTAATATTTGCAGGTTGTTAGAAAACTAGTAATGAAATCATTGTATCTCATGTGCCTAGAAATCAGTAAAATCTATGGATATAAAAATCAAAATCAAATCCAGAAAGAAAACTAACAACCCAGTAAAGAAAAAGCATATTTTAAAAAAGGTCATAGCTTTTGTGCTATTTCAATTTTTTATGTTATTCTTTTTCTTGTGCTTTGAATGTTTGCTTAATGTGAGAACCACCCAAAGACATTGGGAATATAAATTTAATAAATACATAAGTAAACTCTGTTGTTAAAGGCAGATATAGAAACAATTAGAATGGATTATAAGCATTGGTTCAGTTAAAGGGACAAGGCTGCTAAGTTTTCCTATAACAAACTGAAGCTCTTTAGCCCATACCAACAAAGGCAACCCAACAGAGAAATGTTTACTTTGGCAATAGAGAAGAAAAAAACATACCCTTGGGTCATTTTAAAGACAAATGGGAATTAATAGAAGGCAATATTATCTCTTTCTGCCCTCCAGAAATAGTTGTTTATTTTTTCTAGTGTTGGGCAATCCAGCAGCATGGATTTAAAAAACAACAACCCCAAATCTAATTTCTGAAGTATTTTTAGACTGAAATGGAAAAAAGGCAGTTATTTGATCATTCAGCTCTTGTCATTGGTTATCAGTAGTATATCAAAAGCTTCCACAGTACAACAAATCTTTGAAAGGCTAAAAGATGTTCAGATGAATTATTGTTCAAAGTTGCTTTTTCTAGCAGATATTAGCAGAGTGCTCTTTTTCTTCCATTGTGGTGCCTTCAGAAAGTGGATGCTTTGAGCCTGCTCTGTGTCAAAGTTGTATTTCAAATTCCTGGGTATCTGTAGACACGTACGTCATTAAACAGCGGAATGGTGAGTTTTTGGGTTTTAACACCTGCAAAAACGACCAACTGTTTCCTTGGTTGATTTAGCTTTTCAGCATTTGATTGGCATAAAGTAATGACCCATGCAGACAGTTTGTTAAAAGTAAGTTTTATAACATTGCCACAGTGGGTTAAAATATTGTGGAACATGTTTAGCAAAGGAGCAAAATCTGGATATTAAAATGTAAACAATCAGCTTTCTTGTAAGACACATTCAAGAATAATGTACTCAGTATCTTTCCACCTTACACTAACATATAAAATTTATCTACATGTGACTTCATTTAGAAACGTGCCTCATATATGAAGTTTAAAAAAAAAAAACTTTTCTAGCTTTGTCCAAATTTTACTGTACATTATTGTAAACAAAATGCAAAAGGTCACAGCTGATTAAATTCCTATCAATTATGAACTTTTTAAAATGCACATTTAGTACAGATTTCTGGTTTTTCTATGAGGTTTTTTTTTTTTTTAAAGAAAAATGGTTTATACAGTTCACTTCCTGCCATAATCAAGGCCTTTCTAACCTGATATCTGAAGGTTCTGCTTCAGTGAATAATTCAGTAGGTTAGTGAAACTGTGGCCGCAAAGAAAGTGCTAATCTTAGATGGAAGCTGTGAAGGATATTAAGAAACAATTGCAAAAAGTGACATATTTAATAGAGAAAGATTACTCTGTGCTACATCTATTTAATTTGAAATGAATAAATTTTGCCAGTATTTTATGAGATGCAGTCTGCAAATTATGTGAAACTTCATAGTGTCAATGAAGTCTAAGAGAAAGAATAAAAGGTTTCCTGCTTCCCCCTCATCTCCACCATTTTATGAACATTGTGATTTCTGAGGACTTTTCAATCTTTTCAAAAGAATTTTCTATGGAAAAGAAGAACTATTCACTGCACAACCTGATTAATTTGAATTAAGAAGAAGAAGGGGTAGGAAAAGGTGATTGCACAAGAAAGATAAATAATAGAAGGCAATAAAAGGATCTTACATAATGAGACTTTTTGAAATGACTGAATTCCTCCTGGATTGTGACTGAGTGAGACTGGATAGATTCTCAGTCTTTCAAGGGAAATTTAGTTGATGTAGCCAAGACAAGCTTAAACATGTGAGGGAACATGAATGTGAAAAATGATGGGGGAAAGCTTTGGATTTTAATTTATAAGAAGATTACTAAAAGTAGCTCAGTTTTAGTAGAAATAATTTATTTTACGCTTCATGAATAAGCACAAGTAGAGAAAATGATGCTAGTTCAAATTATTAAAAAGTATTTTTGGAGTATTTTTTTAATTAGAAATTTTTTTAAAAAAAATGGAGTACTGAACATTAAAAATAATAACATATGAGAGTTTGAGGATCAATGCTAAATAAAAAGGAGAACTGAATTGGAAGGAATTAATTGATATATTAGGACCTCAGTCTCCAGTTCTGCTTTGTGATTAGACTGGAGACAAATTACTGGCTTTTAGCTTGCCTTTCAGTAAAGATGGGCTTCCGTTTAAGTTTGTTTTTGAAGGAGAGGTTTGTTCAAACTTCAGTTTCACCCTGCAAGTTTGGACAGTTTTTCTCCTGTTATCTCATTAGTTTTTCTATCATAATTTTATGGTAGGGCACAGCATACTTAAGTTTTTCTTATTTTATCCAACCTGTGCGTATTTATGTATGTATGTATGTATGTATGTATGTATGTATGTATGTATGTATGTATATATGTATGTATAGATGGATGGATGGATGGATGGATGGATGGATGGATGGATGGATGGATGAATCTGCCTATTTTGTCATGTTTCAGTACTAATTTTACTTGCGAGAGGTTATCTCACTTTTTCACAAAACAGCACTGAAACAGAACTTTCCAGAAATTTTCATCACAAGAAGTCTTGGGAGCTGATGTTATTTTTAGTTCTGATTCAAAGAGATTACAAAACTCATAATTCTAAAGAAGTAAAATAAAGTTTCATTAAAATTAGGGGTATACCAAAAGGCAATTGTGCTATATACTACAGGGAGAGTTCTTCAATGCCTGTGTAACTTTGAATGGTCACTAAATGAATTGTTGTAAATCAAGGATTACCTGTACAGCTTTAAAGGATCTGTTGGTTGTTCGGGTTTTCTGGAGGCACCAGCAGGCATATCTCCAAAGATAGTCAGTGGCTTCACCATGGTGGGCACAACTAGATGAGTGAATTCCCATTTATTTATAAGATCCATCACATGCATTGCACACAGGTAAAAAGAAGAAGGTTTTAGACATGTGAACATGCATGTCATCTTGAAATCAGTACCCCTGGCAAAAACAGAAAAGAAACACAATTTCCTATCCATTTTTTTTTATTCCAGTATGAGTGAAACTTATCACTAGTTCAGATAAAATGACTGATTGTGAGTTATAAATAAAAATATGTTCCCAGACTAGTTTTTATTCCTCAATTTATATTCCTATTTTTGCATCCATTCTCAAATATTTCA
Organism: Laticauda colubrina; assembly: GCA_015471245.1. Taxonomy (NCBI): domain Eukaryota; kingdom Metazoa; phylum Chordata; class Lepidosauria; order Squamata; family Elapidae; genus Laticauda; species Laticauda colubrina. The sequence continues at coordinate 39,201,720 of BLBF01000002.1, forward strand.
ATTATTTAAAGAAAGGTGCAGTAAAAATTACATGGTTTTGGTTATGAATATCTTTGTATGTGTTTATACTAAAATAGGTATAGGTTGAACATATAGTAACCTAAACCATATTCCTGTGTTTAGATTTATATTCATATTTTTTTCAGCTGAGAATTGTGTTGCAAAATGTGGGTAATTTAAACACTAAAATATAAATAAATCCAAGTCAGTTTCCATAAAAAAAAAATGCAAACAGGATCTTGCTTATTTTATGACTAATGGCTATGTAGCGAGAAATTATGAAATGTAAAAGTTGGAATGCCTTCTAACTTAAATCATGGTCCACAATTAGTATTGTATGACCTGCTTATGAAAGTATAAAATGTGCTGCAAGTCACGATTCACTTCTGGTGATTTCCATGGAAGCAGCACCGGTAGATTTATTTTGTCATTGCTTTCTTCTACAATGTTTTTTTTCAACTTCCCATTGCATCCTTCAGACCTTTTCAATTATTAATTAGATCTGAACCTCTGTCTCTGTCTCTTTCTGTTCCTTTCCTTTCTTTCCTTTATCTATTTGTTTGTCAAACATGCACAAGATAAAAAAGTGTAAATATGAACATAAACAAGAACAAGGGAACAAATACAGATAAATGAGGACAGTAAGACAGGGACAGTAGGCATACACCCCCCCCCTTTTAAGTATCCCCCTTTAAGTACCTCTCAGGAATGGGGTGTGGTTCACATAGAAAGTTTGAGGTTGAAGCTGTTAGGAGTTGAGGCTGTAACCAGGTGTGGGATTCAAAATTTTAACAACCAGTTCTGTGGTCGTGGCTTAGGTGGTGGGCGTGGCTTGGTGGTCATGTGACTGGGTGGATGTGGCTTGGGGATCATGTTATTGGCTGTAACCAGATGTGGGATTCAAAATTTTTAACAACGAGTTCTGTGGGTGTGGCTTAGGTGGTGGCTTGGTGGTCATGTGACTGGGTGGATGTGGCTTGGGGATCATGTTATTGGCTGGATGTGGCCAACTCAATATCACTCACATCAAGCCACGCATCTCCTCACCTGGGCTCTCATGATTGTGGGGATGCTACAACAGTCGTAAATGTGAAAAATGGTCATAAGTCACTTTTATCAGTGCCATTGTAACTTTAAATGGTCACTCCCCACAAGCAAAGGACCAGCAAAGGAGGGGAAAAAATCTCCAGAGACGTTCCTGAGACAGGAAATCTAGTTCTGCCAAGAATGTAATAAGGGTTAAGGGAGAGGCAATTCTGTAAGCAACACCAGGAATGTTTCCTTCCTGCCTTCCTTACAGGATTAGGCCAGTAATTTCTTCTAACAATCTGCTTAGAATGTTAACAACCAGTTCTAACGAATAGATGCGAACTGGTAGAATCCCACCCCTGGCTGTAATAATGGACTTGGGTAGGATATTCCAGGCATTGAGCACTCTGTTGCTGATGTTGTTTCTGCAATTGAGTTGGACTGGTTTACCTGGTCTGTTCATAAAACCATTATTCATTTTGTCTATCTCAGCCATTGTATATATTAGCTTTTTCCTTTCCTGGATGTCTTTGTTCCTGGTCACTTCTAACTGCTGTCAAATTTTAAATTTCTAACATTTGAAGTCAGAACTTAGAAATATGCAACAACTATGGTATGAACTTAAAATAGCATATAACAGAAATGAACTGCTCTAAAAAAATCCTGAATTATGAACTGTGTTAGGAATATGAGTCACCTAACAGCTATTTGGGTTAGAAATATATAAACCAGGACAGACATTTTCATCCTGTCTCTTTAAGAGCATGCTAAAAACTGCAATTGGGTGTGGTTTCTCAAACAGCCATAACATGAAGTCAGAAACCTGGTTTGTCTTTGTCTGTGTCTCAGAAGAGAGTGTGAGTGTATCTCTGTTTCCTTCTGTTGGAAAGTATTGCCGTTACTCCATTTTTCCTAATTGACTGATATTACTGGATTTAATGTAAGTCTGTTCCTAAACTGTTTTTTGACACTGGAATTTGATATTTGAATTTTCCCTGGATGAAAACTGACTAATTTTACCTGTGAATGACTTTGGATTGCTTATTCTGGACTTTGCTTAAACCTTTCTGGAAGTAAAAACCTACATTTACTGTACAATGTATCTGTGTTCTGTATGTGTATTATTCAAACACTACTCTCAAATACGTCTCCCTGTATGCACTCATTCTTCTAATGGGGAATTACCTCAACAAACTAGCCCCTTTTCTATCTCAGCCCTTCTCTGCATATATACCTTTAACATCGCCAGGAAGCAGAGATTTTTTTTTGCTAATTTCAACTAACCATGCATCCTTACTAGCTAGCAGTGAAATCAGAATCTTAAATAATACAGAGGGTATGTTTGGAAAGAAAACTTCAGAACAAGGCAGTGAATCTCTATGTACAGCAGAATTAACTAGCCTGGAAAAATTGTAAATTTAGCATGCCATAATAATGAAAGTAACCCTGATTCTTAGCATGTTCATGATTATTTTTCTAGATTGTAGGTAGACAAGCTATGACCCCAGTACTGCTTGAAGCCCCTACCCTCTTTTTCATGTCTGCCAACTATTTTCATTTCAGTTGTGTCCTTCTGAGAAACTGTAATGAATGCCTAAAACTGGTTTGACAAATTAATGTACCACTGTTATGTGTATGTATCTCTACCACCATAGGACCACCTGGCATTCATCCTAAGCATGACTCCTCACTTGTTGTGCCACTAAATACTACATCTTTTGATTCACATTCCTCCTTCCATTATGATTTATACTCAGATTCACATGCAGTTGAATCTTTTTAAAGCTAATAGTAAAAATCTACGTGCACCTTGGGATGAATATATTATGTACAGAGTACCCATGACAATCACATTTTATGCTGTTTGCATGGCCTACACCAAGATTATTGGTAAGGCATTTAGTTACAGCATGCAGTTCTCAGGTTTGTAAAGAGATTGCTGTTTTTTTTTTCTGTCATTTTCTATAGGACTTAGGTGAGCCTTGTGAGATTTTACACATATTTCAAATATACTTGCTGCTTTGAGTATGTCAACAACAGTTTGAGAAAATATGTTCCTTTCTTCAAATGCAAATGAACCAAAAGAAAAAAGAAACAAAACTGAAAATATGCAAAAATAAGAATGTCATCCTAAATTTTAATACCTTCCATCACAGAGTTTGATAGGAAGTTTAATATTTTAAACAATCCCTCCCAATTTATTACTTGAGCCAAACTCACTATGCTAAGATTGGAAAGAGAAAAATGTTTCACTAAGCTGAGCTCGGAACAGAGTAGAAATGTTATGCTAGTTACAGTGAACAACCAATGGTAAAATTCTCCTGCTATAATTCAGATGCCAATTTTGGAATCATAATTTGAATCTCTGACTTTTTAATTTCTCATCCAACTAAAATAACACTTCCATGTAGTTAATAACAAAACAAAAATCAGCTCTGATTTGGTATCTGATGGAACTCTGAATATTTTTATCCAGCTCTTTGTTCCTTTTGTATGTATTAATCTCACACTCCCGTCTCCTGAAAACAGCCATAATGATCTGTTCTGATTCTCAAAATTTACTCCAGTGCATTTTTTGGGTCTAGCTTTTTTTGGTTTACCTGTACTTATAAATTCATTTTTATCCAGTTCTGGTATTTCATGTGAACATGTACCTGAAAACAAATCTGGATTAGAGAAGTAAATGAATTATGACACAATTTCATTAGGAGCTGATTTCAAAGCAGCAATTGAAGAAGAAGGTTCATTATAGTACTAAAAGTTGTGTTCCAGCAGCTCTAGTTTCATTTTGTTCTTTTGTATGGGTGATTGTTTGAAGCTATCTGGATTTTAAAATTTACCTTAGGAAAATCTAATGTCAAATAACAATATCAAGGTTTTTTTAAAAGCCAAGTGCTTAAGGTATTTACATTAACAGTATATAATGTAACATAGTGGCAAAATGAATACAATGCCTCCATTTGTTGAGAATGTAAGGGGATATGAAATATTCAGTTGGTTTTCTTGTAAACTGTAGAAAGATTTGTTGAACTGGACGCTGCAAATGTTGCCCAGATATGAGGATCATGATGCTTACTTGGAATTGTTATTCACTTAGGGTCAGTTTTTATGTGTCAGGTTTGTTCAAATGCACAGTATTTAGTCCCAGAATGCATAGTATTTAGTCCTTGAAGGTATCTGTTCATTATAGAAGAAAGAGTGAACTGAGAGAAAATGTATTGGGTCTAATTTTGCTGTTTCAGCCAACTTCATGAACTGTAACCATTCATCCATAGTAGGAATCGAATGTCCTTTCATTTTTGTGAAAACAATAGTCTTGCTGCTATCAATATATATATAATATATAATATATACTGTATATAAAACAAAGGTTCAATTTTTTTCTCCAGTTCTTTTTCCATTAAGCACAAGAGGAAAAGTTTTGGTTTCATTTTTATCTCCATTTTCAAAATTTGAAAAAAATGCTATTGGGTATATAAATGGATAGCAAAGAATGAGGTTGGACCACGTAAGAGACTTAAAAGAAAGAATGGGTGTTTGATAGTTGATTCTGTAGCAAACAGTTTGGTAGAAGCTCCCATTCTGAAGTGAAGAAACAGGGAGATAGGGGGCCTTTAGCATCATTTTTAAAACATTAAATTCTGGGGAGGTGGTCCATATTTGGCAGGAAGTCTGGTAGAAGGAATTAGGCATGCCATTATAGGACAAAAGGAACCAGAAATTTGATGCACTTGTCACTGTATTGGTTTCTGACCTGAAAAAAATTGCTGGAGGTCTTTACTTCTGTTGCTTTACTCTTGAAGAAAACAGAATGAAAATTTATTGCAAAATTTTATTTCAAGCCCTTTAACCACCTAAATATCAAAGCAGGGGAAAGCAATTAGTAATGGCTCTTTGTGAAGAAATTCATTGCCCTGATAGTAACTGGTTTCCATGATAACTATAGGCAGGTGGAAAAGTTATCTCAGCTCAAATCTGTATTATGCATTATATCTAGGTTTCATCAAATATCAAACAGCAACATTGTAGTGATCATATTAATTTCTGGTCAGTGCATTTATTACTGCCATTACCATAAGAACAAAGACCTATTGGGATGGTTTACTCCAAATGCATGATGATTTGAGATGAGCTCCTGTTGGTGCTTGGGGAATGATCCAATTGGAAGCTCTGCCACCAGACTAGTTGTTCTCCAATTTGGAGGTAGCCACAGCTATGTATAAACTTATTCCTGAGATATCTCTTATTGATTGTCAATTCTGAGAAATACCTTGGTTCTGTCATCAAGTCTTGGAAATGAAATGAGTAAAAAAAAAAACACTAGAAAGCTTCTGCCTTTTAAAATCAACTATGTTTACATGTGAGAGCAATAATTGGAAGTAAGATAGAACAAATCAACCCAAATTTTTCACTTGAGGCACAAATTATGGGGCTCAAAGACATGTTATGCAAAGATCTAGCTCTCTGGAGAAGTCTGTAATGCCAGAAAAGATAATGGGAAAGAGTGGATGGACTCAGTAATAGCAAAAGTTCATTTTTTAAAAATATGCATTATTATTAGAAGAAAAAAGGTTAATAAGCACATAAAGCTATACATTCACCCACAAAAAGAAAACAAAGTACACAAGCAGTAGCTTCTATGGCTCCAACGGTGTGGGGGAAGTTCCACTTCTGATACCACTGCTCTGCAACTTTCTTCCATCCTTCTTCAGTGGAGGGGCACTGGAGGAGCTCCTCCAGGTATTCTTCGATGATGGTCTGCACCACTTCTCTGACCACAATGCTGATGGTGTTGTGTGGCACCCTCCAGCCATACTGCATGCTCCTGTAGGTGGTCCCTGAGGCCAGGTGGCACATAGTCAGTGCCACCTTGAGCCCAGGGTGCACGCTGGGCCGGAAGTTGGTGTTTGCCTTGGTCAACCTGGGTGTCAGCCGCTCCACAACTTCATCAAACATGCCTGGAGGCATCCTCATGAAGTTCTGGAATGCACGAGGGTCATTCCTCAGCTCCACCATCAGCTTGTTGTACAGTCCGTACTCTGCTCTTCTCCCGATCCATCTTCGGACGCAGAGGCTTCTTGGCCGCCTCCTTTTCTTCCCGTAGAACAGTTGAAAGAGCCTGTAGATGGCTTCGCACTGTTGCAGAATGATGGTGGCTACCAAAAGGAGTGTGTTACGATCCATGGTGGACATGACTGGATGGTTTGGAAGAGCAAGAGGCAGATGAAGGCTGCAGAGGTCTGCACAGCAGGGCTGCTGGACTGAAAGTGAGATCCAGGTGAGTTGCTCCCCCTTTTTATAGGCAATATAGGTTTTCCCCTAAGTGTCCTTTTGCATCCTCTAGGCATCCTCTAGACATCCTTAATATCCGAGATAGGTCCCCTCTGCGAACGTTTTTTCCATTTTAAATGCTTTCTTTGCGAGCTGCATCTGCTTTCATCCTTTCTCCGTCCATGCTACTAATGCTGCGCGTCCGTTCCGCGTCTGTTCCGCTTCTTCCCTGTGTCCGCTTTCTGCTGGAGTGGATTTGAGTTGCACGGATGTGCAGTGGATGCCTCGCGGACGTAGCGGACACGTAACGGATGATGACAGATGCAGAACGGATGTTCACCGTATGCGTTGCGGATGCAGAACGGACGCGTTGGATACATTTTCCACTCAAAAAGTTTTAAGCAGCTGAAAACTTTTTGAGTGGATGGAACCTCAGTCTACGGATGCTGGACGGATAGAGAGGAAGAAAAACGGACACAGTGAGTACAGAACGGATGCATCGCATTAACCAACAGATGGCAAGTGTTTCTCTCCGTTTTACATCCTCTTTCCATCCATTGGTGCAGTGTGACATGGGCTTTAGTTCTGATAGATTCCTGTATCCATAGGATTTATTCCTTTCATCAAGATGACAAAAACAACAATGATGCAAAAGCAAGTTACAAAAAAGAAATAGAATCAGAAATTTACTAATAAGATGAAGTATGATTTTCCAACTTTATAAATGATTAAAGATACCTAAATAACTCAAAACTTTCTAGTAAACTATGCGCAGATATTAGAATATTATTATTCTTTTACATGAGAACAAATATATTATGAATCATAGAATAAAAATATAAAATTATGAATTGCAATGAATTGTTTTTTAAGAAAAACAAAAATGGTGGGAAAGATTGCTATTAATATACAGAAAAAGAAAAAAGAAAACTATGAAAAGAGTGGGAATCATCATGAAAATAAATTGCATACAAATCATTTCTTCCCTTCTCGTTCTTGACTGAAATCAATATAATAAGAAGTATTTCTAATTTGTATTTGAATCCTTCTATCTATTTCAATTTTTCTTTTTCCTCTAGAAAATATATTCTAAATTTCTAAGTTTGTCTTTTAGTATACTATATGATACATAAGGGAGCCATTCTTACTTGAATTTATTGTGAATATATACTAAGTTTGATTTGCACTTCCTGACAAAGTGTCTGTCAAGCACTGGAAAATCAGGAAGTCCAGGCAATTCAAATGAATATGAAAGTTTATTACATGCTATCTGCAAGAATCTAATCAAAGCAAATAGTAAAAGGATTAAATCAAATAGGTGGTATGAAATTCAAGGTGCGCTGGACTCTTGTGGCTGGATCTGTTGTGGGCATAAAGGGACTTCAAACTGATACTTTTGATCCGTTCCTTGGACACAGCCTAATCATTTCCTACAGCCTATATATTTGTTTTCTTAAGTTTTCGCGGGTACTTACATGTGTGCTGTTCAGCTTCCTTCGGGTATTATCCCACGTCATTGTAGTGCTTTCAAAGTTGTAGCAACGTTTCAGGAGAATCTCATCTGCCATCATCAGGCTTCTGTATGGATGTGGGTCTCACAGCTTTTGGTTTCAAATTCGAGGCTGGCCTATTGTGATTGGCTGGGAGTTTTGGTCTGTGTTCACGGGACTTGGAGTTTGATTGATTGGTGTTTCTGGTTTCTTCTGTCTGTTTTGTGGCTTTGATTGGCTGGCAACACTCTGTTCCTGTGTTGGAGGCTTTCAGTGCAGCTTGGCTTCGTGTGAAAGGACGGCTGCTATCCATTAGGAAGCCAGGTTTCACCTGGGTGCCTGGTGGGGGGTGTTCGAGTTGGAGGCATCAGAGGGAGTCTGTTTGTGCTCAGGTGTTTGCCTGGTTTGTGGTGTGGAGATCTTTCTATTTGAGAGTGCAGGCTTCCAAATGATGGACAGTCTGCTGGAATTCATGCTTTCAGGTCTTTTTTCAATCTCTATGGCTTCTCTGATGATTCTGTGGCTGGGGTTTTTTATAGTGGCTAGGGTTTTAGTGCCATTGAAGTTGATGTTGTGACCTGTGGTTTTCATGTGTTGGACGAGTGAGGAGGTGTGTTCCAGCTTTTTTACTGAATTTTTGTGTTCATCTAGGCGGGTATTTATTCTTCTATTGGTCTGTCCAATGTATGTGACCGGGCATGATGTACAGGGAACTTCGTATATGCCTTGGTTTTCCAGGTCAATTTTGTCTTTGGGGTTTTTAAGGATGACTGCTATTTTTTTGTCTGTTTTGAAGGCAGTCTTGATGTGATGCCTGTGTAGTATCTTACTGATTTTATCTATAGTACCTCTTATGTAGGGGAAGACAACTGTTCCATAGATCTGTTGATCTTCTAGGTCTCTGTTATGTCTTGGTGTGTTTTTGTGGATCAAGTTGGTGATTTTGTTTTTGTGGAAGCCATTGTTCAATACTTTAGTCAGGGTGCATAGTTCAGTCTTTATATGTGTCTTGTCTGCCAGGCGTTTGGTTCTGGTAATTAGTGTTTTAGCCACAGAATTTATCTGTGCTGGGTGGTGGTGGGATTGGGCATTGAGGTAGCGGTTGGTGTGTGTTTTCTTTTGGTATATGGTGTGTCCCAGTGTGCCATCTGTTTCTTTGTAGATTAGTATATCTAGGAATGGTAGTTGTTTGTTTATTTCCGTTTCCATGGTGAACTTGATTTTGGGGTGTGTGCTGTTTAGGTGTGTTAGGAAATAGTTTAGGTTTTCTTTTCCATGGGGCCAAATGACAAATGTGTCATTGATGTATCTTAGCCATAGTTTGGGTTTGTGGGTGGCATTAGCTAGGGCTCTGGATTTGAATTCTTCCATGAAGAGGTTTGCAATGACGGGTGACAGTGGTGATCCCATAGGGGCTCCTTCAATTTGCTTGTATCTTTGTCCTTTGTATATGAAATATGTGTTGGTTAGGCAGTGTTCTGTTAGTTCCATGAGGTCTTTAGTTGGTTGGTATTTATTTTTGATGATTTCAAGAGTTTCTTTTATCGGGACTTGAGTGAATAGTGAAACCACGGAAGAATTTGAATCCAGAGCCCTGGCAAATGCCACCCACAAACCCAAACTGTGGCTAAGATACATCGATGACACATTTGTCATTTGGCCCCATGGAAAAGAACGCCTAACCAATTTCCTAACACACCTAAACAGCACACACCCCAAAATCAAGTTCACCATGAAAACGGAAATAAACAAACAACTACCATTCCAGATGTACTAATCTACAAAGAAACAGATGGCACACTAGGACACACCGTATACTACACACACACACACATATATATATATATATATATATATATATATATATATATATATGTGTGTGTGTTTTTTTAAAGTTTTCACGGGTACTTACATGTGTGCTGTTCAGCTTCCTTCGGGTATTATCCCACGTCATTGTTGTGCTTTTAAAGTCATAGCAACGTTTCGGCAGAATCTCATCTGCCATCATCAGGCTTCTGTATTGAGTTCGTCTGTGAGACGAGTCTGTGAGTCTGTGAGAATCTGAATCTGTGAGACGTCTCACAGACGAACACAATAAAGAAGCCTGATGATGGCAGATGAGATTCTGCCAAAACGTTGCAACAACTTTAAAAGCACAACTATAATGACGTGGGAAAGTACTTGAACAAAGCTGAATACCAAACATGGAAGTACCCACAAAAACTTAAGAAAACATGTGTGTGTGTGTCAAAGATAAATTAATAATGTATTCCTTTTAATTGTCGCTATTTATCCTAACCAGATTACTTCTACATTTTTTCACCTTGGAAGTTCTTTTTATAACTTTGCTTCATAATTTATTATGCTGCAACTCTCCTTTCAACATGAATAACCACCCTAAAGATTTTCTTAATCATGGTATATAAATATGCCAAATGGATAATTCGCAGATTCACACTAAACAATAAACCATGATTCACAAATTAAAATGTTTTGTGACTTAAAGCTTACTCTGGTGTATGTGTCTTAGTATTATATAATTTACTGGTTCCTGGGTTTAGCCAGCAGCTATTTCTGATATTGACTGCTGGAAGGAGGGGAATATCATGATTGTTTAAAAAAATTAATGTGAATCACAATTTATCTTCTCTTCTCAGATCACAGCAACATATTTCAGAAACTGTTTGCAAATAGGTATATAAATATGAAATTTAAAATAAATTCAACTGGTTTTTTTCTTTTTTTGCTAGTACAGTTGTTCTGAATAACTTTATCTACCGTACTTCGGGTTATCTATATCCACAGTGGAAACAATATACTATTCAACAAATATGTCTCACCTTACAATGGTTGTTAACAAAAAAAAAAACTCCATAAGATTTATCATTCTTTACTCTACTAATGAATGTAGTCTGCTGATGCAAACAGAGACCTCTATCCAGGCATATTAATGTATGGGTAATATAGTTATTTAGAAGAATAAAACTAAACCTTCAAGATATCTATACCTGTTAGATTGTTCTTGAATCTCAGGCAGAATTGCCAAGTGTTTTTCATTGAGAGTAAAACTTCACAGAGGATCTGAGATGTTAACAGAACAAATAGCCTTAGAATTGAAAATGAAGATATTAAAGTGGTATATAGCTTCTGCCTTTTAGGATCAATCATCGAAAGAAAAGTAACAAGTAGTCAAGAAATGCACTGGAAATTAGTACTCTGTAGAGCAGTCCTTTGGAGAAGAGTATTCTGTAGACTTTGGAAAATATATTCTAATACTGTGATATGTCAATAACTGTAAAGATCAGAACTGTACAAGCCCCAGTATTTTCTGTGATACTATGGAATTGAAAGCTGAATTTTGAAGAAGCAGAATAGGGACAGTGATGATGCTTTGGAACCATGGTATTGGACAAGACTCCTTAGAATATCATGGACAGCCAAGTAAAAAACCAAACCAATGGATCATTGAAAAAAATCCATCCAGAATTCTTACTTGAGATCCAAATGACTGAGCTCAAATTATCCTACTTCGATATCAATACATTATGTGAGGCTCTCAGGAGAAAGCTCTAATTCTGGGGAAAAGAAGAAGATGAAACAGCAAGATGAATCAATTCAGTTACAAATGCATTTGTATGTGGGAATATTCTTGGAAGATTGGACAGAAGGAGAGATTTCACCTAAGGAAGGATCTGATAAGATGATAATCTTGCTACTCCATAATGGGAGAGAAGGAAACTCTAAAAGGATCTTCCATAATTTATGAAGCTGTAAAAAAAAGACAGTGGGAGATTTGCAAGAGAGCCGATTTGGTCTAGTGGTTAAGGTACCAGACTAGAAATTGGGAGACCATGAATTCTGGACCTGTTTTAGGCATGAAAACCAGACTTATCATTGTAAGGAAAAAAGAAAAGGAAGATATGTTGACTACCTTAAGTTATTTATTAAAAAAAAGATGGGATGTAAATAAATAAGTAAATAAATAAATAAATTTGTTCTTTTTGACATCCAAGATTCTGTTAATGTAGCCTTACAATAATGGAGAATTAGCTCAGCTGGTTGTGTTTCCAACTTGGTCAACCTGTGAAGACTGGCAAGTGATGACTGCCCTTTTGGGAGACTTGAAAGAACAGGTCACAGTCTTGGAGAAAATCATGGTCTTAAGAATCTAGGATGATTTAATGGCACATTATCAACCAATCAGTGCAATTAAATTCAAAGAACATATATACATGGCTTTATGATCTATCCATCTATCTATCTATCTATCTATCTTTAATCTATCGTATTTAAGAACTTCCTTTCAGACAGACTCTGTATGTTTTAAAGAATAAAAACAGCATGAAATTTTTAAAGAGACAAAATATGAGGTAGAGAGCTTTCAGGATGCTAACCAGTCCCACATCTACATGACCATCTGTGCATCCCAAGCAAGGGTACAGACACATATTTTTACTTTTTATAGGAGACCATGAGAGTGGGGGGCCACCTCATCTCCAAGGGAAGGATGTTCCAAAGTCCAGGGGCAATAGAAGAGAAGGCTCTCTTACTGGATCCCACCAGTCAGAATTCTTTGGTTGATGGGCTCCACAACATACCTTCCCTTCCTGACTGGGTGGGGTTGCTGATGTAATGGAATGAAGATGATTCTGTAGGTAACTGGTCTCATGTGGCATGTAGGGCTTTAAAGGTCATAACTAACACCTTCTATTAGACCCGGAAGCAGCCTGTACCTAAGATTGTCCGTGCAGTTGTATTTCTCATTCTTGAAAAAAACATGAAAGAAATACCAATCAATCAGAATAGACCTTGGAGGTCTTCGAGTCCAACCCTCTCCTCAAGGAGGAGATGCTACACCATTTCAGACAAGTGTCTGTCCAATCTCTTCTTAAAATTTCCAGTGTTGGAGCAGCCACAACTTCTGGAGACAAGCTGGTACGCTGGTTAATTGTTCTCACAGTTAGGAAGTTTTTCCTCAATTCCAGGTAGTTTCTCTCCTTTATTAATTTCCATCCATCATTTCTTGTCTTGCTTGCGACACTTCAGAAAATAAGTTGACCCTTTCTTCTTTGTGGCAGCTCTCAAATATTGGAATACTGCTATGTCACCCTAGACTTTCTTTTCTCCAGACTATCCATATCCAATTCCTGCAATTGTTCTTCATATCTTTTAGTATCCAAGCCTTTAATCATCTTAGTTGTTCTTCCCTGAACTTTTCCCAAACATCTTTTTTTGTAATGTGGTGACCAAACTTGGATGCAGTATTCCAGGTGTGATCTTACCAAGGATTTATAAAGTAGTACTAATAGATAACAGATAATCAGAATTGGAAGGGACCTTGTAGGTCATCTAGTCCAACCCCCTACCCAAGCAGGAGACCCTATACCATTTCTGACAGATGGGAGTCAAATCTCTTCTTGAAAGTCTCAAGTGATGGCACTCTCACAACTTCTGAGGGCAAGCTGTTCCATTGGTTGATTGTTTTCACTGTCAGAAAGTTTTTCCTTATTACCAGGTTAAATCTCTCCTTGTTCAGTTTCCATCCATTATTCCTTGTCTGGCCTTCAGGTGCTTTAGAAAATAGCTTGACCCCTTCCTTTCTGTGGCAGCCCCTCAAATATTGGAACACTGCTATCATGTCTCCCATGGTCCTTCTCTTCACTGGACTAGCCATGCCCAGGTTCTGTAACCATTTCTTCATATGTTTTAGCCTCCAGCCCCCTACTTCATGTGGTTCTATGCTTCTGTTTATACAACCAAGGATTGTATTACCTTTAAAGATTTTTTTTATTGATTAAGTCTCCAATCAGTTTAAAGATGATTCTGTTAGAAAAAGAAGTTCAGGCAATTTTGAGATTCTTCATTCTGGCAATGTTGCTGTTTCACTGCCAGCTCTTTGTCCCTTTTCTACATCATGCCCTTTTCTTATCTATAGGCTGAAATGGGATCATCTGGGAACAGTTTTACTATGTACTAAAGAGTTGATCTAAAATGCCTCTAAGAAAGCAGTGGTTTCTGATTTAGCACATAGTGGGGGAAAGGTTTTTTCCAGAGCAAACTGAAATCAGTAATGCATTGAACCTCCCAAAGAGATATCAGCCATATTTTCTATCCTACCCAGGACAGCAGTTAAGAAGATGTAATATTTGGAATAACAATATTCATTCACCTACTCTTGTCAATCTTCCCTAGCAATGTCCTTCAGATGAATTGGAATGCAGTTCCCACCCTGTGACTGGTGAATCAAATAATCATGTTGCTTGTAAAGCTAGCACATTTAGATAAAGACCAAATTTGGACAGGAGTAGTACACTAAATCCAGGATATTGATTGTGAATCTGGTAACTCAAATACAATTGTGTCATCTTAGATTTATTTATTGAACAGTATGTATTTGTATTTATTTCTCAAATGTTTTGTGTTTGTTTAGAGATGTCTATAAAGATGTATTTTTCTATGACTCTCTAAAAAAATGTGAATGAAGAAAGTGGTAAAAAATCCTTTTGAATTCAAAGCTTTCCATTTTTAGCCATGTCAGTCTTTGAATACAGTATTCAGGATCATGCTGGAATACTAATTAATCTTGATCTCCTGCTAATTAATAGTAAAATAGAATATATCTCACTGTTACTTGTTAAAACAAAAACTAACAAATGTGGAAAATAAGATGCTATACTAATCAGTGAGTCAACAGTCAAAATGCAATGTTTTACTTTCAGCTAATAGATGGCATATCCTCGTTTTTATAAGAATAGAAAAGGGAAATCCAAGTAATCACATCATGCCTGTGATTATCATTATTGTATACATTTTGTATTTGATACTGTGGATATTATTATTCTATCCACTTTATTTATTTACATAGATTTCTTATTCCTCTCTTTTTCTCTTTTGGATACTAAATGGATTAGCAGCTGAACAGACTATCAGCCTGTCCATTTTAGTGTAGATTTTAAGCATGTCTGGAATATTTTTTAAATCCAGACAGAAGGTTTACATTGAAAATCATATCTTTTGTTGGTGAGGGCTTGTATTCATATATGTACATGCACACACATGGATACTTCTTAAAGACACCATGGAATCACTGGTAGGAGAAGAGGGAGGGGAAACATTATTCTCAACTGTCCAAGTGGCACATTTAGAAGCAAATTTAAAACTCTGGTTAACAAGACATTCAGTGAAGGCTGTTCAACCTTTATAAAATACAAATTAACAGGAGTGTATCTGAATTGTTAAAATGAACATTGCCTTTCAAATTGGTTCATGACCATTTCCAGTTATTATCATAAATAGAAGAAACCTATTGTTGCAGCTCCACCTAGTGGTTATCCACTTTGACAGCAACAGCAAGAAAAACACTGAAATACAATGTAAGAGCTGATATCTATGAAGCAAGAGCCAACATTATTTGGGCAGTGAGAAAAACAAATAACACAGCAATGTGAAACGCATTCGTAGTTGCTAGAGGAAATGTCAATTCATATTCAATGTGCTAGTTTCATTTCCCATATTCTTGTTACCCTAAAAATTGACTTGCCTTTTACATTGTAGTACTTTAGCCATGGATTTATTACAAGCGGTGGGATGATATTTAAATCAGTGGTTCTCCCAAATTTTGCAAATTGGACTATAAACAACATTAATATTATGTGCATTTCAATAATGAAGTATTTTTTGCTGAGTTGAGAAGAGACATTTAACTCTTAGCTCCCTTTTTCTCTGCAGTAATGAGATAATTCTCTAATCATTATTATCAAAAAATGATTGTACTCGGCATCCTGTGATACAAAAAAAAAATTCATGCTTGCACCTGGAAGTCATCTTTGAATGCCCTGCTTTAAGTGACAGAATAACCGAAGATTTTGAGGTCTTCTAGTCCAACCCCCTGCATAAGCAGGAGACCCTATTCCATTCCAGACAAATGGCTGTCTAGATTTTTCTTTAAAGCCTCCAATGATGGAGCAGCCACAAATTCTGAAGGCAAGCTGTCCCACTAGTCAATTGTCCTCACAATTAAGAAATTTCTCCTTAGTTTTAGGTAGTTTAATTAGTTCAATCCATTGTTTTTTGTCCTGCTTCTGGTGCTTTTGAAAATAACTTGACCCCCTCTTCTTTGTGACGGCCTTTCAAATATCATGTCACCCTTGGTCATTAAACATACCCAATTCCTGTAACCATTCTTCATAGTTTTAGCTTCTAATCATCTTTGTTTTTCTTTTTTGCACTCTTTCCAGAGTATCAACATCTTTTTTATACTATAATAACCAAAACTGGATGCAGTATTTAAAATGTGGTCTTACTAAGGTTTTATAAAGCTGTACTAGTTCTTCACATGATCTTGATTCTATGCCTCTGTTAGTGCAGCCTAGCATTGCATTGGATTCTGAGTGATGTGCGGCTACCCTGGGATGGATTCTTTTAATAGTAGCTTCCTCTTTCCATCCAGAAGTGGAAGCATTTCACCTAACACCCCCACATTTACTGTTTTTGATAACAAAGTATTTTATTCTCCCACGTTATTAACTGTTTTCATCAATTGGCTTTTTAGCATTGTGTTAAAGGCACTTTTATATTACAGATAAACTTAAAACATAGAACTGTTGTGAATAAATAATAGTATGCACATTGCAATAAACTTAGCAAGTCTGAAAACAAACAGACAAAAACATAAATGAATTCCATTCGCAAACCAGGGTAGGAGGGATGAAAAAACTACTCTGATTTCTTTATATTTTTGTCCTATTCACTATGGCTTTAAGATGTAAGCTATCAAAAATTAGCCCATTTGTACTCTAGTGTAACTAAAGCAGCCACTTTGGTTTTGTGGTTAAGGCACCAGGCTAGAAAGTGGGAAACCCTAAGTTCAACTCCCACCTTAGCCATGAAAACCAGCTGGGTGATTTTGAGCCAGCAGTTCTGTCAGCCCAATTCACCTCACAAGGTTTTTGTTGTGGGTAAAAGAGAAGGAAGGTGTGTTGGATATATTCACCACCTTGAATAATTTACAGATATTGTTTGTAGAAATAAAGTTTCATATTTAATTATAGACAAGGAAGTGATCAAAATTTAAATTACAAGTAGTCTTCAAGTTAACATTATTCATTTAGCAACCATTCAAAATGATGATACCACTGAAGGATGGGACTTAGGACAAGTCTGTGAAGTTGCAGCTATTGCAGAGTCCAAGTAGCCAGGTGGGATTTAGGTGCTCAAGTGCCCTGCTCAAGATTATAACATTGCCGTGAGACATAGTCATGTGATCAGGCCTGAGGAAAGGGCGGGGATCAGCCGGTACATTATTCCAGGGCTCATGGAGCTCAAAGGGGGCCTATGAAATTTTAAAGAAATATTACAAAACCAAATTTTTAAAAAGAAAAACAGTGGGATGGTGTGTCAACCTGGATGTGCCAGGGCAGGGGTGGACATGATAGGATGGATTGCAGCAAAACACTCCAAGGCTGGATCAAATCAACTCATCAGAGGGCAAATGGCAAGGAAGGAAGGCGTATCCTTCCCACACAGCAGTGGCAGCAATGATCTCCCTGCCCTCCAACTCCTCCTCTTTTTCCCCTTCTCTCCAGTTCTTGAGGAATGAACTTCCATTTCTCACCCTGTTGAAATGCTTCACACCAAAAGGAAAGAGGCACCACTGTTAGCTTAGTTGGAGGATCTGTGCAAGCCAGCTGCGCCAAAGGGTAACTGGCAAGAGGTGGCTTTAAAATGCAGAGGAGGAGAGGGGGACAGGTGAGGGAAGCATCACTTTTCTTTCATTCACCCTAGTAGCCTCTCCCCCCCACTTTTTTTTTTTAACAAACATCTCTGTTGGTTAGGAGTTACGTGATGCCAGTGTAGGGAGTAACGTGAAATCCATAGGGTGCTGGGGAGGGGGAGGGGAGATGTTAATGTGTAGGTGTGGTGGGCCATATTAGTCTTGTTTCAGCACTTAATAATCCTCTCAGTGGCCCTGTACGTGATCCCCGTTTGTGACCTTCCTTGTTAGTTTGTTATAAGCAAAGTCAATAGAAAAGATCACAGGTTACTTCCAAAAGTAATTTCTACCAATTTTTTTCTCCCAAGGAACTCCACTACAGAATATGAGATTCCAGGAATCTCAAATTCTATAGTGACCACTCCCTACCCATAGCAGATCTTGCCAGATTGCCTGTACTCTTTGATTAGTAAAAGACAACTCTCCATTTGAATTTTAATGTTTCGAACACTCTACTATTAAACCATCAGTGTAGTTAGTTTTGGACCTTAAAATTACTACCTGTCATGCACAGAACAAATATTGAGGTCCCAGCTCCTTTTCTGACATCTATAGGTTCCATATTGTTTATTATTGAAGTAGAATCAAAGATTAATTGCATTGCCAAAGATGACTGTTACATTATTTCTGCATATCAACCCATCCTATTCTTAAAGTATTGTCAGTACATATTGTTTTTCTCCATTCTTATCCCCAAAAGTTCCTTGCTCAAAAGGTATGATATATGGTGATACCTCTGTTTGGAATAAAAGATAGGAGAAATATGCAAGCAGGTGGCTTAATATGGCTGGGAAAAGAGATAGAGATAGAGAGAAAGAAAGGGAGGGAAGGAGGGAGGGAGGGAGGGAGAGGGTGGGGAGAGGGAGGGAGGGAAGGAGAGTGGGTGAGAACATGATTCTCTGACAAATCCAGAACCTTGCATTTTCTTCAGTCTATGATGCATTTGTTTTCCTTGTCATCTAATGCCATGCAAGTATCACAGGTTTTTGCATGAAAGCAAGTTTATGATACAATCATTTTCCTGTATCTGGTAGGAATCAGTAATACTACATTATAATATGGCTCATTTATGTTATACAATCAGTTATGGCTTAACTTTTTGAATGATCTAGGCTATGTGTATTAGTAAACAAAGTATGGTTTAAAATCAAAATTTATTATGTTGTGTAAACTAAATCATAGGTAAGAATTAAGATGACTGAGTTTCAATTTGCCAGCAGAATTAACATTCAAATTATCCAACAGTACTATATAACACAGCACAATGTTTTCTTTTTGTGTTTTGAATAGCTTGTCCATATGCTCTGAATATGAAGGCCACTCTCCATCACACAAGCATGGAGTTCTCTCTACCATGACTTATTTTCTGGATATATCATATAGAGCGTTCTGCTCAGATGGCAGGTCATTCCCTTTATCAGTATAAGAAATGGGATTCAGGAGAAGATTTACTACACTTTAATTTAAAAAAAAAGTTTGGCCAAGAGTACACCATTATTATCTTGAGGTTTATCCTTTATTTATTAGGCTAATAGAAAATATTAAAAATATTTAGAAATTAAGTTTCATTAGTATAAATCAACCTACAAAATGAGTGTTTTTCACTCTGTATTCTATGACCAGGTAGGAAAAGCATACCTATTTTAAAGAGGAGAAAAAGTAAAAAAAAATGAAACTCCTGGTCAAATTCAACTCCTGGTAACTACAAGGACACAGCCATCAGCTTTCTTCGCAATAGTGAAGAAATAACTAGGCCTGATTAGCTTAGCTTCCAGACCAAACAATATAAATGATTAATAATTATTGCTAATATGGTATATATCATATATGGAATGATACAATTTGTGTTTGCAGAATGCTACAAAGCACAACACTATATCTTGAAATTAGAAATTGATGGCAAACCTAAAGGAAAGAAATATGAACAGCAAATAACTACTAAGCTTTGAGGATTCAAGGGATAAAGGATTGGGATAGAGGCTCAGACTTGTAAAATCTACCTAAACAGCACATTTGTATCAAATCATAATTCTGTTCTGTCAAGACTCATTCTCATTAGCCCAAGAAGATTGCATAGGTTGATTTTGTTGTTTCAG
This sequence comes from Laticauda colubrina, assembly GCA_015471245.1. Classification (NCBI taxonomy): domain Eukaryota; kingdom Metazoa; phylum Chordata; class Lepidosauria; order Squamata; family Elapidae; genus Laticauda; species Laticauda colubrina. The sequence continues at coordinate 39,221,378 of BLBF01000002.1, forward strand.
GGTGAATGGTTGCCTATGTTATTACAGGGAAGCAGCAGTTGAATTTATACTTCTTTGAAAAATTCATTTCACTATTGCAAAATGTGACCTTAAAACTGATGACAAATTGGCAAGATTTGGCAGTTAACTGTTAAGTGTGATGGGAGAACGGGGTACCTCAATGGCCAGAAAGAAAACAAAGGAGAGGATACACAGTCTACTGACTAATGCTACCCAATTCTGCCCTGGGTTTCAACAAATTCAATTCATATCATCATTTGCCTTATTTTCTTGAATTAGCTTGGAGAATAGATTCCACACATTTCCCATTAAATTTACCTAACCCAACTGAGTCAAATAATGTTTTGAGTCTATATATTCAGATAGTAGCAGATAATTTCCATTGCAGGGATGATGTCTAAAAGTCAAGATGTGAAATACAGTGGTGCAATTGAAGTTCTGCCTGTTCTTTTAATGTATGACATACTACTGCAGCCCCCATTATAACTTTTTTTAAAATCATACCCTACAGGCAATCTTGTATGACCTGAAGGAAAGATAGGCTGACAAGACAATGGAACTTGAATGAGAGAAGGAAGATTATCAGTTATATTATATTGTCTTTGATATGTAATATAATTCCTGAGTATGATTTTGTTAAATTATGCTTCTATACTAAATAAAAATATTAAAATGCAGAATATTAAACTTGAATTAGGGATACTCAAATCTTTCTTCATGTTTATAAATTAACTATCACAGTCTAGCTTTCTTATAGAAATATTGCAAAGATAAAATTTGCAAGAAAGCATAAGGGAAGGTCACGATACAAACATCATAAATCAATAATATACAAAATCTAAATTAATCCCTTTATATTACTGTGGAAAGATTTAATCATGTCCTTAACAATCTCTTGGAATTCAATGTATCTTACCAATGCTTATTTCAGAACTGGATTGTGCCATAATTTTAAAGCCATTAAAGTATAAAGAAAAAAATCTTATACAATTTATGCACTTGTCTAATAGATTTCCACTGCCATTTAAATAAAGCAATAAATTATCTTACATTTACTCACATAAAGAGAGTTAATCTGTCAAAAATATTTCTAGAAATCAGCAAATCCATAGTTTTCAGTTTGAAAACTGCTATTTTTCCATTGCCTGTCTTGTTTTTCCTGAAAGAAGAAAAAAAAATCCCAAATATAAATAGTGCATTTGCTGTTATCTTTTTACTAAAGCTTTTAAATTTAAGAAATAATAGATGCCTGTCTAGACAACCCTAAAATTGTTTTAGTTACTGATGTATGGATGACTGATAAATGTCATCTTTTTCTGCCTGCAGTGCATTTTGCATCCAGTCTACTGACTTTGGTGTATAGCTGACCTGATTCTGCATTTTTTTGTTTGCATGAAGCATTTAGAATTTTACTATGATGAAACTTCAAGATAAAATGTGTAAAAAAATGCTTTCTGTCTTCTTTGCTTTTCTTTTTTCTCTTTCTTCTTTTGTTTGTTTCCTTGACTATTTCATGAAAAGACTCCATTAATGAAAAAGGTTGCATAACATTCCAGGTGGAATAGCAATTACTTCCTCAGATTTATGTTCTTCTGCCTTTGCCAAGCTAGAAGGAAATGGGAAAGCATGGAATTAATGAACTACTTTCATTGAAACAGATTTGCTTTTGAATTCAGTCCAAATGCGCTTATTGTTTGCCACTTAGCATTATGAAATCTATTATAAAAGTCTGTAAAAGAAGTAATATTTATATCATGAGTTTGAGAATGGAGTTCAGAAACAAGTTTATGAATGAGATTCTCAATTCATAGCTAGATTTGGAGCTCTTGTTGCCAGCATGTCTGACTCGGCAAACACATGGCGACTATTCTTCATTCTACACTCTGCAAAAGCTACTGCCATTTAAGATATAGATTTACCAATCAAGGGCAGAAAAAAGGTAAAACAAAAACCCATATCACTATGTAGGGAATTTTCCCCCTGCTGGAGCCATCATTATAATGAGATCATATCAACACCAAAAAAGAAATAATGTAGTTTTAGAGGTGAAAGAAAGAGACCATGTATTTTGGATCAAGTTAAAAAAAAAAAAAACTATTTCTATAGTGAAAATTATTAAAATAATCCCTAAATGACATAAACAACCCTATGACAAATCAATAAAGCAACTGTATGTTGACCTGAGTTGGAATGCTATACAAATATATGGTTATATAAACAGTGCATTTACTTCAACATAGTCTATAAGTATACCCAGAGGTGGGATTCAAACATCCCAGCAACCAGTTCACTGCCCAGGTACTAAGTGGGCATAGCCATGGTGTGCATGGCCTACCGGAACTTCTGGGAGAGCCATTTTTTGCCTTCCCCAGTGTCCAGAGGCTTCCCTCGGGCCTCTGGGAGGGCAAAAATAGCCTCCCTAGGCTCTGGAAGCCATCCGGAAGCCGGAAACAGGCCTGTTTCCAGACTTCCGGAAGGCCCATTTCCCCATCCCAGAACCTCCACACAGATCCTGCACTTACCTGCATCGAAAATGGGCCACATGGAGACTCCTGGGAGGAGGGGGGCAGGGCCAACTGGTCGATTCAAATATCAGTTCATCGAACCAGATGTAAATTTAATATCCGGTTCACCGGGATCGGTCCAAACTGATAGAATCCCATCCCTCAGTATGCATGAGCGCTGCCTATACTCTACATTCTTAAGTTGCAGATAATATGTCAGCTTAAATATGGAAGAGATAATTTTTGGTGTTAAACAAAATGGACATAAAAGAAAGGAAACAAATGAAGGAAACAAAAGTGTAAGTACAAGAATTGAAGAGAAAGTACAAGTATCATACAGGTAGTCTTCAAATGAGACCACAATTGAGTCCAAAATTTCTGTTACTAAGTGAAACATTTGTTAACCAAGTTTTGCCCCATTTTATGACCTTTCTGGCCACAATTGTTTTAGTGAATGATTGTAATTGTGAAGTTAGTAACATGGTTGTTAAGTGAACCTGGCTTCCCTATTGACTTTGCTTGTCTGAAGGACACAAAGAGTGATAATATGATCCTGGAACACTGCAACTATCATAATATGAGTCAGTTGGCAAGTGTCTGAATTTTGATCACATGATCATGGAGATGCTGGTCATAAGTGTGAGAAATGGTAATAAGTTATGGTTTTCAGTGCTGATATAACTTTGAATGGAACTAAATGAACTGTAATAAATCAAGGCCTATCTGTATTAAAATGTTAAAAAAATAGATTAATTGCGAACAAAGACATTGAAAATGGATGAAGGGAAACAAAAAAAGATTAGAACAAAGTGAAAAACTGTTACAAAGTATGGTAGAATATGTGTAGCGATGTTAATAGAAAGTAAGAAAAAAGATACTTGGCAATATGAAGAGAAAGGGGTCATGGGTGCAACAGTAATGATATAAAAGCTGCCAAAAATGGGGAGGCATATTATGTATACAGAGAAAAATATCATTCCAAACAGTCAAAGTCAAAAGAGCAAGGAATGGTTAATATCAAAAGTAGAAAGGAAAACGCAGAACAAATTTGATGGAATTCTTTTTTTAAAAAAAAGTTATTGAAATGGGTGAAGGAAACTAAGAGCCTCAAGCTAACTGAACAAAATTAAAAATGAAAGTGATGAAATTCAGGGGGATAAAACTAAACTGAGGGAATGGTGGAAAGAAACTTTTTTTGAGATTTATAAGGGAATAAGAGTAATATTATATGTTAAGGAATGAAATTGAAAATAATATTATAAATGTTAATGTTCACAAAATGTTAAAAGAAAGTCATAAATGTAATGAAACTTTTTAAAGCTGCAGGCATAGATTCTGTAATGAAACAGCCCACGGGGTGCTTAGATCTGGCCCACGGGGCCACCCTGGAAACAGTGAAGGACCAGCCTATAGTGCCTCTGCCAGTGAAAGTGAAGCTGCTTTTTTGCTGGCAGAGGGTTGCAGGAGGGTGTCGCAGGTGAAAACAGAGTTCAGGAAACTGTTTTCACTGGCAGAGTGCTTGAGCCACCACGGGCATCCCCAACATGAGTGACGTTGAGCTGGCCACGCCCACCCTGGCCACGCCCCATGCCCCCCGAGGTCAAACACAAGCCTGATGTGACCCTCAATAAAATCGAGTTTGATACCCCTGAACTAGAGAAATGTCGAAATATGGAAGTGACTTGCATATGGTGTAACTATCAGATCTGCCCTGGTGACTGAAGGAAGACTGCTTATTGTTATGTCTGTAACATAATATAGCAGATAATAATATGTGAATAATCTTGAATCATAAGCTGATAAGAGTTTTATATGATAGAAATAAAACATGTATGAGAATAGTAAAATGTTCAACATTGAGCAGAGAGTAAGACAAAGATTATGATGTTTGTCTTAATGTATTTGTGGATAAATGTGTAAAGAATGCTTACGTTGATTTTACAGTTGTATTGGTTCAGGACATTAATGTAGGAGACATGCAAATGATGCAATGTTTTCTGAGAACTGAAATGAGTTGCAGTGATTGTATAATGTGCTATGGAATGTGGATCTGAAAATTAATATATCAAAGACCAAGATAGCTGTGCCTGACAGTGAATATGGAGTGAGTGATTGCAAGTTATAGATAGAATTAGGGGAAAAAACAAAACACAAATAGAATAAGTAGATAAATTAGTATCTTATTAGGAAGTTTACTCATAGGAAATGGGGAACATTTAAATGTGCAAATATTTATAGAAAGATTGCAGGTAACATACATTGTGTTATGAGGAACATTTCAGCCAATTTGTGAGAGCTGGATATATCAATCGATACAATAGGAATGAATGTCAGGGAAAAATGGCTATATATAAAGTAATGCTTCTGTCAATTTTGTTATATAGAATAGCTGGGTGTGCTTGAGAATTGTAGACCTTGAATACAGTGAGAATGGAATATTTAAGTGTGTTTCCTCAAACCAAAAAGTAACAGCAAAAATACTGTTTGAATGTGGATAGAACTAAAAAGTGAGTGACCATGATGCAGATTATTTCGTCATATAAAGTACAGTGAAATTGAACAACAAATTTTAAAAATAAGAATAAATGGGGTCAAGAGAAGTGGAAGATCAATACAATTTTGGATGAGAAGTTTAAAGAACAAAAGTCAATGTACAGAGCAGTGTATTGTTGTGATGGAAGTAAAGATAGTTTGCAAAGATAGAAAAGTATAAAAACAGTTAGAAAATTGTATTGGTGGTTTCATGATATTTCGTTTCCTTTCTTTAGTTCTTTTGTTTTGTTTTTCTCTTTGCCTTACTAATTTTCATTCCTTTCCACACTCTGTATAATGTTGCCAACTATGAAATGGATGATGACTATGTACCATATGTACTGTATGTCATGTTTGAACAACAGATAGCAAATTGCACTTCTCTTAATGTTCTTGACTTGATTTTTTTCCCTTAAGGCATATCCACAATGCAACTTTTTCATTTGATTATCTGCCTCCAAAGCTAAAAAAAACCAAAGAACATAGGTTTTGCATTTGACTAACTGTTTGAAAAGGAAAAGATAATACACATAATCCGTAGGTTGATGGTGTTATGGTCTTAAACTGATGTGGAGGTGATGGACAGGTATCAAGGGAAAATGGAAATTCTGTACCACCCTTAAATTCATTGGATTCATAAATTGGAATACTTTACAGATAACAAGATTTTGTGATAGATTAACATATACCAAAAATATGAAGTAAGAAGGCTATGACAATGGTGTTAGTTAACAAGCTAGAGAAGAATTCCAGATAAGCTATTCTGGCATTATAGAACAAACACACAATAGATTTCTTGAGGATATTTTCTGAAATAACTAATAAGAACAGTATTAAATACACTGCACATTTACATTTTCCAAAGAGGCTTGAAAAAGACTTGTTTTGAAAATACAGACCTATACAATAGAATGGAATGAAAAAGTGAATTAAAATGAGGAAAAATGATAGTAGAGGATAAGGGTGATAAATATGGTATGTATCTTTAATGATGGAGTTATTCCCTTGAGAAATCCACAAAAACATTAAAGATAACTCTGCTGCTCCAATCTAGTGCATCAAAGCCCTAGAAATACAACATTATATTCTCATTCAGAATAAAAATGTTTACTAGAATACAAAGTATCCTGCTTAATGGGTGTTTTTTTTTTTAAATAAGCTTCTTTCTTTAGGCTATAGAAAAAGAAGATTGAGTCGTATACATCTGAATAATTATATATTAATATCTGAAGTTACGTTCTGCTTTTTAATGTCATCTGGGATGTTTTTCAACAAAATTATCCAAACGTATTTTTGTTGGGTAACAGTGACCAATTGATAAAATTGTCTTGTGACTTTTTTCTATAGTAATAAAAATCAGCGATGGCACAAAATATAATATTTGTTGATTTGTGAGTGGACTGTTCCTCATACTTTAATATATAATGATCCTCTGAAATTTCCCAACTTTAAAACTGAATTGTTTCAGTTTGATTTTTTATGTGCAGTCTCTTTGGGTACAGGGAAAAATCATTTAAGACAACATTTATTAATAAAAAGTGATCCAAAACTTTTAAATAATATCTTTCTTGAAGTAAAAAATCATTACCAAGGCATGGGAGACCAGGAAACAGCCCTGGAGAAACCAAACTGATAATGTAGATTGAGAACTGTCCCTAGAAATAACACCAAATGAATATGTTAATTTTGTGTCCATAAGATGTATAGCAGAGAAGAAACAATGGCTTCCCTTATGGGCCATCCTTCTTTTCTCCCTGCTCATTCGAGACACAATTTGAAAGTATGCAGTGGGAGCAGCACTTATTACCTTCTCAGAAAGGCTTTTACTTTTAAAGAGATAAAATAAAAAAGAATATGCTGCAAAAGCTCTCAGACTACCTTATATTATAAGTTAAATTTAAATTCATAATTGCTCTGAGATATATCACAGAGCACTTTAATACAAATTTAAATGTTAGATTTATAACTCATGGCAACTAATGGGGTCAGTTTACCTATCATTAAGGAGCATATAAAAACTGCTGCATTAATTTATCAGGAAGAAGAGATATACAGATCTGTCCTTTTCAGGCAGAAGAAATAAACTGAACCACAGAATGGGTAGAAAATAAATTTGATAATAATAATTGGGTGAAATCCAAGAACAATTAGATCACCACTGAACATCTTTGGTATTGACAAAATCACAATCGGTCAATTGCAAAAAGCAGCTTTACCTGGAAGATGATGATTTTAATACCATTAAAAGTCCACATCTGCCGATAAAGGTCCTTGGGAATAGATCAATAGATGAATAAAAATGTTAAATCCAGTCTAAACATCTGGCTGATTGTACAACAAATCATAATCAATTGTAAATAGATTTTAGGCTTTTCATGAGATCTGCAGTAGAAGTAGGCCAGGGAACTCAGATCTCAAAAGAAATCACTGCTCTCATTTGATTCTGCCAACTACCTGTCCTCAGATCTATTTCTTGTTGATGCTACTGCAAACTATCAGTGTTCTCAAGCCAATTTAGTTCGATAGTAAAAGCTTTCTTTCAATATTGCAACTCATTGCACTGAGCCTACATATAGCAAATCAAATATTTATTCTGAGTCTTGTGAGAGTTGCTGGGATATCATCATATACATCTAAATCTACATCGTAATCTAAAACCATCTCTATCTATTGGACAGGACGGAATAGCTACTTCTTAAAAATGCTACCCACTGCCATAGACGAACCTCTAAGCATAATCTTTGAAAAATCTTTCAGGACCAGCTCCTTGAAAAACTATGGTCACAAGCCACGGTCATCCCCATCTTCAAAAAGGGAGACCCCAGCCTAGTTGAAAATTACAGACCAATCTCTTTATGCTGCATCACCTGTAAAGTCATGGAATCAATTATTAACCACTTAGAAACAAACAACCTACTCTCGAATAAACAATTTGTTTCAGAAAAAAACTATCCTATAATCTGCAACTCTTACACTGCAAAAACATATGGACTACACAACTCAATCAGGGCAAAGCAATAGACACAATCTACATAGACTTCTGTAAAACCTTTGATTCAGTGGTACACGACAAACTACTCCTAAAACTAAAATCTTATGGTATCTCTGGACACATGCATAACTGGGTAGAAGCATTCCTGTCAAACAGTCAATAAAAATGATCAAAATTGGGAGCGTCCTATCAAATTCTATACTTGTCAACAGTGGTTTCCCCCAAGGCAGTGTTCTAGGACCAAATCTCTTTATACTCTACATAAATGACCTCTGTGATCATATTAAGAGCAACTGTGTCCTCTTCGCTGACGATGTAAAGCTATTCAAAACCCAGACAATACTGCTACCCTTCAAAAAGACCTCAGCTATGTATCAGAATGATCAAACAAATGGCAACTTCAAATCTCAACAAATAAGTGCTCTGTCTTATATATTGGCAAAAAAAATCAGAAAATTAAATACAGGCTGAATAGTTAAGACCTTGTTGATGATCCAAACTCTGTCAAGGATCTTGGAGTACTCATCTCTAGTGATCTAAGTGCTAGAGCCCACTGTAACTACATAGCCAAAAAGGCATTTAGAGTTGTTAACCTTTTAGCTTTTTCTCTGGTAATATTACACTACTAACAAGAGTATACAAAATATTTGCAAGACCAATTCTCAAATACAGCTCATCAGTCTGGAACCCACATTACGTATCTGATATTAACACAGCTGAGAAAGTCCAGAATTATTTCACAAGAAGAGTTTGCCACTCCTCTACTAGTTGCAGAATACCTTATGCCACCAGACTTGAAATTCTAGACCTAGAAAATCTAGAACTACACTGCCTTCGATCCGATCTAAGTATAGCATATAAAATTATACATTGCAATGTCCTACCTGTCAATGAATACTTCAGCTTCAACCATAACAATACAAGAGGAAACAAAAGATACAAATTCAAGGTTAATCGCACCAAACTTGATTGCAGGAAATAGACTTCAGCAACAGCGGTCAATGTCTGGAATACTCGAACTGACTCTGTGGTTTCTTCCCCAAACCTTAGACTTTCTACTATTGACCTCACCCCTTTCCTCGGAGGTCTGTAGGGGGCGTGCATAAGCGCACCAACGTGCCTACCATCCCTGTCCTTTTGTTTCTTTTATTTTTTTATATGTACCCATTTCATGTATTCATAACTATGTTTTAACTTATACCTATTATTTTGAAAGCAATTGACAAACCAAATAAAATAAATAAAAATGAAATTTCTAAATTAACCTCATCTGCATTGCATGAGTACATTATCATCATTAACACACTGAATGGTGCATTTAGGATAGTTAGATATACCTTGCCATTTTAGCTATATAGTTTTTCAAAGAAGAAATTTAATTAAATGCAAATGTATTAGTAAAGGTAGCTTCCAAATATATGATTTTAAAAAATCATGTAGATGAATACAGAATACAGTCATTGTCAATAAATTACAATTAGACTCTCTTCCTATTCTACACTCCCAAGTAAGCAATTTAACTAGAAATTAAAAACAGACAACACTCAAGTATCTTCTAATATATATATATACAGTATAAGATATACACACACACACACATATATATATGTGTCACACAAATATATATATATATATATATGTGTGTGTGTGTGTGTGTACTGTTCAGCTTCCTTCGGGTATTATCCTACGTCATTGTAGTGCTTTTAAAGTTGTAGCAACGTTTCAGCAGAATCTCATCTGCCATCATCAGGCTTCTGTATTGAGTTTGTATGTGGGTCAGGCTATCACAGCGATTGGTTTTAAATTTTAGGCTAGCCCATTACTGTCCCAGGATGTTTTTTTCTACATCCTGATTGGTTGGGAGTCTTGGTCTGTATTTATAGCCTGACCCACACACAAACTCAACACAGAAGCCCGACGATGGCAGACGAGACTCCGCTGAAACGCCACCACAACTCCAAAAGCAACACAATGACGTGGGACAACACCCAAAGGAAGCTGAACAGCACACATTCAAGCACCCGCGAAAACCCAAAAAACCAAATATATATATATATGTTTTTTTAAGCTTTCGGGGTACTTACATGTGTGCTGTTTAGCTACCCTCGGGTATTATCCCATGTCATTGTAGTGTTGATAAAGTTGTAGCAACGTTTCAGCAGAATCTCATCTCCCATCATCAGGCTTCTGTATGGATGTGTGTCTCACAGCTTTTGGTTTCAAATTCGAGGCTGGTCCATTCTGATTGGCTAGGAGCCTGGGTCTGTGTTCACTGGACTTGGAGTTTGATTGATTGGTGTTTCTGGTTTCTTCTGTCTGTTTTGTGGCTTTGATTGGCTGGCAACACTCTGTTCTTGTGTTGGAGGCTTTCAGTGCAGTTTGGCTTCGTGTGAAAGGACGGCTGCCATTCATCAGCAAGCTAGGTTTCACCTGGGTGCCTGGTGGGGGGTTGTTTGAGTTGGAGGCATCAGAGGGAGTCTATCTGTGCCCAGGTGTTTGCCTGGCTTGTGATGTGGAGATCTTTCTATTTGAGAGTGCAGGCTTCCAAATGATTGACAGTCTGGTGGAATCATCTCTTCTATTCATGCTTTCAGGTCTTTTTTCAATCTCTATGGCTTCTCTGATGATTCTGTGGCTGGGGTTTTCTATAGTGGCTAGAGTTTTAGTGCCCTTGAAGTTGATGTTGTGACCTGTGGTTTTCATGTGTTGGAGTAGTGAGGAGGTGTGTTCCAGCTTTTTTACTGCATTTTGGTGTTCATCTAGGCGGGTACTTATTCTTCTATTGGTCTGTCCAATGTATGTGGCTGGGTATGATGCACAGGGAACTTCGTATATGCCTTGGTTTTCCAGGTCAATTTTATGTTTGGGATTTGTTTGGAATACGGTGTGTCCCAGTGTGCCATCTGTTCTTTTGTAGATTAGTACATCTAGGAATGGTAGTTCTTTGTTTATTTCCATTTCCATGGTGAACTTGATTTTGGGGTGTGTGTTGTTTAGGTATGTTAGGAAATTGCTTAGGTTTTCTTTTGCATGGGGCCAAATCACAAATGTGTCATCGATGTATCTTAGCCATAGTTTGGGTTTGTGGGTGGCATTAGCCAGGGCTCTGGATTCGAATTCTTCCATAAACAGGTTTGCAATGACGGGTGACAGTGGTGATCCCATAGGGGCTCCTTCAATTTGCTTGTATCTTTGTCCTTTGTATATGAAATATGTGTTGGTTAGGCAGTGTTCTGTTAGTTCCATGAGGTGTTTAGCTGGTTGGTATTTATTTTTGATGATTTCAAGAGTTTCTTTTATTGGGACTTGAGTGAATAGTGAAACCACGTCGAAACTTACAAGCAGATCTTCTTGTTCCACGTGTATATCTTTGATCATTTCCAAGAAGTGGTATGAGTTTTGTACATATGAAGCTACGGTTTCAGTATGGGGCTGTAGTTGTTTTGCTAAGTATTTAGCTAGGTTTTGTAATGTTGCTCCTATGGAGCTGACTATGGGTCTGAGAGGTATGCCTTCTTTGTGTATTTTTGGGAGGCCGTATAATTTGGGGCATCTAGAAGATTTTTCTCTTGGGATGATCATCTGTTGGATTTCTTTGCTTATGTGGCTGGTTATAATTTTGTTCTTGGTTAATTTTTCTAGATATGTGGTTGGGTCTGTGTTTATAGGTTATATTATATTTTGTTTCATAGTCTTTTCTGTCCATTACTAATGGACAGAAAAGACAATGAAACAAAATTGACAGACCTACTCCAAGACTCCACATACAAACCTATAAACACATATATTTGTTTTTTTAAGCTTTCGCGGGTACTTACATGTGTGCTGTTCAGCTTCCTTCGGGTATTATCCCACGTCATTGTAGTGCTTTTAAAGTTGAAGCAACGTTTCAGCAGAATCTCATCTGCCATCATCAGGCGTCTGTATGGATGTGGGTCTCACAGCCTCTGGTTTCAAATTCGAGGCTGGCCTATTCTGATTGGCTGGGAGTCTTGGTCTGTGTTCACTGGACTTGGAGTTTCATTGATTGGTGTTTCTGGTTTCTTCTGTCTGTTTTGTGGCTTTGATTGGCTAGCAACACTCTGTTCCTGTGTTGGAGGTTTTCAGTGCAGCTTGGCTTATATATATATATAAGCTTATATAAGGTTATATATATATATATAATCTTTTTAAAGTTTTCGCAGGTACTTACATGAATGCAGTTCAGCTTCCTTCGGGTATTATCCCAGGTCATTGTAGTGCATTTAAAGTTGTCGCAAACCTTTTCATGGAAGAATTTGAATCCAGAGCCCTGGCTAATGCCACCCACAAACCCAAACTGTGGCTAAGATACATTGATAACACATTTGTGATTTGGCCCCATGGAAAAGAAAACCTAAGCAATTTCCTAACACACCTAAACAGCACACACCCCAAAATCAAGTTCACCATGGAAACAGAAATAAACAAACAACTACCATTCCTAGATGTACTAATCTACAAAGAAACAGATGGCACACGAAGACACACCGTATTCCAGAAGAAAACACACACCAACCGCTACCTCAACGCCCAATCCCACCACCACCCAGCACAGATAAATTCCGTGGCCAAAACACTAATTACCAGAACCAAACGCCTGGCAGACAAGACACATATAAAGACTGAACTATGCACCCTGACTAAAGTATTGACAGCCAACGGCTTCCACAAAAACAAAATCACCAGCTTGATCCACAAAAACACACCAAGACATAACAGAGACTAAGAAGATGAACAGACCTATGGAACAGCTGTTCTGCCCTGCATAAGAGGTACTACAGACAAAATCAGTAAGATACTACACAGGCATCACATCAAGACTGCCTTCAAAACAGACAAAAAAATAGTAGCCATTCTTAGAAACCCCAAAGATAAAATTGACCTGGAAAACCAAGGCATATACGAAGTTCCCTGTGCATCATGCCCGGCCACATACATTGGACAGACCAATAGAAGAATAAGTACCCACCTAGATGAACACAAAAATGCAGTAAAAAAGCTGGAACACACCTCCTCACTAGTCCAACACATGAAAGCCACAGGTCACAACATCAACTTCAATGGCACTAAAACCCTGGCCACTATAGAAAACCCCAGCCACAGAATCATCAGAGAAGCCATAGAGATTGAAAAAAGACCTGAAAGCATGAATAGAAGAGATGATTCCACCAGACTGTCAATCATTTGGAAACCTGTGCTCTCAAATAGAAAGATCTCCACACCACAAGCCAGGCAAACACCTGGGCACAAACAGACTCCCCCTGATACCTCCAGCTCAAACACACTCCAACCAGGCAGCCAGATGAAACCTAGCTTTCTGATAGATAATAGCCGTCCTTTCATGTGAAGCCAAGCTGCACTGAAAGCCTCCAATAGAGGAACAGAGTGTTGCCAGCCAATCAAAGCCACAAAACAGACAGAAGAAACCAGAAACACCAATCAAACAAACTGCAATTCCAATAAACACAGACCAAGACTCCCAACCAATCAGGATGTAGAAAAAAAAAAATCCTGGCACAGCAATAGGCTAGCCTCAAATTTAAAACCAATGCCTGTGATAGCCTGACCCACATACAAACTCCATGCAGAAGCCTGATGATGGCAGATGAGATTCTGCTGAAACGTTGCTACAACTTTAAAAGCACTACAATGATGTGGGATTATACCTGAAGGAAGCTGAACAGCATATATATATATGTATGTATGTATGTGTGTATGTATGTATGTATGTTAGTCCCAAAGTTTGTTCCTGGGTGACAAATCTTTACCAGTGCAATTCAGAAAAAAAATAACTCACAATAAATCTCACTAAGGGTATTGTCAAGACAGTAAAAGGTTAATATACTGAATTTTGGAAGCTTCATAAGCCAAAAGTGTATCACACATTTATTAGTGAATATATTAATGCAGGGTTTTTAAAACCATTTGAACATTTTTCTCACAATGCAAAGTTAAAGGGCTAAGCCTACTTTTTTCCAGGTCATCTAGAAATTTGAGCCTGAAATATCTGATCCTGAATCTGCCAGTTTGGCCCAGTTTGGAGAAACTGATATCTCCAAAGATCAGCTGGGAGCAAACCAGTTCACTCTGATGATCAGCTGTTGGGCCCACCTGCCTGCCCTGGCTTTAGTTTGTGCTTTATTTCCAGATTTCCCAGCTCAGCTGCTTCATGGAACAGCTGATTGCCATGCGTCAGTTGTTTTACACACAGGGCTTGCAGCAGAAGGTAAGTTTCTTTCTTTCTGGAATATGCAAATTTATTCTTCGAACTTAAAAATTGAAGCTGAAACTACTATGAAAAATGCTGAATTTAAGAATCATACTGGTGATCCAGTGTGATGCCTGCTTGCTTTCCTTCCTTCCTTCTTTCCTTCCTTCTTTCCTTCCTTCTTTCCTTCCACAATTATCTAGAGTTCTCTGTGGTAACTATTTTAATATTCCTTTGTATCTTGTTTTTATTCACGTGCAAGTGTAATACAGGTAGATATCCACAGATAATGTGACTAATTAAACTAAAAGACCCCTTTTCATTTTGATATATACTTTTGATAATAAAAATACTGTTGGTATCAGTGTCTGAAATAAACTTTATAGTAAAGGAACATTACCTAATTTATAACTTGAATCAGTTTACTCTCAATGTTGCATGCTTCAGTCAGGTTGAACTAGAACTCCCACAGTGTTAACCAGCATATTACACTGAAGATGGAGTAGATTCTTGTATACCTGGAGGGCACCAAGAAAGATGGACTTAGAATAATTTATAATATTTAAAATATTCAAAATGAAAAAAAAGAGCATACAGTAGTTGTTAGGTTGTTCATTCACTTTCCTTTATAATTCTCTAAAGTCCTCCAGGAAATCCTCAGATTTATTTTTTCTACAGTCTTCCAACTAAAAATGGTTCACAAATCTAACAGCAAAACCAAAATATATCAAAGATCCAACTCACAAAAAGCCAGTAGCAACAGTTATGATGAAGTGTTAAAAGATCATCATGTGACATAATTACTTTTCTGTTTAATATAATGGTGCACTTGCCCAATTAAGTTTTTCCAAGGTATTTAAGATAAAAATTAGATTCTAACCCCTCCATACAATTAAATACCTTTTACTGAAACATGAGATGGGATGCAAATAAATTTTATAAATAAATAAACAAACCCGAAGGAATTGGGGAAATTGTTTGCCAGATCCTATCCTTCTCCCTCATGATATCATTACAGAACAAGCCACCTTAATTGATATTTCTCAGTTAAGGACACTAATTTTCTGTTGGAGAATGAAATCCATCACCCAGAGTGGTGTCTTTAGAGCAGTGAAACACGAATGTCACTCTTGCATCTCAAATGTTCTAATTCCTAACAAGAAAAGTAGTATGCAGCTTCTTAAGCCCATGTCACACTGAACCAACGGATGCAAAGAGGATGTAAAATGGACAAAAAAGCTTGCCATCCGTTGGAAAATGCAATGCATCCGTTGTGTACTCACTGCGTACATGATTCATATGCTCTATCTGTCAAACATCCGTCTACTGCTAGTTCATCCACTCAAAAAGTTTTGAGCTGCACAAAACTTTTTGAGCAGATGAACTTTTTGCCGTGTACGATCTACATCCGCGACACATACGGGCAACAAACGTTCTACGTCCATTGTCATCTGTTACACATCCGATGTATCCTCTCGGCATACTCTGGACATCCGCGCAACTCACATCCGCTCCAGCAGAAAGCAGAAAGAGGGAGGAAGTGAAAGGTACATGGAACGTCCACACAGCATTAGTAGCATGGACATAGAAAGGATGTAAGCAGATGCATCTCGTATATAAAGCATTAAAATGGACAAAACGTTCATATATAGGACGTATCTCGGATATTTAGGATGTCTGGAGGATGCCTACAGTATGTGGAAGGACATCTAGCGGAAAACTGACATTTCCTATAAAAAGGGGAGGAAATCACTTGGATCTCACTTTCAGTCCAGCAGTCCTGGTGTGCAGACCTCTTCAGCCTTGCTCTTGCTCTTCCACATCATTCATTGATTTCCATCATGGATCATCGCACACTCCTTTTGGTAGCCACCATCATTCAACACCAGAACCAAGCCCTCTTCAGAATGTTTCACCTTTTCGATGAAAGAGAAGGAGACGTCCAAGAACTGCGTGGGTCCGACGATGGATCAGGAGAAGAGCGGAGTTTGGACGGTATGACAAGCTGATGGTGGAGCTGAGGAATGAAGACACTCATGCATTCCAGCACTTCAGGAGGATGCCACCAGCCATGTTTGATGAAGTTGTGGAGTATCTGAGACCCAGGTTGACCAAGGCAAACACCAACTTCCGTCCCAGTCTGGATCCTGGACTGAAGATGGCACTGACTCTGCGCCACCTGACCTCTGGGACCACATACAGAAACATGCAGTATGCCTGGAGGGTGCCACACAACACCATCAGCATTGTGGTCAGAGAAGTGGTGCAGGCCATCATCGAAGAATACGTGGAGGAGCTCCTCCGTGTCCCACCACTGAACGAGGCTGGAGGAAAGTTGCAAAGCAGTGGTATCAGAGGTGGAACTTTCCCCATACCATTAGAGCCATAGATGGGAAGCACGTGGCCTGTAAAGCTCCACCCAACTTGGGGTCCAATTATTTCAACTACAAGGGCTTCTTCAGCGTCATCCTCTTTGCCATGGTTGATGCTGACTACAAGTTCATGTACATCGATGCTTCAGGCAACGGGTCAGCTTCAGATGCCCAGATATACAACGCCAGTGACCTCAAGGGTGGGCTGGAACACAACCTCATCATGGTTTTCCCAGATCCAGACCCCCTACCCAACGACACACAAGATGTGCCCTACTTCATCATGGGTGATGACGCCTTCTCCCTCATAACCTACCTCATGAAACCCTACATTTCCAGATACCACACCCATGAAGAGAGGATCTTCAACTACAGGCTGTCCAGGGCAAGACAGGTGGTGGAGAATGCCTTTGGCATACTGGCCAACAGGTTTCAGGTACTTCTCACCACCATGCAGCATCACCCAGAGACCGTGAGGAGGATCGTGGAAGTTTGCTACATCCTGCACAATCTCATGCGCACCCGCTACCCAGTCTTGCAAAACAGGCTTGTGGACTGTCAAGGGAATGGGGACATAGAGCCTGGTGAATGGAGGCAAGGACGAAACCTGATAGACACTGTGGATGTACAAGGCCCCAACAGAGCTTCACATGGAGGGAAGAAGCAGCGCATCCTCCTGAAACACTGGTGCAACTCCACAGCTGGAACAGTGGAGGGGCAAGACAGGATGGTAGATGCTTAATGGATGCTTCCTTCAGCCTGTCTCATCACACTGATGAGATTGTGCCATGTATGTTGAGTGGCCTTACAATGAATAGGGCATTAATAAAGAGTTTTGTTTATGCTGAAATGTGTGGATCAATGATTAAATTGTTATTGATAATAAAGGGCCATATGTGTGGCAGCTGGGAGGGTGGACCATACAGTCCCACTATGCTTGCACTGGAGGTTTATCTATCCCACAACTTTCCTTATCCCACAGCTATCCTTATGCATCCCACAGCTATCCACCCCACAGCTATCCTTACCCATCCCACAGCTATCCATCCCACAGCTATCCTTACCAATCCCACAAGCATGCAAAGGCTTAACCCTTTTTTCAAAGTTTTCCCCAACACTTCATTAAGTAAAAAAAAATGAACCAAATGTGTGAAGCAAAGATAACCTTTATTAATAACAAAATGTATGACTTTATTAAAAAGCAAAATGACCCAAGTAAAGTCTCTTTAAGCAAAGATGAGGTGAACAGGTAACAACTCAGTCTCTGGCACTCTTTTCAGTCACTCTGAGGCGTGCCCATGGTCTCAGATGTAAAGGGGCTGTGGAGGTGGCTGTTGCTGGAATGCTGGTCTGAGGCGCAATTGGGGTGCCCGAGAGTACAACAGGAGATGGTGTGTGCAGGAAGCTCTCAGAGAGCTGACTCAGTTCCGTGAGGTTGAGAGGCACTTCCTCAAGGACCTGGGATGTGAGGCCCAACACTGATGACAGATGTTCTGAGGAAGGGCTTGGCTGTGGGGTGGAGGAAGGAGGAGTGTAGTGAGGCTGTCTGGTCTGCAGCTGGGTCAGCTGAGGCGTCTGTGGCATCCGAGGAACCTGAGTGTGGACTGGGAAGGGTTGCCTCTGCTGTGGGAAGTCCTGGTAGTGGTAGGCTTGGTAGGCGAGGGGCTGCTGAAATCCGTGGAAGGGCTGTGACATTGCCTGGGGTGGAGGAGCAGACCTGGAGTGGGTAGCAGCAGGTTCAGCTGGGTCTGGAGGGTGGTGCAGAAGAGTTGTGATCCTCTCTTTCATCACCTGGTACTGGGCCTCAGGCATGTCCCTGAGGTCTGGCTCACGTACGTGATGAAGGGCTTGCGGTTGGAGAATGGTATGTCGAAGTGGACCAGCTGGGAGAGGAGAACTGTGCTGGCTTTGATTGTGTCCCTGATCTCCAAAGGGACAGTGTGGCTCTGTCCCTCCGGTCTGCCTCTCTGCCTGCTTTCTGTGGAGGTGGATCTGGGGGTGGGGGTGGGTTGGTCTCTGGTGGCTACCTCTTCTTGCTCCATCTGAGACAGGGGATCCTCCAAGTCTGGCGGCATGGGGAGTGCAGCTGTCGGGGGGGTCTCTGTCGTGGGGCCCTCCAAAGACACCTGCCTGGACACGGTAGTTGTCTCCTGGCTGGAAGAGGAGTGGCTCTCTGTGGGCTGTCTGAGGGAGAGGGTAGTCAGAGGGGCTGCTCCTCAGTGGCGGATCTCACCCTCCAGGGAGCTGCACTTGGCCATGACATAGGTCTCCCGATCAGTTAACTTGACAGCGGCCTGCCCGGATCTCTTCAGGTGCAGCTTGCCATACCAGGTGTGCATATGCTTCCACCACCCCAGGAGGACATCTGAAGTGTAGCCCAGACTCTCTGCCTTCTCTCTCCACGCTGCCTGCTTCCGCTTGGTGTCACGATAGAGCCTGTAGTCCTTCCTCCACAGGTACTCATTCTCCTTCAGCCATTCCAGCACCTCCTCCTCATGGTCTTTGGAAATGGAGTACTGTTTCCTTTCCCCCTTCTCCTTGCTTTGCCTCTTCCTCTCTCTGGCAGGGCTTCAGGGCCTTCAGCAGCAGGGCTTTGAGGGCCTTGTGGCTGGTCCACCACAGCAGCAGCAGCAGGAGAAGCACCACCACTAGCAACAGCAGGAAAAACAGCAGCAGCAGCAGCAGCAGCAACACCAGCAGCAGCACCAGCAGGAGAAGCACCAGCAGCAGCAACACCAGGAGCACCAGGAGCACCACCAGCAGCAGCACCAGCACCAGCAGCTTCAGAGTCAGTGCCAGGGGGTGGGATGGTGGTTCTGTCCTTCTTGCCAGGGCTGGCAGGAGTAGGCACAGGCTTCCTCTTCTTCCCCATGGTGTTCTCTCAAGATGTCTCTGGCAGCAGGTCTTTCCTCTGAATGGTGACCTGCTTGCGAGCTGCATCCTTTTATATCCGCGGGGAGGATGAATTGCGTCATCTCCGCGGATCATCCTCCCCGCATGCGCAGTGAATGCTTTGCATCCGCTAGGCATCCGCTAGGCATCCTATAGGCATCCGTGATGCATCTGTGTCATCCACTATGCATCCGCTACGCATCTGTTCCCTCCGCTACACATCCGCTTCACTGTTCTCCCCCGGAAGCCCTGCGGATGTGTCATCTGCTTCCATCCACTTTCATCCGCTAGGCTTCCTACGAACGTCTGCTTTACATCCCCGTTATATTCTCCCCACGTCCGTTCCTTTCCATTGTTGTCCGCTCTGTTTATGCAAATTTGGGGCACTTTTGAGAGCGGATAACAATGTATGGAAAATTTGCTCATCCGCTGTGTCCTTTTTATATATGTTTTGCATCCGTCAGCCTGTGTGACCGAGCCTTAACTAAAATGATCATATTTTCTTCTATGTGATGTGTTGCATCAACAATGGTGTCTATAGTCCTCCCTGTATTACATTGCTGTGTGCTTGGGAACAGAAGATACATGGGGCCATGTAACTCAGATGTACTAATTGAGTCACAAATAATGTGACTAATTAAACTATAAAGGTTTAGATGTACAATGGAGAGTTTGGAAGTTTTAGATATACAGTGAAGGATTTGCTTCGAAAGAGAAGTCACCAACATCCTCTCTGGCCTCTCTGAAAGTGAAGGATTTTTTTGCCTGGAATCTTTTTTCTGCAGTTCATGGATAAATATATTCAAATTTCAAACTTCTTTTGGACAGCATCTCTACCTAGATAAAATACCATCCTGTTCTGTTCAGTTTTCAGATAATTATCATACTTATGAACAAAATCCTGAATTCCTTTACTTAATATCTTCCTCACATTCACATTGTGTTGAAAAGAATAAAAAGTCCCTCTATTTTCTACCTGCACTGCATTGAGTGAACAGGACTTTGTAGTTAACATTAAATATTCCATGAAATTTCCTTCCTAATTTCAGCTCATTTAGATTACCCTGTCAATCACAAATTCTTTTTCTGATCTGAAAATAACTCTTCTCAAAAACCACTTCTTAGAAATTTTTGGGATGGGGGTATAGTGAACAGAGTAGAGCATAGGAAAGAATCTAGTCTAATTAAATCTCATTTGATTTCTTTAGAACCATTACATGGTTTTTCATCTGATTTCAATAAGTTTTAACCTTTTTTGCTTACAGCTATGACAGCCAACTGAAAAAAAAATCACTGTTTACATTATGCAAAGGAGAAAAAGTTACTTCAAGGCCCATTTCACATTCATCTGTTTTCAATATATGTTTATTGAGCATTGATGAAAAACAGTCAGTCTAAAAACATTTGCGGTAACCATTTCATGGCTACTCAAGCCTATATTCATACATTACATCAGAGTTCAAACAACTTAACACAATACTATTTGAAACAAAGCTGGTCATTGTGATTTTATACAATTAGGCATACAAAAATAATTCTTCATTTAGAAAATAAATCATTTCTCAATAAATTACAATATACTCTTTTTAAAAAGGTTTGTGTAAAATAGGTAATAATATAAGAGTTATAAAAGAACAAGTTTTTCATTTATGTATTGTGAAAATTTTTTGGCATCCTAGAAAATCATGGAATTTCAGATGGGCCAATATCTTTATAATGGTCATTGACCAGGATATCACGTTATGTAAAAGTGTGTGTGTTTGTTTGTGTATGTGTAAAAAAAAAAAACAATCAAAGCCACTATCCTGGATAAATCTGGAACATCCATGAGTACATCAGTAAGTTGGCACCTAAAAATGAGCTGCTAAAAGAATGCCTGAGGCAAGAGCAGGCATAGAAGAAAGATCAAGCAGACAAAGCACCATTGAAAATCAAGATCCTACAAGGGATGTACCATCGACAAATATCTGAAGTGGCAGTCATTGGAAAATCCTACCAGTGGCTGGAAAGATCTGGACTAAAATATAGCACTGAGGCAGTGATCTTAGAAGCATGAGAGCAATCACTAAGTACCAGATCGCTACAAGCTATGTCTACCACACTAGATAGCACCCAAGGTGCAGACTGTACACATAGACTCCAGAAACAATTCAACACATAGTGGCAGGGTATAAGTGGCAGGCAGGAAAAGCATATACCGAGCAGCACAACCAAGTTGCTGCCATTGTGCACTGGAGCTTCTGCCTAGTGTATGGACTAGTGTATGGACCAGGGCTGTCAAATTCAAATTGTCATGGCGGTGTCACATGATATATCAAGACTTTTTTCCTCTTTGCTAATTTGGATGTACACGTGACCAGTGCATCTGGCCCATGGGCTGGGAGTTTGACAGCCCTGGACTAGACTTTCCTAAGTCCAGATGGGAGATTCCACAGGCTAATGTGGACAGTAAGAGAGCTAAGACCCTGTAGTACTTCGAGATCCAGGCAGATGGGTGGGTACTGGCCAGTCAACTAGATATTGTAGACCAGAAGACAGCAGGATGATGGATGTAGCAGTGCCAAGTGTCACTAGCATCAAGGAGTGCAAGAAGATGGAGAAGTACCAGGACCCAAAGGAGAGAGAGGATGTGAAAAGTAAATGCCAAAGCGGTCCTGATGGTGATAGGACCACTCAGGGCTATGATTTTTAAGATGGGACAATGGATCCAACAAATCCAAGGAACAACCACAGAGTTCTCTGTGCAGAAGAGTGCAGTGCTAGAAACAGCTAAGATGTTGTGCAGAACCCTCAATCCCAAGCCTCTGGTAGAGGACCTAAAATTGAAGAAGATATTAGGATCAGAAGGGATTTAAAATAATCAATACCTGATGGGTATTGGCTGGGCTTGAAAGTCAAATTTGATGAGTTCAGGTTAGTTTGTGGAATAAGACTACCAGGATAATTAAATAAGCTTCCCAGAAGAACACAAGGCAAACAGTTATAAAGATTTGTTTCCAACAGTTTACAAGCATCTGCACATCTACTTAGAATAGTATAGAATAGAATAACACAGTTGGAAGAGACCTCAGAGGTCTTCTAGTCCAACCTCCTGCTTAGGCAGGACACTCTACACCATTTCAGACAAATGGTTATCCAATCTCTTTTCAAAAACTTACAGTGTTGGAGCAAAATTTCCACTTCTGGAAGCAAGTTGTTCCACTGATTATTCTAACTGTCAGAAAAATTTTCTTAGTTCTAAGTTGTTTATCTCCTTAATTAGTTTATTTTTATAATTAGTTTATAATTGCTAATTATATTTTTTTTATAAAGATTAATTATAAAGATTTGAGTGTTCCATGGATCCATTGGTTAACAAGTACCAGCAGTCATAGCCTTTTCTGTAGTAGCACCTTACCCCTGAATTATTATGTTCAAGATGTCCATTAATGATACATACAGTCATTATGCCAATCCTTTTAGGAAACATTTTGGCAGTCAACCTCTATTCTGCATTCAAAAAAATGGAAAAACTGTTTAGATTGTTAAAAAATGTTTGCTTCGCTTTTCATTATCTCTATATTTTATCTAGTAATTTTATTGAAATCGGATTTGCATTCTGCTACATATTTTTAATAGTTAAGAAGGCACATGATATGAAGGAACAACATATTAATGTTCTTCAGTGATTATTTAAAGGCATTGCAAAGAACACAGCTTTCAAATATTAACATCCACAAATATCTCCATTCATGGCATGAGCAAAAATTATAAAAAAAACAAACAAAAGCAAAGCTCTTTTATTCTATCTGGATCAAAGTTCTCTACCCTGAGTTTTTCAATGTCAAGATTGTTAATGCAGTGCTTATAATATAAAAGAACCATTGATCAATATCACAATGTTTTTTGTTTTGGAAGAGATTGCTGTGAAATAACTGTAACTTGGTTTGGAGATATCTTGTATTCCTGGCCAGAACCTTGTGGAGGTGAAGGTAGTGGAGTTTCAGGCGTTGCTGGAAAAGAATTTGAAAAGAAATTATCAATAATCAAATCAAACCTATGCTAGTAATATGGGGTGGGCGTTGGAGCAATAACCAGCACTGGCTGAGATGAATTATAAATAACCACAACTTTTATTTGTTACCAATCATACAGTTTGGTATAGCACTGAAGTAGGACCCAATAATTAAATAATCTGACTGTTGGCTAATTCCATCTGCAATAAGATAGATAGATAGAATTCTTTAATGGCCAAGTGAGATTGGACACACAAGGAAATTGTCTAATTTTGCTGCAAGAATCAAAGGTCCATCTAGTGCAAATCATTAAGCCTAAAGTTATCCTGTAATCTGGAGAGTTTGCAAATGACAATCACAACAAGGGCCCCCAAATTTAAAACAGGAATGAAAAACAGGCAATTCTGGAACCAATGGCAAATATCTATAAAATAAATTTGTGCAGATTTCTTCTATGTGTAAGAGAGTGAGAAATCGAAGAGCAATGGGGAAGAACAGAAAGAGAAGGGTTTTATCTGTCTATTTTTAACTCAAGTCCTCAGTTTCTCACAATCTTAACAGATTAGACATGAAAAATGTTGACTCAACCTAAAAAGAATGTCTATCCCTAACCTTAAGTAAAACTCCAGTAATCTTAGCTATGGTATGAGATAATCATAACTGCCTAATTTTACAGCATCTATTGAAACACAATGTTGATATTTGATGATGATAATTATGATCTTATGATAAATATATTTATTGAATAAATATATTGTGCATTCTATTGTATCCCATCAAGAATTCCAATTACATTTGGCAGATGATGTTGTTTTTTTATCTACTTATCAACTATCAGCAAGTATTGTGACCCACATTTTTTTTAATCACTTTACTGTCTGATATATTAAAAGGTAAAGGTTCCCCTCGCACATATGTGTTAGTCATTTCTGGCTCTAGGGGGCAGTGCTCTTCTCTGTTACAAAGCTGAAGAACCAAAGCTATCCAAAGACGTGTCCATTGTCATGGCTAAACGCTGCAAGCGCACGGAACACTGTTACCTTCCCACCAAAGTAGTCCCTATTTTTCTATTTGCATTTTTACATGCTTTGATATATTATGTCCATATACATTTGATAATCAAAATCCAACAAAATTTTGAATTTCAAATCCTACAGAATACTAGAATGAAAATGATCATCTGATGAATCCCAAAACTGTATGTGAAAACATTATTTTTTTTATAAAGCTGGGGAAAAAAACCAAATCTCATTAAATTTGGGCAATAAAAGAATAGAAATACAATCATTTAAATCACAATTTGGCAAATTAAAAGGCTGCTATATTTTTATTGTTGAAAGCAATTACTAAGTGAGTAAAAATTATCTGTTCACAGCAAAATAATGAACTTGGAGGGTGGTTGGTTGAAATTGATTACAATTTCAGTAACATTTTTGCAGAACTAGAGATCTGTTTCTGTATAATTTCTGGATCAACCAGCATTGGAGAAAAAATATTTCTTCCTTCTATATGACATGAATACGTATGGAATTATGGAATGAAAATTCCTTGAGATTACTATCAAAAGTAAGAGTAATTAATCATTTAGTTATAACTGTAACACACACAAATTGTTAAGGTATAATTAATAATTAATTAGTAATTAAGTAACTAACTACATTTATAATCAAATGATTCATTGTTAATCAACTTACTTATCTGTTCTGTATGAGCAGAAGCTGTTATTGAACTTATAAGCAGAGTTTGCCCAGTAACTGGATCCTGGGCTAGATCAGGATGAATTGAGTGGAGATTAGTAGCATCATTAAATGTACCTGCAACATTGTCATCAAATAAGTATCAATTCAAGTGAATGGTTGCTACTATCTGAAGTATGTTTCTCTAATTAAAAAGAAATTTAGCGTCCCATCTTTACAAAAGTAAAGATGAAAATCAGTATCTTTTAGCTGCAATCTAACAATTAAGTAAACATGAAAACACAGGTAATCAGTGTTATTCATGAAAAAGAAGGAATTTTAAGTCTATGTACACACACACACACACACACACACACACACACACACACACATATATGGTATTCAGCTTTGTTCGGGTATTTTCCCACATCATTATAGTTGTGCTTTTAAAGTTGTAGCAACGTTTCGGCAGAATCTCATCTGCCATCCTCAGGCTTGTGTATTGAGTTCTTTTTAATCTTGTGTGTCAGACTTGGCAGCCATTTTTTATTTGAATTTAGCAGCTATCCTAAGAAATCCCAAAGATAAAATTGACCCAGAAAACCAAGGCATATATGAAGTCCCCTGTGCATCATGCCCTGCCACATATATAGGACAAACCAATAGAAGGATAAGTACCTGCCTTGAAGAACACAAGAATGCAATAAAAAAGCTGGAACACACTTCCTCACTATTCCAACATATGAAAGCCACAGGTCAAAGCATCAACTTCAGTGGCACCAAAACCTTAGCTACTATAGAAAACCCCAGCTATAGAATCATCAGAGAAGCCATAGAAATTGATAAAAGACCTAATAATATGAATAGAAGAGATGACTCCACCAGACTGTCAATCATCTGGAAGCCTGTGCTCACAAACAAAAAAAATCTCTGTACCACAACCCAGGCAAGCACCTAGACACAAACAGACTCCCCAAATAACTCCAGCCCAAACACATCCCAGCCAACTACCCAAATAAAACCTAGCTTCCTAATAAATAATTATCAGTCATTCACAAGAAACCAAGCTGCACTAAGAAACTCCAGTGCAACACAATGTTGCCAACTAATCAAGAACACAGTAACTCGAACACAGTAACTCGAAGAACTAATCAAGAACATAGTAATAGCCAATCAGGATGAAGAAACAACCATTCAAATAAAGCAGAAAGCCAGCACCAAATTCAAATAAAAAACGGCTGCCAAGCTTGACACACAAGATTAAAAAGAACTCAATACACAAGCCTGAGGATGGCAGATGAGATTCTGCTGAAACATCGCTACAACTTTAAAATCACAACTATAATGATGTGGGAAAATACCTGAACAAAGCTGAATAACACACACATACACACAGATACACACATGCACATACACGCATATATTTACTGATTCAAACCTTTGGCCAACCTGAATAATATTATTTACTACAGGATCAGCAATTCTTTTACGATTTTTCTCCAGTCAAATATGAACATAATTTAATCAACTTACTCACCTCCAAGCAACATTTCCTGAAGTAAACTGTCAATTTTAATCATACCAAACAGCTTTACAAATTGTATTTGCTCTATCATTTGCCAGGTGATACTCTGAACTGTAGGCAGAAGCAACAAGAGTTCTCCAAAGCGACCTCTCGAGTCATATTGGTGGTCATTGATGTAATCTTCCAAATTCATTTGAACTTGAAATCTCATTTTCCTGATCTTCATTGGGTTGTTCAGTCCCTTTGCATCTTCAAATGGCAGAGAAATGTTATATAAATATGCAGCACATAATTGGATAACTTAATTGAATCTCAGAATTAGTCTATTGACTCTTCTGTACTGGCTCTAAGAAGATGAGAGTGAAGAAGTGTTACAAATGGATCACAGAGATCCTTTTATCATGCTAATGTTTAATTGGATGAGAGTTAGCACATAATGTGATCTTGCTAAGGTAGTTAAACTGAACAAGGAGAGATTTAACCTGGAAATAAGGAGAAACTTTCTGACAGTGAGAACAATCAATCAATGGGACAGCGTTCCCTCGGAAGTTGTGGGAGCACCATTGAGACTTTCAAGAAGAGATTGGACTGCCATTTGTCAGAAATGGTGTCGGGTCTCCAGCTTGGGCGGAGGTTGGACTAGATGACCTACAAGGTTCCTTCCAACTCTGATTATCTGTTATCTGTTAACTAACTTTCACAATTAACCAGATGATGATATTTTTAGACTTGAAAAACTCCAGGCAGTTTGAACTAAACTAAATCGTTCCAGTGATCCATGTCATACAAGCTGTTCATTAATATATTTAATTATTCTGAATAAGAAAAAAGCCTCAAAGAGACCTAGAAAAAAGGGAAGGGCTACCGAGAACTTGGTTACCTGCTTTTATTTCTATTTGGGTAGGAGTTCATTCTCATGAAGAACTGTAAAACAACAGAAAGAAAAGAGTAGGGAGAAAAGATCTCCCACTCTTGACTTCATCATGGTACCAGCACTGGCAGTTTCATCACAATTTCTTTTTAAAAAAAAATGTTTCTATTTTTTAAAAAAGACAGAAAATGGCAGTCTTCCAATGGTAAGTAGGGAGGACTGAAAAAATAGCCATTGCATTAAAGACCCAGTTATCCTCATCTCTGAATGAAACATAAATAATCTGTTGATTAAAAAAGCTAGATTGTACAAACTCAGCAATGTTTATGTTTGGAAAAAAATCCTTATGTCTTCATAGGATAACATGTGATTGTAAAGACAAAGAGCTAATAAAAACAACGTTGCACTTTCTTAACTTAAGATTTTTAAGTATTATTTCTGTCACAGAAAATATTAAGCTGTGTTGTTGTGGAAAAAGCTCTGACACTTTCTGGAATGAAGCTGCAGATGACAGAAGGAAACAAATAAACACTGAACACATATGCTGTCTTGAGTTGTTTATAAAAAATAATAAAGGTGAAATATACATACATACATATGCATACATACATACACAGTTACATACAATCATCTGCACCTTCCTAGGATACAAGCAGAATGAACACTGAATCTAAATAATTTATCTTGAACAATCCAGCGCTAAGGGCAATAAATATGTTACTCACAGAAAATCTGGCAACAGATAAGCTCTCAAGGCCAGCCAAGAGAAGGAACCCCTAAGGTCTCACACGTAGGCATTTAAGGGCATAATATATCGCCTGCTCTCCATCAGTTTATAAAGCTGCCTTCTATTTCTGTTAGTCCTTTCTTTAGGAGGTGGTGACACACCTAAGGCAGAGCTGTCATAAAACCTTTTCATTTCTCAACTGGCATGAGTATTAAAGTTTACTGAAAAACTAAAATATCATTATAAATCTGATGTTGTCCAGATAATTCCCAGTCAGCATGCTGATGTTTCAAAATAAATTAAAATAAAATCCTTTGAGTCCCAATCATATAAAGCCCATGTCACACTGCACCAACGGATGCAAAGAGGATGTAAAACGGACAAAAAACCTTGCCATCCGTTGGTTAACGCGATGTACTCACTGCCTCCGTTTTGCTTCCTCTCTATCCGACCAGCAGCCGTCTATTGACGTTTCATCCGCTCAAAAAGTTTTGGGCTGCCCAAAACTTTTGTACGGAAAATGTATCCAATTCGTCCGTTCTGCATCTGCTACGCATCCGCTACGCATCTGTTCTGCATCCGTTACGCATCAGCTATATCCGCTAGGCATCCGTTCTACATCCACGCAACTCGCATCCGCTCGGACGCAGGGAGGAAGCGGAACGGATGCGGAACGGATGCAGAATGGATGCAGAATGGATGCCAAGCGGAAACAAAGCGTTTAAAACGGAAAAAACATTCGCAGAGGGGACCTATCTCAGATATTAAGGATGTCTAGAGGATGCCTAGAGGATGCCTAGAGGATGCCTAGAGGATGCAAAGGGACACCTATACTGCCTATAAAAAGGGGGAGCAACTCACCTGCATCTCACTTTCAGACCAGCAGCCTAGCTCTGCAGACCTCTGCAGCCTTCATCTGACTCTGCAGCCACCATCCTTCTGCAACATTGCGAAGCCATCTACAGGCTCTGTGAACTTTACTACGGGAAGAAAAAGAGGCGGCCAAGAAGCGTCTGGGTAGGAAGATGGATCGGGAGAAGAGAAGAGTACGGGCTATACAACAAGCTGATGGTGGAGCTGAGGAATGAAGACACTCGGGCATTCCAGAATGAGGATGCCTCCAGCCATGTTTGATGAAGTTGTGCAGCACCGGACACCCAGGTTGACCAAGGCAAACACGAACTTCCGGCCCAGCCTGGAACCTGGGCTCAAGGTGGCACTCACTCTGTGCCACCTGGCCTCAGGGACCACCTACAGGAGCATGCAGTATGGCTGGAGGGTGCCACACAACACCATCAGCATTGTGGTCAGAGAAGTGCTGCAGGCCATCATCGAAGAATACCTGCAGGAGCTCCTCCAGTGCCCCTCCACTGAAGAAGGATGGAAGAAAGTTGCAGAGCAGTGGTACCAGAGGTGGAACTTTCCCCACACCGTTGGAGCCATCGATGGCAAGCACGTGGCCTGCAAAGCACCACCCAACTTGGGGTCCACTTATTTCAACTACAAGGGCTTCTTCAGCATCGTCCTCTTTGCCATGGTCGATGCTGACTACAAGTTCATGTACATCGATGCTTCAGGCAACGGCTCATCTTCAGATGCCCAGGTATACAACGCCAGTGACCTCAAGGAGGGGCTAGAAGGCAACCTCATCATGGGCTTTCCAGATCCAGACCCCCTGCCCAACGACACGCAAGATGTGCCCTACTTCATTGTGGGGGATGACGCCTTCTCCCTCACAACCTACCTCATGAAGCCCTACACTTCAAGACACCTCACCCGTGAAGAGAGGATCTTCAACTACAGGCTGTCCAGAGCAAGGCAGGTGGTGGAGAACGCCTTTGGCATCCTGGCCAACAGGTTCCAGGTACTTCTCACCACCATGCAGCATTGCCCAGAGACCGTGAGGAGGATCGTGGAAGCTTGCTGCATCCTGCACAATCTCATGCATACCCACTACCCGGTCTTGCAGAACAGGCTCGTGGACCTCCAACAAGGCAATGGGGACATGGAGCCTGGGGAATGGAGGCAAGGGCGAAACCTGATCGACACTCAGGATGTGCAAGGCCCCAACAGAACCTCACGTGAAGGGAAGAAGCAGCGCAACCTCCTGAGACATTGGTGCAACTCCCCAGCTGGAGCAGTAGAGTGGCAAGACAGGATGATAGATAATTAATGAGTGCTTCCTTCAGCCTGTCTCATCACACTGAGATTGGGCCATGTTTGTTGGGTGGGCCTACAATGAACAGGGCGTTTAATAAAGAGTTGTGTTTGTGTTGACATGTGTGGATGATTATAACATTATTATTGGTAATAAAGGGCCATAGGTGTGGCACCTGGGAGGGTGGACCATACAGTCCCACTATGCTTGCACTGGAGGCTTATCTATCCCACTGCTATCCTTACCCATCCCACAGCTATTACCCATCCCAAAGGTATCCCTGCCCATCCCACTGCTATCTTAACCCATCCCACAAGCATGCAAAGGCTTAAACCATTTCTAAAAGTTTCCACCAAGACTTTATTAAAAAAAAGAAATGAAGCAAGTGTGTGAATCAAAGATAAACTTTATTGAACAACAAGCTGTAAAACAAAAATGACCCAAGTCAAGTGTCCAAATAAACTCTACAGGTAGCCAGCTACCCAGTCTCTGGCACTCTTATTGGTCACTCGGAGGTGTGCCCAGTCTCAGGGGTGAAGGGTCCAGGTGCTGTGGAGGTGGGTGGTGCTGGAGTGCTGGTCTGTATCGTCATTGGGGTGCCTGGCCCCGAGAGGACAACAGGGGATGGTGTGTTGAGAAAGCTCTCAGACAGCTGGCTCAGACCCGCGATGCTGAGAGGTCCTTCCTCCATGCCATGGAGTGTCAGCCCCAGTACTGATGAGAGATGTACTGAGGCCGGGCTTGGCTGTGGGGTGGAGGAAGGAGTAGTGTAGTGGGGCTGTCTGGTCTGCAGCTGGGTGAGGACTGGCATGGGTGGCATCGCTGTCGTCGGTGGCATCATTGTCGTGGGTGGCATTGGTGGCATCAGTGGAACCGGTGGCAACGGTGTCACCCAATGACTCTGTGCCTGGCCTGGGAAGGGCTGCTGCCTGTGCTGCTGGACCTCCTGGTAGCCATAGCCCTGGTAGGTGAGGGGCTGTGGGAAGCCTTGGTATGGGAGGGACATCACCTGGGGTGGAGGAGCAGACCTGGACTGGGTGGGAGCAGGTTCCTCAGGGTCTGGAGGGTTGTGAAGCAGCTCGGTGATCTGGTCCTTCACCACCTGGTACTGGGGTTCCTCCATGTTCTTGATGGTCTGGTTGACATAGGTGAGGAAGGGCTTGCTGTTGGAGGATGAGGAGTCGGTGCTGACCAGCTGAGAGAGGAGATCTATACTGGTGCGGATGGTGTCCCTGATCTCCAGCAGGACAGTGTGGCTCTGCCCCTCCTGCTGTCTGGCTCTCTGCCTTTCTGTGGAGGCGGAGGTGGGGGGGATGGATGCGGGTATGATTGTGGTGGACTCGATGTCTCCTCTCTCCCACAGCACCAGGGAGTCTTCCACGCGCTCCACCATGGTGACAACAGCTGTCCACGGGTTCTCCGCCATGGCATGCTCCACAGAAACCTGCCTGGAGACAGGGACTGACTCTCAGCCGGAAGAGGACTGGGTCGCAGCAGGCTGCCAGAGAGAGAGGGTAGACAGAGGGGCTCCTGGTGCTGCTCGGTGGTGGATCTCACCCTCCAGGAAGCTGCACCTGGCCATGACGTAGGTCTCTCTGTCCGTCAGCTTTACTGTGGCCTGGCCAGATTTCTTCAGGTGCAGCTTCCCGTACCAGGTGTGCATATGTTTCCACCAGCCGAGGAGCACCTTCGAAGTGTAACCCATACTCTCCGCCCTCTCTCTCCAAGCAGCCTGCTTCCGCTTGGTGTCCCTGTACAGCCGGTGTCCCTTCCGCCACAGATAGTCATTCTCCCTCAGCCACTCCAGCACCTCATCCTCGTGTTCCTCCTCAATGAAGTATTGCCTTCTCTCCCATCCCCGCATACGCCTCTTCCTCCCTTTGCCAGGACCAGATGGCCCCCATCAGAGGGGCTCCCAGGTGGTAGGGGCTGCTTCTCCATACCACCAGCAGCACCAGCAGGATCATCATCATCATCATCATCATCATCACCAGCAGGATCATAATCATCACCATCAGCAGCAGCAGCAGCAGGATCATCATCAGCAGCAGCAGCAACAGCAGCAGCAGCAGGATCAGCAGGACCAGGATCAGCAGCAGCAGAGTAATCACCAGGAGCCCCAGCAGTACCAGCACCAGCAGCACCAGCAGCACCAGCAGCACCAGGAGCATGAGCAGGACCAAGAGCATGAGCAGTACAAGCAAAACCAGGAGCACGAGCAGGACGAGCAGGACGAGCAAGTTCCAGGACCACGAGCAGGACCAGCAGGACCAGCAGCAGCTTCAGCAGAGTACGCAGCAGAAGCACCACTTCCAGGAGCAGCTTCAGCAGAAGCCCCAGCAGAAGCAGAGTCAGGGACAGGGGGCAGGAGGGTGGCCCTGTCCCTCTTGCCAGGGATGGCGGCAGGTTGCTGAGACTTTTGCTTCTTCCCCATGGTTCTGGGGTTGCTGGCTGGCAGGGAGGCTGGCAGGCACCCAGGCTGGCAGGAAGCCTGGCAGGAAGCCTGGCACCAAGGCTGGCAGGAAGCCTGGCACCAAGGCTGGCAGGAATGCTGGCAGGAATGCTGGCACGAAGCCTGGCAAGCAGGCAGGCACCAAGGCTGGCAGGCAGACTGGCTGGCAGGGAGGCTGGCAGGCAGGCAGACAGCAAGGCTGGCAGGGAGGCTGGCCAGGAGGCTTGGAGGCAGGCTGGCAGCAAGGCTTGCAGGCAGGCATGCAGGCAGGACAGGCAAGGACTCAATGTATCCTGCAGCAGGTCTTTCCTCCGAATGCTGGCCACGTGCAAGCTGCTTCCCTTTATATCTGGGGGGCTTGTGCAATGCATCCCCCCCGCATGCGCAATTAACACCAGGCACCCATTAGGCTTCCACTGTGCATCCGCTAGGCTTCCGCTGTGCATCCGCTTCATCCGCTGTGCATCCACTATGCATCCGCTGTATCCGTTCCGCGTCCGCTTTGCTGAGGCCCCCCGGAAGCCCAGCGGATGTGCCATCCACTCCCATCCACTTCCATCCGCTGGGCTTCCTTTCCGCATCCGCTTTGCATCCGCCCTGCATCCTCCCCGCGTCCGTGTTATCCGTTCCAGTTATGCAAATTTTTGTCCCTTTTGAGAGCGGATAACAACGGATGGAACATTTTGCTCGTCCGCTGTGTCCTTTTTGCATCCGTTGGGCAGTGTGACATGGGCTTAAAGACCTAGATGACAAATTAGATTACCTATAATATCTCTGTTAGAAAGGAAATTCTGAAATATACCTGGATCAAAAAATACAATCGCCTTTAGGCATGCATACTCATTATCATCAATCTGAATTTCCTGAAATGGTTTAATGAGCTCATCCAGGATCCGGTTTGCTACTCTGCTAATCTCAGTTTCAGAACTGTTACGATGGATGACAAAATCATTACCTTAAAAAATAAAATCAGGTGAAAATTATTAATGATGTTTGTAGCTTAAAACTACACAGCCAATTACCATTTCTACCTCCCAGTACATTTGAATGAATAAACATACCTCATTGTATTTTTTCCCACATTTTGTGTGCAACCAAATAATTACATATCCATACACATATAATTTCATAATTATGTACTCATCTAAATATATGAATTCTTGAAGAAAAATCTGGATAAAGATCTATACATAGAACAGCTGAAAGGTGAATACAGTACAAATGTATGTCCTGTCACAGACTTCCCAAAAGTATTTGTTTGACTGCTCTTAAGAACAAAATGCTACATGTTCCATTTGCCTGTGGTGTATTGCTGAAGGTTGTGATTATATGTTCAAAGTTGAGAGTAAGATGTTACCAACTGACAGTAGAAAATCTTTTAACTTTCAGTTAAGTATTAGGAGCAAAGGAGGGGAGCTCCTGTATGAACCAGCAAGGTCTTGCAGGCCCATATGAATATTTTTATCCCCAAGGAATATTTCCAATAGCAGAGAAAAGGAATAAGACAAAGGTTATGCAAACCATATACAATGGGTTGGGAAATGAGCCAAAATGTTTTCTTCTACCAATCATGAGGAGAAATAAATCCCTCATTTCAAGGGTCATGCTTGTGAAAAAGTCAAACAGGTCCAGAAGCAGAACTATTTTGGGTGTTTTTGTCTAAGTAAAATGCCCCTTGGACATAAGAACAATAACAACAACTTCAACTACTTCATCTGCAAAATAAAATTTATAATGTATGGTACTAATAGTAAGCTTTAATTCACTTTTTAAAGTAAGGAGAATTCTTATTTTTATTCAGAATAGTCTTGTTTTAGGATTTAGTGAAAAAGCCTGTTTTGTAATCTATTGTTAGTTAACAAATTAACATACTCCAACATACTCCAAACTGAAGTCCTATGCATACTTTTCAGTAAACATAGTTAGGGTTTTATTGATAAAATGCCAAAATAAATATAATATAATCTAACCTAAAAGAATTATGTCTTTGTAAGCCATAGACCTTTTTGCTGCTCCAAGTAAAAGATGTTCTCCAGCATGTGCTCTTAGCAGGGCAACCTTAGATATAAAAACAGCAGGTAAAACATCCATACAAAATGTACATAAAATATGAAAAAAGACTATTAAAGGAAATCAGAACTGAATTAGGATAATCAGAATAACTGTTCCTATTATGTTTAAATTCTTCTTTCCCAGAAAAAAATGTTGAAGAAGTGATGCTTCAGTTCAAAAACCTATTTGAAAATTTATCTTTTCTTTTAAGGAATTCATTTTCCTGATAATTTGTTTCCTGAACATTTTTAATACCTAAATATTTCATGAAAAGCAGACAATGACACTGAATTCATATTACCTTAAGCAACACCTTGCTTAATTGTGGATAGCTGATCTAATGATAATTAAAAATGTTGAAGATTCTGGGCTAAGACATCCTTGAACTATGCTGGCTAAGATTGGACTTAAAATAGTACATAAAAGTATATGTTAAATATCTTACCAGTTAATGACTATTTCAGTTTTAACCACAACAACACAAGAGCACACAACAGATATAAATTTAACATAAACCACTCCAAACTTGATTGCAGGAAGTACAATTTCATCAACAGAGTGGTCAGTGTCTGGAACTCACTACCTGATTCTATTGTCACCTGCTCAAATCCCCATTCCTTTATCCTCAAACTAACCTCGATTGACCTCACCCCATTCCTAAGAGAGCTGTAAGGATTGTGCATAAGCGCACGATCATGTCTACCATCCCTGTCCTATTGTTAGTATCTATTTCATGTATTTATACTTATTTTTATTCTTATTTCTATTATATTGTATGTGTTTGACAAATAAAATAAATAAATAAATAAAACAGATTCAGACAACTTCTTGAAGCCCATAAAATCTTGGATGTGGCCCTCAGAGACTTCCCAAACTCATTCCAAATACCTATTTTCTTCCTATCTAATGTGTAAGGAAGTGGATAAACTGAAAACAAGTTTAAAAGCCAGCTTCCTTTAATTAAATTCTTATCAAAAAGTTTAAAAAGTTGCTTTGATTTTTTACTGAAGGTTGGTAAATATATTGGCTCCATCCTAAATTGGAATTTTGGAACCTGATCCTGGTTGACATTCCCTTGGGGCTGAATCCCACCACTCTTCTTTCTCAGATTCCATAACCAGTTCTGCATGAATATAAGCTTAAATATCTTTAATTTGATTTTAAAACATAGAATGATATTCTTCCCAAACTAAGAACAGATGCTTTAATTATTTCATACCTGGTCATCCAGCCATAGTTCACAGAAAGATGGAATATATTTTGCCCATTCTACAAGAACCAAGAGCTGTTGCTTCATAGATTCACAAATGTCACTAATACCCGCAATTTTCTTAACATTGATGTCAGTCATGCCAACATTTAAACTTGAAAGAGGAATCTGGGTGACACAAAGACTCAGATTGGTTAAAGTTTCAAAAGGCTATATCAGTCTTGATAATAGTTACCATTTATAAATGTTGATATAAATTAAGTTAAATAAATTTTAACTTAATTAAAACTTAATTTTAACTGTATTATTCAGGACTCAGAAATTCTATTTTATTTACTTTCTATTTCTGAGTAGATTCAGAAATTCTATTCAAAGCTCATATATTTATTTTTTAATATTCTTCCATTCCATTCTCCATGTTACATCTTAAATTACTTATTCATTATTAAACACAATCTTAAAAATAATAGAATAACATAAAACATTCATTAAAATGGTTGTAAGTCAAGGACTTATAACTATAAGGGAAAGATAATAAAGTATGTAAAAAAATAGAAAGAAGATAAAAGTTGAAGATACAGATAAAGATTGAGTAAAGTTATATCTACTTTTTGATGTATTTAAAAAATCCTCTAATCAATCAATTCTAAAGCACACATAAAACACAGAAATATAAAATAATATAAATATAATTAAAACATAGTTAATAATTACTATTAATCATTAAAAAATTATCGGTAGCCCTTGATTTATAATTACAGGTAGCCCTTGACTGGTTTAACATTGGTTCAAAATTACGATAACCTCACAAAAAGTGATTAATAAGGTCAAAGGTCCGGCCTACATATTAATTTTGTTTCAATAAAGAATCATTTTATAGGGTGTTTTGAAGACAGTGGGACTCTAAGAGCTTCCGCAGCTGCACAGATGATACTGTGGCAAAATATAGTCCAGATTCCAAAGACGAAGAGAGTGCATCCAGGGAAATAAGAGACAGCAAAGTTTACCTTGTTTGGTTGGGAGGGAGGGAGGAAGAGGGTTATATCTTTTCTAGGGGTTCTCAGAATATATCTTTAATGATGCAAGTAGTTTACTTTAGTTGGGTTAAGATTTCTGATGCTAGGTATGGAACAATAAAGGAAAGTGCTTAGAAATAAATTTGTGTGACTTTCCTGGTTAGGGAGGCTTGATTGATACCCATCTTGTTCATATGCAGTACAATAGAAACAACTGTTCAGAAATAGCTAAAAGATTATAGAAGAAGAAAAAAACCTGATGAGTTTGGAGTCAAAGCTACAGCAATTTCAAGGAAAATAAAAATTTTTACAAGAAAGACGTGATAAATGTATGTTGGTTCAGGTACAAAGAAAAAGAGTAAGAAAAAGGAAACATAAGTAGAAGTATTTTATTTCCTACGATATATGAAAATGTTTATGTATTATACAGTAAGGGTTTGCATATCATATCACTTTTATGGTAATATAGTTTTCATCAACAGAGCAAAAGTATTTAGAGTAGATTTTGCAGTGCTTAACCTTCCTCTGACTTCTTCAGGCATACTCCAAGACGTTGGAGAAACATTTAATAAGGAGTCCTTATAGATTAAACCTGAGGGCGACAATGTATCCTTCTCACCTGAATCATTTCAGTTATCTATTTTGAACGTGAAAAGTGCATTGAGTGATATTACAAAATAAGCTGAATAAAATTAGAATTCTTTTCAGAGAACCTTCTTGTCTTATTTCATTATTACAAATGCAAAAAAATAGATATGGTTATAAATAATGGAGTCCAAGAGTATTCAAGAGATTAAGGTGACTCTTTAGGCACTGATGGTAGATTACTATACCTGACGAGAAAGCACTTCAGCCTGGGACAGTGTGTTAATAGAAGGAGGAGCAATGCCATCACAGGTGCTTCGTCTGGTACTTATTCGGTCCCGTTCATTTTGAACAGCTGGAGGAGGAAAATTGGAAGAACAAGAAAACATAAGGTATTCATATCTGGTTGCATGCAAAGAATTACACTGGATTATGTTTCAAAGTAGCATTACACAGTTATATAAATTTAAGGATGGTCTTATCCATACTTTGCCGTAGAGAAGAATGACACCTGTGTTTTAATGTTTTAATGACACCTGTGTTTGTTCTGGCAAATTGTAGTCTATATATTGTTCCCAAATTACTAGTTTCTACTTGGAGCAAACACTATCTGAACAGGAAGCTGTGCATCATATGCAACCTTTTAAAAAATAGGGTGTGTTTGTGTACAAGGACTTGTCCATACAGTTTCTATCAGACCAAGAAGGACACACGTGTGCATACACACACACACACACACACACACACAGGCCCAAGGTGACATGCACAGATGAAAGCTAATTTGTCTTAGTGGCTGATGATTCATAAGATAAGAAAAACATACTGATTTTAAAAAGACTGAAATAAGTTGACAAATATGTTGATAAAGAAATGAAAGGCACAGTAATTGTACATTGCATTAGTGACAAAATTAACAATTACTTCCTTTTAATTAATCAGCTGGTTAATAGATTTGAATGGGGCTGATTTTAAAAAAATATTTTAAGGTAATTATGTCATCTCAGAGGAATGTAATTCACAAGGAAGCAAATTATTTGTAGAATATGTTGGGAAAGCAGTCAACGATATCATGGCTTATTAAAAGACCTTTAAATACTTGTGCATTAAAATGGATCATTTAATGCATACAAAAGGTTTAAATATTCTCTATCAACACTTTTTCAAGCTGGAGGAAAATAAATCTTCACCACCCAAATCTTCACCACCCAACACTTTTTATACTGTCTGTCTCAATACTTTGAATTTTTAAGGAGAATCAAAGAAACCATTTCTGCATTTAAAAAGCAAATTTTAAACACAAACACAAGGAGGAGGGAGGGAGGAAGAGAAAGAGAGAGAGAGGAGAGAGAGATGGGGGGGGGAAGTTATCAATGTCATAAGGCCCCAGGGGAACTGAAACACTGCCCAAGATTTGCTTTTATCTGTGTTCATGTTTCTGAGTAATACCTGATATTGCCTCTCTGTGAACAGAAATACACTTGTTGGACATGAGACCCGAGCACCATGCAATAGAGTGAGTTCCCATCTTCGTTCCACCTCCTGCCAATCTAGCAGGTTGAAAACATGTAAATACAAGCAGGTAAATAGTCCCACTTTGGTGGGAAAGTAGCAGAACTCCATGACTTCATGCTAGCTATATGACTGTGGAAATGTCTTCAGACAGTGCTCAATGGCCTTGAAACTGAGATGAACTCCGCCCCTAGAGTCAGCAACAACTTCTTTACCTTTTTTTATTCCAAGAGAAATTAACCTAGCTCTTTGTTTTCAACGTTGAAGAATATTTACTCTAATGGATATTTCTCAGAATTTTCAACTGAAAATTTTAAAACTATTTTGGTATGGCTATCATAATGTCGATTCATTCACTTTGGATCTTGTTTATTATTCAAGTTTAATATTGAAAGTCTGAATAAAACATCTAAATGGTTTATGTAAATATTTTTTATCATAAAACTCCAAGATATTTGCATGGAAATCATAGAACTCTGAAACATAGACTGAAATATTAAATAGTCAGTAAACATTATTTTTCTGTCATCTATAACATTTAACAAGTCTAGCCCTGTAGTTTTATAGTTCATCAAACTGATAGGATAGTTTAAGAATTCTGGCCCTCATATAATCAATATAGAACAAGCAAAAGAGGGCTGTTTCACCTTTAATAATGGCACAGAAGACAATTTCCTGTGATGACAAATTATACTTGCTGAAATACATCTTCTATATGGCTACTAGAGATGCATGAACAATATATCTGTATTTCTAAAGTATTCTATCTCATGTTTGTATGCATACACAAACACACACACACACACACACACACAGAGAGAGAGAGAGAGAGAGAGAGAGAGAGAGAGAGAGAGAGAGAGAGAGGTATCAGCAGACATTCCAATTTTTTTCAGAGAAAAGAAACACTGTAATAAAGAGCAAGAAAACTAAAATGATTCTGTTCCCCACTAAAAAATCTATGAGTATATCTGCCTATATCAAGAGTATGTTAGCTAACTTTTTTAAATAAAGGAGGGAGGATGGATAACTACAAGAAACTATTGTGAAATTCTACATGGGTAGAACATGGTATGCAGAAAAACAAAAGCATGTTGAAAGCCAAGAGCTGAAAGAAGTCTGAGAAACAGATTCACTTTCCCTATACAGTGCATGATATATTTCCATTTTCACCATTTATGACAGACATATTTTTCCATCATTTCCTAAACCAGCTTAACTAAACACATATGATATATAAGAAATGCTACACAAAATTCAGGTTTCTTAAAATATTTTTAAGACATTTAAATTCAGTATTTACAACATAATGCAGGATTTATCCTTAGAGAAAGCAGGCAATGTGGCAATTCCTTCCTCACTTTACAGTTCTCATGGCCATCAGACATATTTTCCATAAGACTTTCTAGATTCTTTACAGCAAAGAGAAGAAAAACTTTGCATAAGTTTCATTCACTTTTTTTGCTGTGCAATGATTTTATTTTGTGGACTTCAACATGCAATTTTGTATTCCACTATAGCATTTCAGGAAGTTTGTCCACCCCAAGGATAAAATACCTAGACTAAAACTGAGCAATGTGATATATGAATTCAATGTGGTGAGACATGTGCAGACCTGTAGATTGGTGAAACAAAAACAACCATTTCACAAGTCATAGCACAACATAAAAGATCAAACCCATCAGGACAAGATTCAGCTGTCCATCTACATTTGAAAGACAAAGGTCACTATTTAGAAGACAGCACTCCACATTTTGGATCATTAGTTTGAAAGAGGTGTAAAAGAGGTCATTTACGTTAATACTAAGCAGCCTCTTTCAACAAAGAGGACGGGATACAACATCAATCTACAATGCAGCTCTTGCCATAGTGCCAAGAAAATTCCGAAACCAATTATACCCTGAGGGCAAAGATAAACCCCAAGTGGCCTCAAGAGCTTTCACAGAAAGCATGAATGGACCAGTTTACTGCAAGAAATACAATCTGTCCATTTCCTAGATCACCATCCCATCAGAGCCTATTTTTCCACCCCCACCAGCCAGTCTCAATTACTAGTACTCATGATGAAGTTTCTTGGATGAGAAATGAAATGGTTTGTTCCTCTTCCTCAAGAAAAAAACAATCCAGCTACCTTTTGAAAAGGCACTTTTGAGAGAATAATCATATAAGACCATACAGAAGGAGACTGAAACTACATCAAGAAATATCCATTAATAGGGATAAGGCTACATCCTCCACCCTAACCCTAACCCTAACCAAACCAACCCCGGAAGAGTTTATGCATATGGGCATATCAAGGGCAGAAAAGCATAGTTCCAGTCAATGTATCTTTTTAGTTCATATATAACCTCATCACGTTTTGTACGAGCAGTGAATTTATTTTCAGTTATCTATTTGTGATTTTTAGTGAAGCAATATGCATCCAAGAAGTTGTAAGCAGTACCAGTGCTTCAGTAAAAATGTGTTCAGCTTACTATACGGTATTCACAATTTATATGAAGAATGAACATACTTTGTGGTGAAGACACACTAGATTTTTAGCCAAGGACATTCTCTGATGGGCCTTTTATTAAGGCCATAATAAGAAATGCCATATAGTGATAAACACTAAGTGATAAATGATCATGTAACACGAATCAAGAGTGATGTTCCAGTTTTTTTTAACTGGATAAATGCTATCTTTCTCATTCCTTAACTCAGCACCTGAACAACAAAATGCAGTTAAAATCTTTAAATATAAAATTATACCAGAGACATCATCACCTGTTTTGATTTGCCAAGCTAAATAGAAAGGCTGTGTGGGGAAGAAAAAATAATTTTAAAAAACCTGGAAAATTTCTCAGTAATAAATACTTAGCTTGCACATCATTCATCTTGAAAATGTTGTTTTATGTGTGTGTGTTTTCATGAAATCATATTTGCAGCATGAAGTGCTGTTAAAATATGAAAACCTGGGAAGAATATGAAAGACATGCATAGAAGTTCACTGATGTAATTCTTCATGACTTGTTAAGTTTTTCTACCTTAAATTTCTTCATTTTTCTATGGTTTTTCACATCACATCTTAGGTAAGTTTCCAAGTTAACCTTCAGTCAGAAAGGATAGAGAAGACTTTGATAAGTCAAAAGGGAAGAGATGAAGAACAATAGAGTCATGGGAACATCAAGAAACCATTAAGATCATTCTGTGATTGAAGTTTTCGGATGATTAAATCTCAAATAGCCATTGTACACCATCAGATCCTGTTAAACAATAAAGTTTGCAAAAATGTAGTCAAGAGACTATTTGGAAGACTATCATAATTTCTTTTATGCAGATGTGAAATTCTTCTTTAAGAAAACAACAATGTTGCAATCCTATGCTTTAGCCTGTCTACAACATGGTGTTCCACAGATGTTTCAGCAATGTCTTTGTGGGCTGGGGATGATGGAAATGAAGATTCAACTATCTAAAAGAAATACATTTGGCAAGGTGATTTTGAATATGTATCTGGCAGTATGAGTCCTTGAACTCAATAGAACCGATTTCTTAAAAAGCAAGCATAGGATTCACTATATGAGATTAAGCAATAAGTTGTCTTTTACTGCCTCTCATGCACCATCTCAGAATAAGAAAACTAAACAGTTTTCTATGAATAATCTGAAACTGAGCTGACAACATTTTTATTTTGAATATGTCAATGGCAATTGAAAAAGAAATTTAAATGTTATTACTCTTACTTTACTAATGGCTTTGGCATTGCTATTTCATTTGGATTTGAAAATAAACCACTATGTAACTTTTCAAAAAAGAATTCAAAACAGATGGGATTTGTGTTTATGATGCAAATGTATAAGCTTCCTCTTTATCCAAAATGTTCCTCAACTCAATTACTAATAGGGTTAAATTTTAGATTTGTATACAAAGAGCAGCTGGCATGGATAGTCATTTCTTTCTTTCCTCTCCAAAATTTTATTTGTTTGTTTGTTTAATGAAAAACAGGCTCTGTGGTTACAACTAGGAACCATTCAACCAGTTTCCCCATTTATTGTTCAAAACTTCCCTTCTAGCTTCTTCTGCTATTAAGGGGGTGGAGGAGAAAGCTCAAGGGCCTCATAGCCAAGAATTGCTATATGGGTGAGGTAGCCTTATAAGTCGAATGTTTTCCACATTGGCTGTAAAGCAGCTGAATTAATTATTTGCTCCAATCTGGTAAGAATTAGGGTGTCAGGTTAAATAGTCTTTCTACTGTCAGTCTTCCCAAGTGTGCTTTCAGAGGCTCTTTTTAATTACTTTTAAGGCAAGTCTTTGGGAGAAAAGAGTCATTCAGGGTGCAATGAATTATCATACCTAAATTGTTCTTCAACATCAAAACAAATGGTTTGCACAATACTGTAATATCTCAAGTGATTTTTCTGAAAATTTAAAAAAATCCACAGAAATATTTATGACTAGGTAAAAATAGAAAAGGAGTCATTATTATTTTTCAAAAATAATAGGCTGATCCAGAGATCATGTATAGATTTGCTTAATCTTTATAAAGATCCTGGCACACTAACAGCATAATCTGTAAGAGGAGTGGCAGAACCTCGGGGCAGAGTTAAAGGAAAAATCAGCTTACAGACTCTACATAGCCACAAATGGACTATGTCCAATCTCTCTTCAATTCCTTTGACCCTTATCTAATGCCAAGACAGTGTAAAAACTTAGCTGAAATAAATT
This sequence comes from Laticauda colubrina, assembly GCA_015471245.1. Taxonomy (NCBI): domain Eukaryota; kingdom Metazoa; phylum Chordata; class Lepidosauria; order Squamata; family Elapidae; genus Laticauda; species Laticauda colubrina. The sequence goes on from BLBF01000002.1 coordinate 39,265,373, forward strand.
CTTGAGAATAGGCATGATTAGTAATAAATCAGTTTAATTGGAACTTTACATTGGTCCTGATGTTTTGTGCCTCACACTATCAGATTCTTGACAGAGAGATTTCTTCTGTGCCAGTAATCTCTGAAATGACCAGATAGTCCTATAATGTTGCATGGGCAGTAGGTAAACTCCAGAGAGAAAAACTATGATCTTCAAAATGTCTGATAATGCTATAAGAACACCAGTCTATATAGACATGAATCAAACATGGAAGAAACTTCTCATGTTTATACTTTAGAAAATAAGAAATTTCCATCTATCCACTGTGGATTGTTTTTTCCTAGAGTAGGATAAACTGTTAGTAACTATCTTTTCATGTGCCTCTATGAAGAGACACTGAGATGAATCTACAGCAAGATTTGTTGCACAATCCTCTTTAATAGTTTCTTGTATATTTTTCCTCGTTCAGCCATTTATTTTTAGGAGAAAACATCTAAGTATGGTAGAATCAGAAATATGATTAGCCTGAGGACGAAGCCTCTGATTCCAGTGATTCTTCACCCTATGGTTATAGATTTCAATCTTGAACCACATAATCCTACTTTGAATTCTTCATGCTAAAATAAAAAGAGAATCCAGTAAAACACATATTTTACTTATCTAAGTGCAATATTTATTACTACCGGTAGTACTATCAAACCACACAGTTCTCTTTCATATATGAGATGGCAAGATTCTCTCTCTCTCTCTTTCGGCACTAGCTCTTTTTTCTTAATTTTTTAATTTTTATATTTTAAAAAACATTTCTTTTGGTGAACAATGTGGTTTCTGGTTTTTACATTTCAATATAAACATGATCATATTTACGAATTCATCTTTCATATTCAATTTCATATCACATTATTACTTTCCATTTTCCTTTAAATATTCTCAAATATTCATTCTTCTTATTTTATCCAATTCCAATTCATATCATAGCTTCTTTCATTTTTCTCTAAATATTCTCCTATCTTGTTTTACAATATTATCTAAAATTCTTATTTCATTTTGATATACATGACACATATTTACTTTTATCTGTCACACTTGCAAGTTTATCACATACTAATATTCCATTCATCAAAAGTTGTTCCCTTTATCTGTCAAATTGAGCTTGCCACCCCCTTTACCTTATACATTCCCCAATTTACTCCCTTTAAGTTATTACAAAAATTACCATCGTATCATAAAAATTTTCCATAGTATATCATTTTTAATTACCACATTGTCCATTCATAGCAATAATCTCTTAACTACTACATATCACATATGCATATATACACTGCTCAAAAAAATAAAGGGAACATTTAAACAACACAATATAACTCCAAGTCAATCACACTTCTGTGAAATCAAACTGTCCACTTAGGTAGCAACACTGATCAATTTCACATGCTGTTGTGCAAATGGAATAGACAACAGTTAGCAAGACATCCCCAATAAAGGAGTGGTTCTGCAGGTGGTGACCACAGACCACTTCTCAGTTCCTATGCATTCTGGCTGATGGTTTGGTCACTTTTGAATGCTGGTGATGATGTCACTCTAGTGGTAGCATGAGATGGACTCCACAACCCACACAAGTGGCTCAGGTAGTGCAGCTCATCCAGGATGGCACATCAATTCGAGCTGGGGCAAGAAGGTTTGCTGTGTCTGTCAACGTAGTGTCCAGAGCATGGAGGCACAACCATGAGACAGGCCAGTACATCAGGAGACATGGAGGAGGACATCGGAGGACAACAACCCAGCATCAGGACCACTACCTCTGTCTTTGTGCAAGGAGGAATAGGATGAGCACTGTCAGAGCCCTGCAAAATGACCTCCAGCGGGCCACAAATATGCATGTGGCTGCTCAAACCATAAGAAACAGACTCCTTGAGGGTGGTTTGAGGGCTCAACATCCACAGGAGGGGGTTGTGCTTACAGCCCAACACCGTGCAGGATGTTTGGCATTTGCCAGAGAACACCGAGATTGGCAAATTCACCACTGGCATGCCTGTGCTCTTCACAGATGAAAGCAGGTTCACACTGAGCACATGTTACAGATGTGACAGGGTCTGAAGACACCGTGGAAACATCCTCCAGCATGACTGCTGCCTGAAACATCCTCCAGCATGACTGGTTTGGCAGTGGGTCAGTAATGGTGTGGGGTGGCATTTTTTTAGGGGGCTCCATGTGCTCACCAGATCTAGCTTGACTGCCATTAGGTACCGAGATGAGATCCTCAGACACCTTGTGAGACCATATGCTGATGCTGTAAGCCCTGGGTTCCTCTTAATATAAAACAATGCTAGACCTCATGTGGCTGGAGTGTGTCAGCAGTTCCTGCAAGACAAAGGCATTGATGCTATGGACTGGCCTGCCCGTTCCCCAAACCTGAATCCAATTGAGCACATCTGGGACATAATGTCTCACTCCATCCACCAACGCCATGTTGCACCACAGACTGTCCAGGAGTTGGGGGATGCTTTAGTCCAGGTGTGGGAGAAGATTCCTCAGGAGACCATCCGCCACCTCATCAGAAGCATGCCCAGGCATTTTAGGGAAGTCAAACAGGCACATGGATGCCACACACACTAACTGAGCCTCATGTTGACTTGTTTTAAGGACTTACATCAAAGTTGGATCAGCCTGTTTTTTTTCCACTTTAATTTTAAGCGTAACTCCAAATCCAGACCTCCATGGGTTGCTAAATTTGATTTCCATTGATAATTTTTGTGTGATTTTGTTGTCAGCACATTCAACTATATAATGAACAAAATATTTAATAAGAATATTTCATTCATTCAGATCTAGGATGTCTTATTTTTGTGTTCCCTTTATTTTTTTGAGCAGTGCATGTATGTATGTATGTATGTATGTATGTATGTATGTATAGGTATAGGTATACATATATGTATACATATACATATGTACATACATACATACATATATATATATGTACTTATGTTTTTGCGGGTACTTACATGTATGCTGTTCAGCTTTGTTTGGGTATTTTCCCACATCACTGTAGTTGTGCTTTTAAAGTTGTAGCAACGTTTCGGCAGAATCTCATCTGCCATCATCAGGCTTCTGTATTGTGTTTGTCTCTGAGTCAGACTTTCACAACCGTTTCTGTTTTAAATTTGGTGCTAGCCTACTGCTGTGCCTGTAGCTTTTTTGTCTTGATTGGTTGGCAATATTGTGTTTCCTGTATTGGAGGCTTTTAGTGCGGCTTGGATCCAAGTAAATGTATGGCTATCATTTATTAGGAAGCTAGATTTCATCTGGGTGCCTGGTTGGGGTGTGTTTGAGCTGGAGGTATCAGGGAAGGATCTGTTTGTGTCCCGGTGTTTGGCTGGCTTGTGGTGTGGAGATTATTTTGTTTATGAGTGCAGGCTTCCAAATAATTGACAGTCTGGTGGAGTCATCTCCAAACACACAGAAAATATTAGAAACACCAATCAAAGAGAACACAGAAAACTCTAAGACCAATAATCACAAACCAAGATTCCCAACCAATCAGGATGAAGAAAAAACCATTCTGGCATAGCAGTAGGCTAGTACCAAATTTAAAACAAAAACAGCTGTGAAAGTCTGAGTCAGAGACAAACACAATACAGAAGCCTGATGATGGCAGATGAGATTCTGCCGAAACGTTGCTCCAACTTTAAAAGCACAACTACAGTGACGTGGGAAAATACCCAAACAAGGCTGAATAACTAACTTACATACATACATACATAAAGTCAGATTCCACATGGTGTTCTTTTTCTCAATTACATTCTAATCATCTGATTTCAAAAATATTAATCTATTCAATTAATTTTAAAAACTAATAATAGTCTTTCAATTACAATTTTCAGAATGCATTTTAGCTTTATTCATCACTTTATTAAATATTAATATTCTTATCATAAAATCCCATCTCCATATTTATTTCAATTGTATCTATATCTGGTTTAACAATTATCCTTAAAGAAAAATATCAGTTCCAATCTTTTCTATTTTTAAATCTATATTCTTATATATCACAACACATTACCTTGCAGAATCCCTTTTCCTGTTCTTCTTCTACCCATTGTCTCTCATCCTCCTGACTTTAAAATTTCTTTTCATTTTTATTTGCTTTCTATTTCCTGACATTTTCTGGTTCTTTCCTTTAATTCCTCTTTTTTCCTTAATTATTTTCATCCATTTCTTATGCCAATTATTTATTTTGTCTCTCTCCTTCTCTTGATCTTTCCTCTGTAATGCCTTCTTCTGCTGTTTCCTTTTCTTTTGTTTAACTTTCCAAACAATTCCCTCTTTAATTATCACATCAAACTCAAATTTTTAGCTTTGACTATTTTTCTTTTCCCCGTTTTAATGTTCATTGTTTCACTGGTTTGTTCGTTGTTTAACTCCTTCCCCTTGACACTGATTCTCTTTGTTCTTCTTTAGTCTGTGTTGCCATTTCTATTTTTTGTAGTATGATACTGTACATTTCCAAGCTTTCTTTCATCATTTTCCTCCTGCTTTGTAGTTCCAATCTTATTTCCACACATAATTGTGCACTTTTTTGCACCTCCCTTTTGTGCACTTTTTTTCTTTCTTTCTTTAATATTTATATCAAATCCAATTATCCAGTAGTTTATTTCAACCAGCATCTTTTATATTTAATTTCAACAGTCAATGTCCATAAATCTTTATTTCCAGGTTCCTTCTATTGATTTCTTTTCCAATTGTTCCCAAAGTCACCAAACAATCCCAGGACAATTTCTTCACGTATCTGGGGGTGTGTTTTGTTTTTTTTTGGTAGTATTCTAGTATTTCACTTTTCAGGGTTTTTATTTTATTATAATGAAATTCCTCTTATTTAATTTCAAATTCCAATTTTAAAAAGAACAAGCACTTTTTAAAGAGTCACTGAAATTTTTCCTTTTCCATTAGGTGGGGCACATTCCATGTTCCACCCTTTCTTTTCACTTTTTCCTTTTTTAAAAAGCTTTTATTAATTTCACTAATTCCAATTATTAGCTATTATTTGTTTTTAACACCTTCAATTCCAGCATTTAATTATACCTATTAATGCCAAAATCCAGATAATTATCCAATTTAATTTCCAAGTCTTTTATAATAAAATGTCTTCCTCTGAGTTTTCTACCTCCAAATTAAATCTGGTTCACACACTGCTCACAGCGTCACCACTTCAGCATAGTCTTAATTTGCCAGACTGTTTCCTATCTTCATGGTGGCCATTTTAGACCACCACTGCAACTCATTTTCAGAGGGAGTTTACCTTGCCAGGGAGGGAAGATGCGGCTCCCCTCAACACTCCAGATGGTTCTCCCTTTCTTCACCAACCCAACAATGTGGTTCCATGCCCAATTGGGACACTTCAACGAGTGAGCACAGAGTAAAACCATGCATGATGACGGATTCCGCTCCAACCCAACAGAAGCACAACCAGAAGTCCCAGATTGCAAGATTCTCAATGGATAGTTTTACTATTCATATCTAGTTTTACCAATCATTCTTTAGATCCTGTACAATTTATGCAAGTATTAACAACCAATGTGTTTTATAAGGAAGTAAGAGTAATATTATTAATATACCATAATTCATAACATTACGGATAAATTATCATTACTTTTGTCAATTTATATGTGAAAAACTGAGGCCAAAAGAAATGCCACACTAAAATTCATCTAAAAGGATATTTACTGAGACTTTGTTAATTCAAGTCTTCTGTCTAAATCCAGCATTTAATCTATAAAGTCACAATAGGTGCCACTACACTACTGCTTATTTTTGCAAAGATTGGGGAAATGCATTTTTGTCTTATGATACCACTGAACCATGTATGTTTAAATATATTTAAAATTATCATATCAGTTTTTAGCATTTGTAACAAAAATTGCATAGCAATGCAATATATAAAAGATATGTTTAAACTTCTATTTTTTTTAAAAAAATCCCTCCTTTCAAACTAAGAAATATCAGTGTCTAGTACGTATTCTTATATATTTTATTTCCTGCTAATTTCTTTTTTCTTTTTAGTTACCTTCCTTCTTCATTCCAGCACGAAAGCACTTTTTTAAGCGACAGTATCTGCACTGATTTCTCTTGTCCTTATCAACAATACATTGCCGGCTAAATCTGTTGGACAGAATCAAGGGTAAATATATTAGAGTACAAGTACAGAAGGATCTTGATTAGCACAAGTAAAACAATTAATGGGCACTGTCAAAACAATGTCTTTGACTCTCAACCTTCACCAGTATTTTTTCTTTAATCAGGCTTGAAACATTTCTCTTTGCCATTCTTCTAACAGGAATAATTCCTTCTGATGGGTAAGTAAAATCCCATTAGGTTATTCATCATCTACTGAAAGCAAGGCATATAAATTCTGCTCTCGGTTTCATGAATGCTTTGGATAACTCTTTTGGTCTCCCTTTGATCCTTCCCTGCTGTTGAATATGATCAGGAGCAAAAAAAACAAAAGAAATGAGTTCTGTTAGATCAGAATGATGGCTTCTGCTTTAGCTGTTAATTTCCAAGTAGTCAGAATGATGCATCTATAAAACAGTCACTCAAAAGATTAAAGCATCGTCTTTCCATATTACATGTACCCCGATCTGGATCCAAGAGATACTGCCTTTGATCACAAAATACCCATTTATCTTTATTAATAGCAATTGATAAATATATCTTTTAAGTAAATTAATGAATTAATCTGTCAGTGAAACCCTCATCAGAATTAAGAAACATTTCCAGCCAGAGACACACTGAGGCTGCCTGTCCCAACATCATTATTTTATACTAGAACACTGTTATAAACTCATGTAAGAACAATGGGGAAAAGCAAAGCAATTTCTTTAAATAATAAAAGAGATAGGAAGATATCCTGATTAGAGAGAGAGAGAGAGATAGAGATGGGGCTTGCCTACTGAATGCTATTAGAGCAACATTTTGAGGAAGGAGTGGCAAAAAGAGATGAGCTACTGTGTTTTAAATGAGCCAGTAGAACTACATACATACATAAATCCTCCATTCAGCATAAATAAAATCCAAAAACATGTGTGCAAAAGACAATTTTCCACAGTAATGCATACAAATTGTCATTATTTGAGCCAGAATCTCAAGTTAACAAAACATCTTGAAAAAGAGACCTGAATTTATAACAGTAATAATGGAGGGAAAAGTACTTTTTAACCTCAGCAACAATCCTCGTCAACTTTCTCAAAAAATGAGAAAAAGATAAAACAAAATGCCAGAGGGCACTTTGTAGCACAGATCTAGTAATACTTGAGGAAAAAGAAAAATAACAGAGATAGGACAACTAAAAAATAAAATAAGACTCACAATAAGGCAACAATAAGTTATGAAAGCTGGTAGAGGAGTAATTTCTGAACATCAGAATCTACATTTAGTCTTCTTGGGAATAAAATGGAATCGAGTTTAACATTAGCATATCTCAGGGGCTGCCACAAAGAAGCATTTTCCAAAGCACCTCAGGGTAGGACAAGAAGCAATGGAGAGAAATTAAAAAATGACAGAAGCAACCTAAAATTAAGAAGATATTTCCTGACAGTCAGAATAATTAATCAGTGGAACAATTTGCCTCCAGAAGTTATGAATGCTCCAACACCGGAAGTTTTTTTTAAAAAAGATTGGACAACCATTAGTCTGAAAAGGTATAGGGTTTCCTGTCTAAGTAGGGGTTTGGACTAGAAGAGCTCCAAGGTCCCTTCCAACTCAATTATTCTATTGTAAAGTTCTGTTAGAGAAGGTAATTAAATTTCACCTGCTAATCTCTACTCAGAATTAAACTTTTGCATTAAAAAACAGAATGTAGCAAAGGTGAAAAGCCAGAAGCATCAGTGACTGATCCTTCAGTGCATAACTGACTTTTTAAAACTTTCCAGCTATATGGATCTCAATATATCTATCTATGTGTCAAGTTAAAGAGATAAATTCTATGTATCTTCGATGGTACAAATCCATGGAAATCTTTACTAATCTTTTTTTCCAGTTTAATCATATTTTAAATCCTTTAGTAAGCACCATACATAATCCATATAATATATCTTGGACAATGCTATAGTTTTGCTAAATGAATCTTGCAGTGATCTTCAAGTCAATACTTCTTTTGGATGTGTATGTATTAGCAATGCCTTTACCAGTTTTCACTATTTTTTCATTGTTGGCTATTCTGTCAAAACTAGACTTTGACATTTATGGCTTGGTTGTCATGAGATAATTACTGCAATGTGCTTTATGTGGGATGCCCTTGAGCATTCTCTGCAATGGAAAAGCAGGAAATATAATTAATAAATTAAAATTTATTGCACCAATATGACAAACTTATTTGACAACTAGCATATTTCGAGGCTTAGTTCAAGGTGCTAGTTGACCGTCAAAACTCAATACTTCAGATCATATAATTACCTTATTTATCTTTGAATATTCTATACAACACTATCCATTCATTCTTTGTTGGGAACCTGCCAGCTAGGCTTGAAGGAAGCATTAAGCAATGATCTAATTTGGAAACAATGAGAAGCCACAAGTGGCAAAAGCTTGACCTCACCCAAGATCCAGGAAACCTTACTTTTTCATTCCCACAAGAAGACAAGCAATCTGAGAAGATCCTTGTAACATAGGGAGAAGTCAATAAAATTGTTTATAAGTGGCTCTGGTTGTTTGGGTCTGGTATGCTCCAAATACTGTCATCAGATATGTAACTATGCTTTCCAGAATTATTCCAAGATATCTCTGATGAAGGCCAGAACTACTCTAGAAAGGTTTTCTGAAAGGCTCTGAAACTTTCTTGGCTTTACCATTTTTAGTAACAATGGCTTAATTTCAAATTTTAAGTTAGAATTTATGTTCTTTTTGTATGAGCTCCCAAATCAAATAATTTTAATTATGGATGTCACGGACTGAGGCTGGTACCTTTTATACACAACTGTATTACTGTGCCTTCACTTCAAATGTTACTTTTGTCTTCACCATGTGTTCCACTCTGGGTTTGGAGGATAGATAGAATAGAAATTTATCAACATAACACAAAGAAATAAGAAGTCCTTAGCACTTATTTTGCTCTTACCTGCAGCTGTAAACATGGCTCTTTCGTATGCTGCGTCGGAAGAAGCCTTTGCATCCATCACAACTAGAAGCACCATAATGCTTGCCAGTTGCTCGGTCCCCACATATTGCACAAATGCCAACAATCAGGTGGTCAGTACTGTTCATACTGAAAGATTCTGCTGAGCCTGGGAAAAGAGAAGAACAAAGATTACAATTAGAAGATGAGTACTGAATAGGGAAGAAACAGAAACACAACATGGTGATTAAATGTTACCATCCTGAAGATTTTACAGCTAATTTTTCTAATTTGCTCTTAGCATTCATTTCATTTTATTAAAATTTATTAAATTTCTACACTACCCATCTCAACTTAGTGACTGAGCAGTTTACAATAGCACATTCAAATCATATACAGTAAATAATGAAGTTTTGCTTAAAAACAGAGTTAAAAACAGGTCAAAACCTACATATGGAGATAAATCAGGTGAAAAAGACTAGGAAGTTAATAAGGTAGTTGGAGTATCCTCAGGGCACCAGCCATCCCCAGGGCATTATGCTTTTAGATCTCCATGCTAATTGGCAAAGCGAGGTCTTAATACTCTTCTGTTAAAGAACAGAAAGAAGAGTGAGGGTTTGCCTCACTTCTGGAAGGAAGATGTTCCACAGGGCAGAGCAACAGGCCCTTCTCCGAGATCCCACCAATTGAACTACTTGATTGATGGGATAAATAGAATGTCCTCCTGCTTGACTTGATGGGACAAGTAGATGTAATTGGGACAAGATGGTTTCTCAGGTATACTAGTTCCTTGTCCTGAGTGGGCTTTATAGGTGATTACCAACATCTTGAATTGGACTTGAAAGCAAACTGGCACCCAGCGCAACTCACATAGCAGAGGTGTTAAATGCACTATCCTATGGATACTCAAAACATTTGCAGTGCTGAATTCTGCACCAGTTGCAGTTTCCAAATACTCTTTAAGAGTAGCCCCATGTAAAGCACATTGGAATAATCCATCTGGGAGATGGGCATGATAGACTGAAAAGAGAGCTTCTCAATCCAGGAAAGGATATAAGTGACACACAACCTGAAACTGAGTCAAGGCTGTCCTAGCCACAACTGCCACTTGCTCCTTGAGCAGAAATTGTGAGTGCCGGAGGACCTGCAGATTATACACTGGGTTTGTCTAGGGCAATGCTGCAGGTGTTTTTGGATTATACCCAAGCTATCTATTACCACCAGAACTAACTTTGCTTTCTTTTGCCACAGGTATTCTTCTTCTATTTGCAGGTCTTTGCATTTTGTATTTTCTCCAGTTGTTTATTTTTTATTCAGCTGTCTCCAAGTATTGCAATTCCATTTTCTAAACTTTTGTTGCCTTTTTTTAGTGTACATATTGATACATTGAAATTAGGTTGATCTTATACTAAATTTAGTTTATAATAGTCTATAAATAATCAAACTATTAATATAAGTGGAAAATACTTTGCTTGGGTTGCTTTTCTCCAATTCTGCCCACAATTTTATTCACTCTTCCAATCTCCTATTTTAAATCTCTTTCATTTGATTTATCAGCAGGTCAAATATATATGAAATATGGGTATATTTAAATAAATAAAATGAGTGCATTCATCAAAATAACCTGAGCACATTTTCTCTGTTACTATTCATCATGATAATGAAAGGTCAACTCTATTTTCATTTTGTTACTTAATTTTGAAATATAGAATTATCCTTTTAAAAAAGTGAAACAATACTATTTGTTTCAACTAACATTACTGAATAAAAAAGTAATTCAATCAAACATTTGTTCTTTCTTCTGTCTCCTCTTACAGCCACATCTGCCTGATTTGCTTTATATCTGACTCAGTCATGGCTTCATTGGAAGGAAAAGTAAATCTAGGCACTGACAATTCAAATCCAACTAAAGTTAAAAGTTACTCGAATCAAATAGCAAGAAATTATCTCAGCTAATTGCCAAGATTTATCATAGTTAATAAATAACTATTATTTGCATACTGGCAGGCTAGAAGTATACTGTACAACATATTAAATATATCCACTCTGAACAGACATAAAAATATTTTTCAAAGTAGCCACTAATTCCACCCCAAGTCCAGTTGCACTATCTTATCATATTTAGGGGATTGCTTATGTGAGGAATGCATGAAAAACATTGGATGTATATTCCAAGAGTATATATTTCCATCTGCCCAACAAAAGCGCACAAAAACCTATCCAGGGCAACAGCAACAAAGAAAGATTTTGGAGACAGATGATCACTTTAGTGACAATGGTAAAAGCATTAACTTATGGGAGAAGGCAATGGTAAGCCATTCTTATATTTTACCAAGAAAACCATATGAATGGAAAATATAAAATGAATGATGATATAGTGCCAGATGATGGGTCTCTCAGTTGGATAGCAATTGACATGTTACTGAGAAAGAAACAATGATCTATCAGAGTACTAATGGTGTTTATGATGTATCCAGATTAAAGTATTTAGGATGTTTAGTTGCTGATGGGGAATATGGGGAAAGAAAAGCCAAAGCTGCATAGATAGATTTACAAGTAGCATCATGGAACATAAGCAGCATGAATGCTCAACACAGTGAAAGATAAAATGAAACAACTACAAATTAATATCTTAGGTGTTAAGCCTGGGTTCCCCAACCAGGGTTAGGTAGACAAGCTAAACAGAATGTGCAGCGTTAGTCAGATAGGCACACAGATAAATGAGTGAGCTAAGCTTGTATGTTTATTAACATACAGTAAAAATAACAGATACGCTTGTGCTATCAAGAATATATTTTATTCCAGTATAAGTTTATAGCATAGTCAAAAACAGTCCTATATTCATTTACCATGTAGTCAGTCCATTCAGGGATATTCAATTAGCAAAGTCCATGTAGAATATCCTATTGTCAGTTCACATAAATCAGTCCGTTGTTGTCTCTCCCGTTCGAGCAATGCAGTCTTGCTTCCAAGCAGTAATCAGGGATCATCAAAGCCAGAGAGAGAG
>BLBF01000002.1:39277474-39299421 GCA_015471245.1 Laticauda colubrina
GTATTTCACCTAAAACAGTTAGGGTGAACAATGTTATCCCTAACATTAGGAATCAGTGAATTGAGACAGACTGAGATCAAACACTTTCAGTCAGAAAATTACACTATTTATCACTAAAGATGTGAAAAACAAAGAAGAAACAAAGTTGCTTTTTTAGTTAGAAAGGGTATAGCAAGAACACTACTTGTCTACAGAGCAATCAATGGCTGAATAATATTGATTAGACTTGTGGAAACCCTTTAATATGACAATCATTCGAGTCTTAAGCTCCAAATGCTCTAACCACCGATGCAGAAGAAGAGGAGGTTAATGATCAAGTTCAATGTTAAATTGACCAAACATGCAACCAAAATGTGTTGCTTGTGATTGAAGACTGGAATACTAAAGTTGGAACATGAAAGTTGAAAATGTAGTTGGATTGTATTGCTTAGGAAACCAAAATGAAGCAGGAGACTAACTTCACAATTCCAGCCATTCCAATGATTTCTTCAAAGCCAACAACCAACCAAACAAATAATGTCTTTACACATGGATATCACCAGATGTAGTGCATGGAAATCAAACTGACTGTATTGTTGTTAAAAGAAAGTGCAGGAGTCAATTATAGCAGGGGTCATCAACCTTTTAGACCTCAGGGACCAAACTCATAATTTTAGATCCCAGGGACCACTAACCGATTCTGTGAGCATGGCCTAATTTGTGGGTGTGTCTTGGTGAGCATGTGGCTGACTGGGCATGGCTTGTATGTAAATATTATAAATATTTATATAAATATTGAATTTTAATTAAAAAATAGCAACTTTTACCCAAAAGCAGGAAAAGCAGGCAGATTGAGTTGCTCACAGAATCACAGATTTATTCAGAGATCTATCTATCTGCCATTGGCAAGCTCAGTCTGTCATATAAAATTTGCTTGCAAGCAAACTCATAAAATTTGCTAGCAAGCAATCTTACAAAATTAACTCATAACACACCATGCATGTAAATATTGATTTTTTTTTATAAAAAAGAGCAACTTTTACCCAAAATCAGGCAAAGCAGGCAGATTGAGTTGCTCACAGAATCATTCAGTGATCTATCTATCTGCCATCGGCTAGCTCAGTCTCTCAAATTTGCTTGCCATGAGTCTGCACTGAATTTGCTTGCAAGCAAACCTTCAGTCCTACGGGAGGTTCGGCTGTGCTGAACTTAAGTTCTAAAGACTGGCTAGAAAGCAAGAAATCAACCATTTCCTGGTTCCTAGCTAATCTAAATCTCCCGGCACAGCAGAACCAATAATGGTCAGAAAAAGGAAAAATAGCAATTTAGTAGGCAAGTTTACTGGGTAAGGAGTGAGTGGACGGGGAGGGTTCCCGCGGGCCATGTGGGTGGTGCAGCCTTGTGTTTCTGTGCAGCCTGGATTAATTGCTTTGGGGGGGTGTTCTGGGGGTCAGATTTCTCTGCGGCCCACCAAAATTTTCTCACAGCCCACCAGTGGGCCGCGGCCCACCGGTTGGAGACCACTGAATTATAGCGTCAAAGATATGGTTGGTACTGACTCTGGAACAGATAATGAACTTCTCATGTGTAAGTTCCAAGTTAAGTTAAAGAAGAAAGCCTGACAGTTTCTACTATATGATCTTGAACATATACTTGCCATTTTTCAAAGAACTTCAGGAATTGTTTTGAAACATTGATAGAGAACCATAGCAGTTATGGATTTAACTTCAAAAGTTATTAACAGACTAAGCAAGATCGAAAAGTTATTAAGAGCCTTAAAAATAACACAAGACTCTGCCATAAATGAAGAAAGAAAAGAAAGCAAATTGGGTATCAGAACCATGAAATCGCCAAGAAGGTAAGCCAAAGCCAAGAAAAAATGGGACTTAATAGTTTCAGAGAGGTGTTAGAAAAAACAAGAAGCGATGGAATGTACTCAGAAAAATGAAAATCCCAGAACATCTCATTACCTTTATAGAAAACTTATAAACAGATCAGGAAATCACATTTTGGACAGAACATGATGAAACAGATTTGCTCAGGTTACCAAAGGTGTGTGATAAATCTGCATACTCTTTCCTCAGTTGTTACAATATATAGTGAACATATACTAAAGGAACCTAAATTGTAAGATGAGCATGATTTTAATACTGAAAGAAGACATATCAACAACCTGTACTATGCTTATGACACTACTTCACTAGATAAAAATTCTGCAAATTCTTCTAATAAAAGTTAAGGAGCAAGTGAAAAATAGGACTAAAATTAAATAAAATGGCAACAGGTAGAACAACAAGCTATGTAATTAGTAATGAAGATATCAAAATGGGGGATACCTTCTGCTTTTTAAGATCATCTATCAACAGTAAAGAAATAAGCAGTCAAGAAATCAGTCACAAATGAGCACTTGGAAGAGCAGACAATCAAAATCATAATCAGAATTGTGAAAGCAGTAGTGTTCCCTGTGGCATCTATAGAAGCAAAATTGAGCTTAGAAGAAAGAAGATTGGAATAGTATTGCCATATTTTAATTTTAGGTTGAAGAATAGTGTGAGAATACTCTGAACAGCCAACAAAACAAATGGGCAAAAGCATTAAATCTTCTCATTCAAAAAGTTCTCACTCAAGGAAAAAATGATTAAGCTTAAGTTACCCTAATTTAAATACTTATGCAAAGACTTAAATCTTCAGAAAAGTCTCTAACGCTAGGAAAGAGTTACTTCCATCCATTAGATTTTTTATTCCTGTAATATGTAAATGTATCCAATTATTTCAATAAATTATTTTTACTTTATTACTTTTGTCTTTGTTTTATTATTTCCTAGAAGATTCATTATACATTAATATCTTAAATAGCTCTCCTATTCATCTAATATAGTTCTCAAAATTTAAGCCAATAGTATAAAAGTCTTACCAATTATATAAATAGGATTAATCCATTAATGGTAGGATTCATTGATAGGTTATATCCTACAAACTTTTCAACAATCAAAGATGTATTAATTTGTTAACATACATTTACTCATAAATAAAAAAACAAAATTTAAATAATACAAAAATATTTTTTAATCCTCACCTGAATTATGAAAAGTAAAATATTTGACTCACCCAGTCTCCTTCTTCACTCATTCATAAATATAATAATTCAAACTCACCATTGCCATTGTACAACACCTGTATGGTTTCAAACTCTAAATTAACATAACTTGGATCTAAGACTTTAGAGTAATTTGCCATATCCATGTTCAGAATTGGGTCTGAAATTCTCATTACTGTACATAAATCTGAAAATGGACTGTTTCTTCAGTCCAGAAAATGCAATCAACACTTGCTTTCCCTTAGTCTCAATGACTGATAATGAAAATATTAACTCTCATTGCATAATGGGTGGAGTTATGATACTAATTCAGCATGTCTTATTCTACTTCTAGCTTTCCAAATTTTTATTATAAACCTTTACAAACTTTTACACACGGCCACAAAATCCTATGTTTATCATACAGTTTATAAGTAGCAAAAACATAGATCAGTACTCTTTCACAGCATGTAGAAATTTTGTTATGTAGCAGCAACTTCACAATTCTACCGAAAGAAATGTGAGTGGTTTAAATATCTGGATCCTACTTGTGTGGAGATGTATTGTATATGTTTCTAATACCTTGGTTACTCTAGGATTTACCTAGAGCAGAAAGGAAAGAAGTGTGGGACCTTTCCCTCTCAAAACAAAAAATAATTTGCTCAAGCAAACTTAGGAGAAAAAGGTTCTTTTAACATTTTAACATTTTCTTTTAAAAAAGAAAAAAGTAATGAGTATGCTTTGTTGTTAATGCACACATTCTACAAATATGCACTTACAATATGTATCTACAACTAGATCCTGAAATCAGAATTCCAGTTTCATGTTGTGGAAGTATTTATCAACAGATTACAACAGCCAGAAAAGAGTAAAGCAATTCATTACTTGGCAATATACTTTCTGTAGAATACAGTCTCCTGAAAGAGCTGTAAAACTATTTGTTGCATCTCATTAATAGTTAACATGGTGTTCTGAACCTAGGTCAAAGGAAAAAAGAGTCTCAGATATCTGAAGTTGTTAATCAAACACAGATTAACTATCCAATGAGCATAGAAATATTTTTCTGTCTTCATTTGTTCATTTATTTCATCAAATGTAACACTGAGTGAGCTACTTATTAAGAGTACTGGAATCATCTTAACCTAAAACTTGATTAAGGACAAAAATTCCTGCCCAATTTTGAATTGGAATGATTCTGGCCTGAACCAACAAACTCACTACCACCTTGCTCTACACCAAAAAAGAAATTGAGACTTGTTGAGAAAAAATATGTGCACAGCATAACAATAATACAATATATAAAAGTCTAACTACCACAAAGTAAAAACTTCTCCTTTCTTGGAAAAATTCAGCATTATACTACCTTTAAAATGAGGAATAAATATTCAATACTTAATAATGTTTTGTATTGAAAAACAAATCTAAACAACTAGTTGGTTGATAAGAATGCTATCAGAAAGCATTACATTATCAGTAAAAGGTCTTTGTGTGCCAATTATCCTGTTTCTTATTACTTTTAATCATGTACATTAATCAAGATATAAAATTGAAAACAAACTTATAAAAATCAAGGTTATCTCTTGCATACCATCTGAGAAAATAAAATTAAGCAGCAACTGACAGTTCTAAGATTGGCATGTTACAATTTGGTTCTGAATATGTCTTCCAAAAGGACATTTGTCACCTCCTAACCAAAGGAACACTTTCAGATCAATTAAACCTCCTGATCAAAGAATAGTTAGCTAAGTAGTTGTTCATTAATAATCAGTAATTCAAAACTCGTGCTTGATTATAAACA
Organism: Laticauda colubrina; assembly: GCA_015471245.1. Classification (NCBI taxonomy): domain Eukaryota; kingdom Metazoa; phylum Chordata; class Lepidosauria; order Squamata; family Elapidae; genus Laticauda; species Laticauda colubrina. The sequence goes on from BLBF01000002.1 coordinate 39,282,328, forward strand.
TTTTATATAGATGATTAGATAAGTTTTATGAACATCTTATCCATGAGAAATATACCATTTCATAATAAAGTTTCACTAAGAGAGATAGATTGGTGGTACATGTGTAATTACGGAGCACAATGCTAAAAATCCAGATTAGAATTGGCATTCCAAAAAGTATACTAAAACCTGATTGAATTGATTCCAATAATTTTCTTAATCAAAGGTCAGTTCTTCTATCAGTCATTGGCAGATCACTTATACAATATGTTCAGACTCATTGCTAATTCTCTTTTTTTTTCTTGTTTCTACTCCAGAAAGCCCCACTGAAAGCAATAATGTATTTCTAAGTAGTCCTGTACAATAGTTTTCTCCTACCTAGTAATTTCTAGATAATAACTCCCTGGATTTTCAACATTTCTAGAGAGTAATAAGTTGGGGAGATTTCACATACAGGGTTGCAAAGAAAAGAAGTCATAACAGAAAATATAGTTTGTCTGGATTATCCTTCTAAATTTGTTGAATTGGGACTTGGAGAACCTGCTTGTAGATGCTCTGGTCCTTTTCTGAGAGATAATATCAGAAAGTGGTGATGAACGAGTGCACAATCATCTGTTGCCTCTCAGGATTCTAGCTGGTCTTTGATGGTATTTAACACAGGCTAATAAGACTGAAGATATTAGGTTTCTGAACCAAAGTCATGTCTGATGACAGTAGACAAATAGACAAACATTTGATGGCTCATTAGTTAATTCAAAGTTAGATACAGGAAGAAATTCAGACCGAGTGGATTGAGTCATACTATACTTGAAGACAAAGCCTTGAACATTGATGCTAAGACTAGTTTGATGTTCAAAAGGGGGGAGGATTGTGCCTTCAAGCTGGGTGTTGATTCCTGAAGACTGCCTGGAGTTTTCTTGGCAAGATTTTGCTACACTGCCCCCTTCCTAGGATTGAGAGAGAGAGAGAGAGGCCATGGTCACCCTGCTGGCTTCAATCCTAAAATGGGAGTAGAACTGATGGTCTTTCAACTTCTAGTTTGTGCCTTAACTGCTACACCAAACTGGCTTTCTTAGCCAGAAATACATTTGCACAGATAAAATTATTGTGCCTTCTGTGTGCTTGTTCTGTTTGTGTCTGACTCTAATGACACATTGGAGTCCTGTGAAAAGCTCAATAACAGAACAAACTTTGAAAAGAATCTCAGCTGGTTCAAAATGTGTGATTGATAGCTGGCAGTGATTACTCTCCTGAGATTCCTTGTTAAAACAGTTCCACTGCATATTGTGCATATCGTTCTACATATGAACACAATGCACAATGCTGCTTAGCAACTATAAATCCTTGTGTAACTGGGGATCAATATACCTGAGCTATCAGAGTCTCTCTTATGAACCTGTCTTTGAAAGTTTGTTGGAGATGCCTTCCCTGAATTTCCACCCAATGTGGCAGAATTGAAAGAGATGGCACTCAGAAATTATGCAGCAAGGGAAAAAGAAATGGAAAGCAAGGCCATTGTTATCAGCCCCATTAAATATTCAGTTTTATCAAGTTCCTTTTTCTCTGAATTATGCTACAATCAGTCCTTGTAAGTGCTACAATTTAACATACAATTTAACAAACCTAGCGACTGAGCTTGCTTATTTGGTCTGTCTTTATCCTTTCCCCTTTGATACCATACATTTTTTTGTTTATAAGCCTATGGGTGAATAAGCCTCTATTTCATTAATTTGATTAAAATTGCTCTGGGGGCATTTTTAGATGAAGGATAGAATGAAATTGCCTTAAAGAAATAAGCGATCAGATGATATTATATATTGGTAGGTTATCCCTCCACTTCCCGCATACACTTTCTCTTAATACTTTTTGACAATTTCTCTTTCTGTTTTTCAAAATCTTTAGTATTCTTGCTTTATACATCAGTTTTTGATTTTATTTAATAGATGTCAAATATTTGTACATTTGTTCATAAACATTTCTCTTTTCCCATAAATTGTAGCCTTTAACTTAATAGAAAACTTTTTCACCAGTTCCTTTTTTAATATGTGGCTTTTAATATTCATATTTTCTAAATGTTTGTCACATATCTTATATGGGATGCACTTGACATTTAGAGAACTTCATCACAGATTACTGATATACAGTATGTGAAGAACAAAAAGTGGTTCTAATCAAGGTATCTTAGATGTAAATGTAGTTTTTACAGCTAAATATGTACAAAATAAAATTATCCTCCACTCCCTTTATCATTTTGCCAGGTCAATATGCACTCCTTCTCTTTCTCTAAGATTTGTACCATGTTAAGCATAAAACTCATATGGTAAGGCATATCATATCTTAACAGTTTCAGTTTTAAATGTTAATTAATTAAATGTTAATTAATACAATTCTACTAACTTGTTATTTTATGATTAATTACTGTGGAATTGTAATTTGGGATGTTGTGAAGCTCTTGATATCCTAAAGATCTTCAAATTCAAGGTGAGAAAGCATCCTGTTGCTGTACATTGCTGTACATTGCTTTCAAGTCTCAATGAGAATTCCCATCATTTAGGTAGGATTGTTGTTTTTTTTAACAAAGAAAGCAGCTAATGCTTACCTTTAGAAATGTACCAACAGGTAGTTGCTTCCACCATGCAGGCAATACAAAATTCAAAAATTAGCAATTCCTTTATTTTAAAAAATGTCAGTCCCTCCTAATGAATGTATACTCTGTAGATATACACATAAAGCATAAATGTAGTTAAGCCCATGTCACACTGCCCAACGGATGCAAAAAGGACACAACGGACGAGCAAAATGTTCCATCCGTTGTTATCCGCTCTCAAAAGGGGCAAAAATTTGTATAACCGGAGCGGATAACACGGACGCGGGGAGGATGCAGGGCGCATGCAAAGCGGATGCGGAACGGAAGCCCAGCAGATGGAAGTGGATGGGAGCAGATGGCACATCCGCGAGGCTTCCGGGGGGCCTCAGCAAAGCGGGCGTGGAACTGATACAGCGGATGCACAGTGGACGTGGAACGGATGAAGCGGATGCACAGAGGATGCACAGCGGAAGCCTAATGGATGCCTGGCGTTAATTGCACATGCGGGGAGGATGCATTGCGTCAGCCGCGCGGATATAACGGAAGCAGCTCGGAAGCAGGTCGCCATTCAGAGGAAAGACCTGCTGCCGGATAGATTGGCTGCCTTTCCTGCCCTGCCTGCATGTCTGCCTGCAAGCCTTGGTGCCAGCCTTGGTGCCAGCCTTGCTGCCAGCCTTAGTTCATGTCTGCCTGCCAGCCTTGGTGCCTGCCTGCCTGCCAGCCTTCCTGCCTGCCTTGGTGCCTGCCTCCCTGCCAGCCTTGCTGCCAGCCTTGGTTCCTGCCAGCCTCCCTGCCAGCCAGCAACCCCACAACCATGCTGAAGCACAGCAAACCTCAGCCATCTGCTGCCAGCCCTTGCAAGAGGGACAGGGCTACCATCCCGCCCCCTGGCCCTCACTCTGGTTCTGCTGGGGCTTCTGCAGCACGGGCTCACTCTTCTGGGGCTGGGGCTTCTGCTGCTTCTGCTTCTGGAGGAGCTGATGAAAAGCACTCCAGCACCAGCCACCTCCACAGCAACTGGACCCTTCATCCCTGAGACTGAGCAACCAAGAGGAGTGCCAGAGACTCATTTTTGTTTTATAGCTTGTTGTTAATAAAGTCTATTTATGATTCACACACTTGCTTCATTTCTTTTTTTTAATAAAGTCTTGCTGGAAACTTTTAGACATGGTTTAAGCCTTTGCATGCTTGTGGGATGGGTTATGATAGCAGTGGGATGGGTTGAGATAGCAGTGGGATGGGCAGGGATACCTTTGGGATAGGTAATAGCTGTGGGATAGATAAACCTCCAGTGCAAGCATAGTGGGACTGTATGGTCCACCCTCCCAGGTGCCACACCTATGGCCCTTTATTATCAATAATAATGTAATAATTATCCACACATGTCAACATAAACACAACTCTTTATTAAAAGCCCTGTTCATTTTAGGCCAACCAAACATACATGGCACAATCTCATCCGTGTGATGAGACAGGCTGAAGGAAGTATCCATTAAGCATCTACCATCCTGTCTTGCCACTCCACTGCTCCAGCTGGGGAGTTGCACCAGTGTCTCAGGAGGTTGCGCTGCTTCTTTGCTTCATGTGAGGCTCTGTTGGGGCGTTGCACATCCTCAATGTCGATCAGGTTTTGCCCTTGCCTCCATTCCCCAGGCTCCATGTCCCCATTGCCTTGTTGGAGGTCCACAAGCCTGTTCTGCAAGACTGGGTAGCAGGTGCGCATGAGATTGTGCAGGATGCAGCAAGCTTCCATGATCCTCCTCACGGTCTCTGGGCAATGCTGCATGGTGGTGAGAAGTACCTGGAACCTGTTGGCCAGGATGCCAAAGGCGTTTTCCACCACCTGCCTTGCCCTGGACAGCCTGTAGTTGAAGATCCTCTCTTCACGGGTGAGGTGTAGGGCTTCATGAGGTAGGTTGTGAGGGAGAAGGCGTCATCCCCCATGATGAAGTAGGGCACATCTTGTGTGTCGTTGGGCAGGGGGTTTGGATCTGGGAAGCCCACGATGAGGTTGCGTTCCAGCTCCTCCTTGAGGTGACTGGCGTTGTGTACCTGGGCATCTGAAGATGAGCCGTTGCCTGAAGCATCGATGTACATGAACTTGTAGTCAGCATCGACCATGGCGAAGAGGATGATGCTGAAGAACCCCTTGTAGTTGAAATAAGTGGATCCTGAGTTGGCTGGCGCTTTGCAGGCCACGTGCTTGCCATCTATGGCTCCAACGGTGTGTGGAAAGTTCCACTTCTGATACCACTGCTCTGCAACTTTCTTCCATCCTTCTTCAGTGGAGGGGTACTGGAGGAGCTCCTCCTTGTATTCTTCGATGATGGCCTGCACCACTTCTCTGACCACAATGCTGATGGTGTTGGATGGCACCCTCCAGCCGTACTGCATGCTCCTGTAGGAGGTCCCTGAGGCCAGGTGGCGCAGAGTGAGTGCCACCTTGAGCCCAGGTTCCAGGCTGGGGCAGAAGCTGGTGTTTACCTTGGTCAACCTAGGTGTCAGCCGCTGCACAACTTCGTCAAACATGGCTGGAGGCATCCTCATGAAGTTCTGGAACGCCCGAGTGTCTTCGTTCCTGAGCTCCACCATCAGCTTGTTGTACAGTCCGTCCTATGCTCTTCTGGCGAACCATCTTTGGACCCAGACTCTTTTTGGCTGCCTCTTTTTCTTCTCGCAATAGTGTTCACAGAGCCTGCAGATGGCTTCGCACTGTTGCAGAACGATGGTGGCTGCCGAAAGGACTTTGTTACAATCCACGGTGGACATGATTGGATGCTGTGGAAGAGGAAGAGTCAGACGAAGGCTGCAGAGGTCTGCACCACTGGGCTGCTGTTCTGAAAGTGAGAGTTGCTCCCCCTTTTTATAGAAAATATAGGTTTTCTGCTAGGTATCCTCTAGGCATCCTCTAGGCATCCTGTAGACATTCTTAATATCCGAGATAGGTCCCCTCTGTGAACGTTTTTTCCATTTTAAACGCTGTTTCTGTGCTGCATCCGCTAGGCATCCCTTCTACATCCGTTCCACGTCCGTTCCGTGGATGCGCAGCGGATGCCTAGCGGATATAGCGGATGCGTAACGGATGCGTAACGGATGCAGAACAGATGAACTGGATACATTTTCCACGCAAAAGTTTTGGGCAGCCCAAAACTTTTGGAGCGGATGAAACATCAATAAACGGATGCTGGACAGATAGAGAGGAAGCAAAACGGAGGCAGTGAGTACATCGCGTTTTCCAATGGATGGCAAGCTTTTTTGTCCGTTTTACATCCTCTTTGCATCCGTTGGTTCAGTGTGACATGGGCTTTAGTTGTGAGGCTATATTTTATTGGCAGCTTTACCTGGTATATAAAATAAGGTGTAATACATCATACCTTATTTTATCGTCCTGTAGTCCAGAAATCTCCAAATTCGGCAACTTTAAGACTTGTGGACTTCAACTCCCAGAATTTCCACAAGTCTTAAAGTTGCCACGTTTGGGGACTCCTGCTGTAATCCAAAGAATAATTTTTGCTTCATAACCAGAAGAAAATTTGTGGTTGAAAAATATATATTCCATGTTAAAATATTCATTAATAAAATTCACCTGCATCTTTTTAAAGAAAACTGCTCAATTTAATTCTAACATGAGCTTATTTTATATTGTCCTGCAGCTTCTTGTACTTTTATATATCTTATATTGGGGTGGTCCCAAATATGATTGTTTCACAGTAATTAAGTAAATCACTGTCTTTCTAAAATGATTATCAGCAGCTCAATATTTTTCAATTCAGAAACAGTTTGGCCATGGCAGTAGCTATTAATTTGTGCTTTTAAATAGACAGCATGGACCACTACAGTCAGGAGTAGACAGATAGAGAAGAAACTACACCATGTACGAAAGCAATGAAGGACTTGGCCTCTTCTTGTCTGATTACTTCTGCAGCCTTTTTAACCAGCAAGCAATCTTAACACAGAAGAGATTTCCTACTCCTGCAATTTTTCTTTCTCATTTTTACAATTCTGGAGATTTCCAACAGTCATCAGTAGTCTGGAAACATATACAACTAGCCTTCCTTAAATAACATTCATACTTCTAAATATTGTTCCTGTCTATGAGGTCTGAAGAGATTTGAGGGAAAATATTGACTACGACAATCAAAATTTGAGTTCTCAATGCTTCTCTCTTATCATCCAAAATATCAGGTTGCCAGACTTTTTGGTGTATCCTTGAAAAGCTATTTGGGTATATATTGGAAAGACAGAAGTTTAGGTTCAAACAATTCTGGGAATGCAAGCTATAGTCACATTATGACAGTGATTTTCTATACCCAATCTCTACGAAAATGTATTAGAAGGTTGCACCAGATTAACAGAAGGATTATCCAGCTGTATAATATTGTTACAATTGTTACAAGTATTAGATACAATTTCACACATCTTATTTTAGGGTTGTTGAATTGCTATGGCTGTAATTAGTTAATATAAGCCTGGTGTAAACCAGAGATTTAGAATTCCAAGAATTAGTTTTCCTTTTATCTGCAGCAATTTTGGGGAATTGGTGCCTGAGTATTAATATGTTCACAACTTTCTAATTTATAAGGTATTTAATTTATTTCTTTACTAAAATGGGAAAACTGCTCTCCAAATAGGAATTTATTCATAGATTTGTAATACATTAAAGCAACTTTTTTAATATTCATTAAATTCTGTCACAGAATAAACAAAATTATTTATATATTCAAATAATAAAAGCAGAAACCAGAATAGTTTAAAAGCCTCTATGAAACATATATATTTTAAATTTATGCATTAATCTCTATTTAATATTCTGAAGAAATAAAAAGGCCTTTGTTTAGCACCAAAAAGACGGTAAATATGGTGCCAGGGTTATCTCAATGAAAATACTTCAATGTAATAGGTCTACTACAGAAAATTTCCACTTCCTCACAGGGGTTCACCATATTTCAGCACTGAAGGGACCTGGAACATGACGTTGAAGATAATCTATAGGTAGCCCACACAGGAAGAAGATTCCTTCTTTGCTTCTTCTTTTATGCAGTTAAGGGCATTGTATATTTGAAGTTATCTGTACCAAGGGAATGTATCAGAATTCTTACAGACTTTTAAAAGAATATGTGATCTGGAGCTAAAATGCTAATTTGACACATACTGGTTACTTTATTTATTTTTCATCAGGTAACAAGCTAATCTTTATTCTCCTTGAATTTTTATGCTTTTGTTTTGTTTTGGTCCATGTAGTTCTGACTACCTAGGCAGTCTTCAATTTACAACAGATCATTTAGTGACTGTTCAAAGTTACAGCGACACTGAAAAAAGTGATTTATCACCATTTTTCACACTTACAACTGTTGTGGGATCCCATGGTCATGTGATGATTGCAGTGTTTGGGGGTCATGTGATTACCTTTTGTGACCTTCTGACAAGCAAAGTCAATGGGGAAGCCAGATTCATTTAACAACTGCTATGACTCACTTGTCAACAACTGTATCAAGAAAGGGGGGCAAAAATGGGGCAAAATTCACAACAATTAGCAACAGAAATGTTGGGCTCAATTATGGTCATAAGTTGAGGACTATTGTATGTATATATGGAAACCTAAAAACAATCAAATAAATCAAGGAACTATCATTTCACTTATTTGTTTTATTGCTTTGAATGAAAACCAATTGATCTGATTGTTCAAATAGTTATTTTTTTATTTCATCTTCCTTTATTATTTTTTTATAAATAATCAAGGCAGCAAATATACCTAATACTTCTTCCTCTTCCTATTTCTTGGAAGTCTTGGGAGTCCCTAGAGGGAGACCTCAAGCACTTTCATTTTTGTTTCCTGTCAAAAGTCTCAAATGTTTTGATATAAATAATTCTATTTTAGATTTCATCTTGCTGTCAAACATTTTGTTTTCATCTGAGAAACAAGTACTATATATTACATTTTAGAATCAAGAATTGCATAGTGTTCTTGGCTACCCATTATCCTTCTTCACCCAGAACTGTGATTCTGGGATTTAGGGCCCCCAACCCTATTGAACAATCTCAATCCCAGCAAACAAGATTGTAATAGACCTACTTCGAGAGACCCAAATATAGAGATGTATGTAGTAATAAATGAAGATAAGATTGTTTATTTCAGCCAAAAATTGTCTGAAATAAATTGTTCTTCATTAGACTAACATTTTTTACCTATCATCCTAGCTCTCTATAGAGTGGAGAGGTGGCCTAGAGGTGGAGCTCTCACTTCATAATCAGGAGACTGTGAATTCAATCCTAGGTAGTAGCAGATATTTCTCTCTCTGTGCACAGTGAATAAATATCAACTGCAAACTCTGCATTGGGAACAGGAAGGGCATCCAACCAGTAAACACTTAGCTCCATTTAGTTGCCCCAACTGCAAAGGATTACAGGGTTATTAAAAGACCAAAACAAAAAAAATCCTAGCTCTCCATAAAACTAATGTTAGGACTGCAATCTACTGAACTGGGATCCCTTAAGCCAAGGTAATTCAACAAATTCAAACTGTTTTCTTTCATATGTCATTCGATCTTTCCCACTGTAGCAGAAATTATTTCAGTGTCATATCTGTACTACACATCTGTACAAACTAGGGGATTAAGATCAGAAGAAACATGAACATCTATAAATAATCAACATCATCATGATTATATTAAAAGTATGTGTTACATTTTTCAAATTATATTACTTTTGACACTATAGCATCCCAAATAGACCACAATTATTCCTATTTTATGCATATGGAACCAGGGTAAAAATGGAACAATCAACTTGAAAGCCAGCTATTGAATTCATGGCTGAACTTGAACCAAGTTCCCATATCAGATCTGAACTTTATCAAATTAACAAGAAGAGTAGAAGTATGATTTTCAAGAAGCATTAAATTCTTGGTAACTGAAATGTAATAACTGATTATTTGAATTTAAAATAAAACATGCATATCAAAGGCACAAATTCTTTTGTTTATTCAATGAGACAGCATTTACCTTGTGCCAGGAAAACTGCTTGAATTATTGTGATGTACTTGCAATTGCAATAATCGTAAAATGGATTCTCTTTTCCAAAGTGTATATTCATCTACTTCCTAAAACAAGCTTTTGAACTTCAGTGAAGAAATGTGCTATTAAAATATATTGTACTCTTGTGATAAAATGTCACTATGACTGTATTTATGAATAAAATCCAATTGATTCCTTGAAACATTTAATCTTGTGAACATCAGAGCTTGGTACGAGCATGTTTTTGTTCTCTCATCTTTCGGTTGGCAGTCTTAGTACTATTTCTGAATTCTATTTTTGTATTTTTATGGTTTTATTATGGGCTGCACATTGCTTAGTGAACAGCAGTTACTAGGCATCCATTACATTAAATAAAGAAAGAAAATGTGGTAAATCAGGTCCAACAAAATTCTAATGATCAAAGCAAAGCTTCCATTGACCGGGTAGTTTTGTTTTGTTTTGTTTTTACTTTTATTGCCCTGGAGGAACAGCACTGAATGCAAAGTAGAAAGCTGAAAATTACCAAGCTATCATTGGTTTTTTGAAAGCACTGCTGCTAATCCTATCTTTGAAATTTATTTGGGAAATACCACATATATTTATTTAAAAATTAATGTCAAAAGTAATTCAATACTGCAGCTTTTCATAGTATTTGGATTAAAAATGTCATTACCTTGTCTTTTTAAAGAAAAAATAAAAATACTAGATTATAACAACAATCAGTCTCCCAGTGGGGTCCCTTTTCTGCAATAAAAATCATAGCTGCATAGAGCATAATAAAAACTATGAATGAACCTGTTTTTAAACTTATCACCCATAATATGGCTTATCAATGCAAGGTAAATTAGTCTCTCCATCATCTGTAGTAAAGAAAAGTGAGATTCTCTGTGGGAACCATTTACTTTCTTGTATATTTCAATGTGTACATTTCCAGAGGTCTTACACATCTAATCTAATAGCCATTAGAAGGGCAATAAAATGGCATAAAGCCAGGAAAATGCACTAAAGTAATCATATTCCAAGTTGTTTATTTAGCTGTGCTTTTTAATGGCAGTCCTTGGAACCAGGCAATGCTTGTAGCTAAAGAATATAATATAACTAATTTTTCCATACCCATCTCAGCCCTCAAAAAAACTGCTGTAGTGGTGCAGTTAAATTATTAGCCGAAGAAGATCCAGATTCAAGTCCCCACCAATCTTACTGAGTGACATTTATCCATTTCATTCTATCTCAACTCTACCTGGAATGAAAAGGCAAATGGATAAATATATTTCAAGATCCTCTTTTAACACAAAGAATTCTGACTCTCACACATGAACAAATGATTTTCAGTGGCCGGTCTTGAATGTCACTGAAATTTGGTGCTAAAATGCTAAAAATAACTACTCTGCTGTCTCATAACAACTGAAACAAACAAGATGTGAGTGAAATACAATATTATTTAACAACCATCTAAAAGCCTGGTCATTACTAAAATGCTGTCTTTGATAGAATCTTCGTTTCCTGTGTAATGCTTTGTAGTAATATTATGATATCAATATATTAAAATTAATTAGCATTAAGAAATAGGAACCAATCAAGTAATAATAGACTTCAATTCTTACAGTGAAGTTTTCCTATTTATTTATTTAATTAATATAAATAATGAATATGGCCACTCATCCCACAGAAGTGACTTTGGACAGCATGCAGGAATTAAAAGCCAAATGGTTAAAAACAATGGCCCATCACCCTGAGGAAAATGATACGTCCCAATTGTTAACAACAGAGCTTAAGGCTAGGTCCCACTGGCCGACGGACACAAAATGTATGCATAAAGGACACAGCAGACGACAAAAATTTTGGGAGTGGCTCCATCCGTTGTCATCCGCTCCAAAAAGTGGCAAAAATTTGCATAAACAGAACGGAAAAGAATGGACGTGGGTAGTACGTACCGGGGATGTTAAACGGATGTTCATAGGAAGCCTAGCGGATGACAGCGGATGGAAGCGGATGACACATCCAAAGCAGTTCCAGGGGAGAATTGCGAAGTGGACGCATAGCGGAAGGGGCGGATGCATAGCTGATGATGCAGATGCATCACGGACACCTATAGGAAGCAAAGCGGATGCCGCATGGATGTATATCGGATGCAAAGCATTCACTGCGCATGCGGGGAGTATGAATTGCGTCAGCTCCGCGGATATAAAAGGATGCAGCACGCATGCAGTCAGCATTCAGGGGAAAGACGTGCTGCCACATACATCTAGCAGGAACACCATAGTTCGTCAGTCAGGGAAAAAGAGGAAGCCGGTGCCTACTCGTTCCAGCCCTGGCAAGAAGGACAGAACCAGCATCCCACCCCCCGGCACTGACTCTGAAGCTGCTGCTGCTGCTGCTGCTGCTGTTGTGGTGGACCAGCCCCAAGGCCCTCAAAGCCCTGCTGCTGAAGGCCCTGCTGCTCAAGCCCCTGAAGGCCCTGCTGAAGCCCCTGCCAGAGGGAGGAAGAGGCAAGGGAAGGAGAAGGGAGAGAGGAAACAGTACACCATTTCCGAGGACCATGAGGAGGAGGTGCTGGACTGGCTGAGGGAGAATGAGTACCTGTGGAGAAAGGGCCACAGACTCTCATCGTGACACCAAGAAGAAACAGGCAGCTTGGAGAGACAAGGCAGAGAGCCTGGGCTACACTGCAGATGTACTCCTGGGATGGTGGAGGCACATGCACACCTGGTATGGCAAGCTACACCTCAAAAAATCTGGCCAGGCCGCTGTCAAGCTCACTGACCAGGAGATGTATGACATGGCCAAGTGCAGCTTACTGGAGGGTGAGGTCCACCACTGAGGAGCAGTCCCTCTGACACTCCTCTCCCTCAGACAGCCCACAGACAGCCAGTCCTCTTCCAGCCAGGAGCCAGCTACACCATCCAGGCAGGTGTCTTCAGAGGGCCCCACAACAGAGACCCCCCCGACAGCTGCACTCCCCATGCCGCCAGACTTGGAGGATCCCCTGTCACAAATGGAGGAAGCGGCAGCCACCAGAGACCAATGCACCCCCACCCCCAGCTCCACAGGATGCAGGCAGAGAGGCAGACTGGAGGGCCAGAGCCACACTGTCCTGTTGGAGATCAGGGACACGATGAAGACCAGCACAGAACTTCTCTCTCAGCTGGTCCACTTGGACAGAGGATCCTCCAACTGCCACACATTCATCACGTACGTGAGCCACACCCTGAGGGATATGCCCGAGGCCCAGTATCAGGTGATGAAGGAGAAGATCACAGCACTTCTGCACAACTCAAGGCCCAGCTGAAGCTGCTCCTACCCAGTCCAGGTCTGCTCCTCCACCCCAGGCAATGTCAAAGCCCTACCACGGCTTTCAACAGCCTCTCAACTACCAAGGCTACGACTACCAGGACTTCCCACAGCACAAGCAGACCTTCCCAGTCCAGGCCCAGGTTTATCACACGCCACAGACGCCACACCTCACCCAGCTGCAGACCAGACAGCCTCACTACACTCCTCCTTCCTCCACCCCACAGCCAAGCCCCTCAATGGACAATCTGTCATCAGTCTTGTGCCTGACATCCCAGGTACTTGATGAAGGGCCTCTCAACCTCACGGGACTGAGTCAGCTCTCTGAGAGCTTCCTGAACACACCATCCCCTGTTGTACTCTCGGGGCCAAGCACCCCAATGGCACCTCAGACCAGCACTCAAGCCACAGCCACCTCCACAGTCCCTGCCCGCTTAACAGCTGAGACCATGGACATGACTCAGAGTGACTGAGAATAGTGCCAGAGACTGATTACTTGTTACTTGTTCACTTTATCTTTGCTTAAGACACTTTACTTGATTCATTTTGCTTTTTTAATAAAGTCATACAGTTTCCTTAAGACAGTTAATAAAGGTTATCTTTGCTTAACACATTTAATTCAGTTTACTTGGTTCATTTTGCTTATTTAATAAAGTCACAAAGGTTCCCTAAGAAAATTAATAAAGGTTATCTTTGCTTGAGACACTTGGTTCATTATTTTTACTGAATAAAGTGTTGGTGAAAACCTTGAACAAATGGTTAACCCTTTGCATGCTTGTGGGATAGAGAAGGATAGTTGTGGGTTAGATAAGGATAGTTGTGGGATAGATAAGGATAATTGTGGGATAGATAAACCTCCAGTGCAAGCATAGTGGGACTGCATGGTCCACCCTCCCAGGTGCCACACATATGGACCTTTATTATCAATATCCATTTATTCATTGATCAACACATTTCAAAATAAACAAAGCTCTTTATTAATGCCCTATTCATTGTAGGACCACTCAACATACATGGCACAATCTCATCAGTGTTATGAGACAGGCTTAAGGAAGCATCCATTAAGCATCTACCATCCTGTCTTGCCACTCCACTGCTCCAGCTGGGGAGTTGCACCAGTGTCTCAGTAGGTTGCGCTGTTTCTTCCCTTCACATGAAGCTCTGTTGGGGCCTTGTACATCCACAGTGTCTATCAGGTTTCGTCCTTGCCTCCATTCACCAGGCTCCATGTCCCCATTCCCTTGTTAATAGTCCACAAGTCTGTTCTGCAACACTGGGTAGCAGGTGTGCATGAGATTGTGCAGGATGCAGCAAGCTTCCACAATGCTCTTCAAAGTCTCTGAGTGATGCTGCATGGTGGTGAGAAGTATCTGAAACCTGTTGGCCAGAATGCCAAAGGCGTTCTCCACCACCCGTCTTGCCCTGGACAGCCTGTAGTTGAAGATCCTTTCTTCACGGGTGAGGTATCTTGAAGTGTACGGCTTCATGAGGTAGGTTCTGAGGGAGAAGGCGTCATCCCCCACGATGAAGTAGGGCACATCTTGTGTGTCATTGGGTAGGAAACCGGATCTGGAAAACCCATGATGGGGTTGCGTTCCAGCCCATCCTTGAGGTCACTTGTGTTGTATACCTGGCTATCTGAAGCTGACCCGTTGCCTGAAGCATTGATGTACATGAACTTGTAGTCAGCATCAACCATGGCAAAGAGGATGATACTAAAGAAGCCCTTGTAGTTGAAATAAGTGGACCCTGGCCCTCTTGGCTGGAGCTTTGCAGGCCACGTGCTTCCCATCTATGGCTCCAATGGTGTGGGGAAAGTTCCACCTCTGATACCACTCTTCTGCAAGTTTCCTCCAGCCTTCTTCAGTGGTGGGACACTTGAGGAGCTCCTCCACATATTCTTCGATGATAGCCTGCACCACTTCTCTGACCACTTTGCTGATGGTGTTGTGTGGCACCCTCCATGCATACTGCATGTTTTTGTATGTTGTTCCAGAGGCCAGGTGACACAGAGTCAGTGCCACCTTCAGTCCAGTGTCCAGGCTGGGACAGAATTGGTGCTCGGCTTGGTCAACCTGGGTCTCAGACGCTCTACAAGTTCGTCAAACATGGCTGGTGGCATCCTCATGAAGTGCTGGAATGCACGAGTGTCTTCATTCCTCAGCTCCACCATCAACTGGTCATACAATCCAAACTCCATTCTTCTCACAATCCATCCTCGGACACACACAGTTCTTGGACGTCTCTTTCTTCTTCTTCTGTATAAAAGGTGAAACAGTCTGAACAGGGTTTGGTTCTGGTGATGAATGATCGCAGCTACCATATGGACTGTGTCATGATCCATGGTGGAGAATAATGGATGATGTGGAAGACCAAGACCAAGGGTGAAGAGGTCTGTATACACCACGGCTGCTGGACTCATTCTGAGATCCAGATGATTTCCTCACCCTTTTTATAGGAAATATTGGTAGTCCGCTAGGTGTCCTTCTACATACTCTAGACATACTGCAGACATCCTAAATATCCAAGATACAAACGTTTTGTCCGTTTTAATCCTTTATATACGAGATGCATCTGCTTACATCCTTTCTATTTCCATGCTACTAACACTGTGTGGACATTTCATGTACCTTTCATTTCATCCCTCTTTCTGTTTCCAGCTGCAGCAGATGTGAGTTGAGGGGATGGCCAGAGGATGCCGAGAGGATACAGCAGACGTTTAACAGATGATAATGGACATAGAACGTTTGTTGCCTGTATATGCCACGGATGTACATCGTACGCGGTGGAAAGTTCATCCACTCAAAAAGTTTTGTGCAGCTCAAAACTTCTTGCGCGGATGAAATCTCAGTGGACGGATGCTCGAGGGATAGAGCGTATGAAACACGTATGCAGTGAGTACACAATGGATGTATCATGTTTTCCAATGGATGGCAAGCTTTTTTTAACGTTTTACATCCTCTTTGTATCCGTTGGTGCAGTGGGACAGGGGCTTTACCTTAATCTGTGGATAAAGCAGAAGCCAGATTTCAAAATCTGTCTGAAAACTAAAAGGGTCAGGACCATTCCCCCTATAATCCATATCCTTCAAAGTCTGCTCCACAGAGTCCTTAATTTTACAGAGATTTTGGGGGTATACTGGGGTAGAGAAGGGCCACTAATGGAAATCACCCCCTTGCTGGAGAAATGTTTTAGCCTGTTCAGAAAGACCACAGAATTTACACCACTCCTCTATGATAATACATTATCTGTAGGATAATACATTACCAATATCCATTATTTCTTTTCTTCATGCTGCAGGATTATTTATTTTTACAGTCATACATATACATAGATAAAAAAAATTAAGACCATTCTTAATGGAATAAGAGACAGTTTGGTCTAATGGTTGGGTACCTGGCTAGAAACCAGGAGACTTGAATTCTAGTCCATTTTATGCATGAAAACCAGTTGGATGTCTTTGGGACACTCACATGTCTCTTTGGACTCAGCCTAGCCCAACTCACAGGATTGTTACTGTGTAAGAAGGAGATATGTTAGATACGTTCATTGCCTTGAATTATTGATAAAACCTGATAATGGTAGGATAGAAATAAACAAAATAAATGTTTTAAAGGTGGGAATCTACCAACAGATTCAGTCAGAATATAAATTTTAAAAAATAATTCTTATCCAATATGACACTTTAACATATGGGAATGAAAAACATATATTAGCACCATTTTAACCACAGGAGGAAGTTGCTTCTTTTAAGAATGCTTTTATATTTGCATCTTTTAAGAAATGTGTTTATTATTTTTTTAAAAATCAAACTATTTGCTGACTGACAATTTAGTCTGACTAATGAAATTGAGTCTTTATATCACTTATTCATAACTGAATTAAATGTTATAATTCAGGTTTTGATGGAGGTTAGGTGCATGTTATTAACTCGTAAAGAAATTAAAATGTTACTTGCTCCAGAATCAAACTCTGCTATTATCTCATATCATGCAGCCTGCTTAGAATATAAATACATCTGGCTTAGACATTACTAACTAAAGCATATTCTTTTAATTACAATTTGGCTTTAATGTATCAATTCATTGAGGGTTTTTTTAATTGCATTCTATTTAAATTTCTGAATAGACATCCTTTGAAGATGTTGAAGGAAATATGGTACAATTAATAATTAAACTAGTAGTAGTAGTAGTAGTAGTAGTAGTAGTAGTAGGAAGAAGAAGA
>BLBF01000002.1:39299821-39398880 GCA_015471245.1 Laticauda colubrina
GAAGAAGAAGAAGAAGAAGAAGAAGAAGAAGAAGAAGAAGAAGAAGAGCCGCACCTGGGTAGTGACATTGACAGGCTATATTTACCCAGAAAAGCAGACGCAGAGGACTTTTGCAAGTGAAGCAGACAGTCGAAGAAGAGAAGCATGCTCTGGCAGATTATGTGAAAGACAGTGTTGAACCAGCTTTGATGGAGGTCAACAATCGGAAGCTGCTCAAAGTGCAGCAAACCAAGGATCAATATAGGAAAACAGCAATGCAAATTCAGGCTGACAGCTGGTGTAACAAAGCACTGCATGAACAGTTCCTTGAAAAGATCCAAGGAAAAGTAGATAAGGAAAAGACCTGGTTATGGCTGACCAACAGAACACTGAAGAAAGAGACAGAAAGCAAGCTATCAGAATAAATGCAATCAAAGCCAGAACAGAAAAATCTGCTGAAGACCCCAATGCAGACTCTGCAAAGAAACAGATGAAACCATCAATCACATACTGAGCTGTTGTAAGACAATTGCTCAAGCTGACTACAAACAACGTCACAACACAGTCGCTCAGATGGTCCAGTGGAATTTGTGTCACAACTATCATCTTCCTGTAGCAAAGAACTGGTGAGATCATAAGCCTAAAAAAGTGGTCGAAAATGAGTATGCAAAACTACTGTGGGACTTTCCAATACAGACTGATAAAGTTTTGGAAAACAATACCCCGGATATCACAATTGTGGAGAAGAAAAAAGTGTGGATTGTCAACATTGCCATACCTGGTGACAGCAGGATCGATAAGAAACAACTTGAAAAATCACCAGATATCAGGACTTGAAAATGGAACTACAGAGACTCTGGCATAAACCAGTGCAGGTGGTTCCAATGGTACTCAACACTGGGTGCTCTGCTTAAAGACCTAGGCAAGCACTTAAAAACAATTGGCGCTGACAAAATCACCATTGGTCAGCTGCAGAAGTCCACCTTACTGGGATCTGCTTGCATAATCCACTGATACATCACACAGTCCTAAACGCTTGGGAAGTGTTCAACTAGTGATCCGTGATACGAAACCCAGTATAGTCATCTCGTTTGCTGCATACACCGTTGTTTTTTGTGTATAATAATAAAGTTAGCATTGGATATTACACCTCTATGAAGACATACTCATCCGATTCACTCTTCCAAGCCATGAAGCAGTTAAGTGTAGTCAACTCAACCCATCTCAAAAAGTTTTTCCAAAAGCTGGTTATTTGCAGATTATTACCAAGAAAATTCCCTTTACTTCTGCTCCTTGAAGCCTCAACATAGATAATATTTTTGCTGTATATCTCTGTGGAAGCTTCTTGCAGCCATTTATAAAATGACTCAAAATCACAGAATGGGTGTGATATAAGAATAAAAAACATATCCTAATAAAAAGAAGTTTTTAAAAACTTGTAATAATAGCCATCATAATTATCATTATCATAAGTGCTTTTAATAATGAAAATAATCACTGAAAGAGTTTCCTATCTGACTTCATTGAAGAAATTACATTAAGCTTGCTTGGAAAATAAAAGTCTGATCCTTATGTTTATAGCCACTGTAAGCTATATAGCTATTTTTATGGTAGAAAAGCAATACATTCTAAGCAAACACTGATAATGTCTCTTTTCTGAGAAATCCCCACCTCTCTTGGAACTGGAAAGTTCCACAACCTGATAAGAGACATTAGTAAACCTTCAAAACAAAGAGACAAGAAAGGGACTATTTGGAGAAAAAGCAGCATTCATGGAATAGTCATGCAAATGTATGTCTTGGTTAACAAATGTCAAAAAAGGTTCCCAACCAGTGGTGGGATTCAAATTGTTTTTTACTACCGGTTCAGTGGGCGTGGCTTGGTAGGCATGGAAGGGGAAGGATACTGTAAAATCTCCAGTCAGGGGTGGTATTTGCCGGTTCTCCAAACTACTCAAAATTTCTGCTACCAGTTCTCGAGAACTGGTCAGAACCTGCTGAATACCACCTCTGGTTCCAACAATTAAAATTAATGTTTTAACTAAATTGCACAACCTTCCAATATCAACAGTACTTTCATTATGACAGTTTTTAGATACTAACTCATATCTTAGTAGCGAATTATCCTTATATTCAGAAAGTTTAAGAAATAATAAGAGATAAGTAATAATCATTCTGAAGATCTCAAGAAATGTATGAGGCCTTGTGAACTGGATCAGGACATATACCATATGTATATTGTCACAGATCGACTTACTGAGAGGCATTAACCTCAGGCGCACATTCACTCAAGTGATTCCGTTAAAGACCAATGTTCTTCTTCAGGAATTCACTAGGGATGTGTATAATGTTAAATCCTTTCTCTCCCCTAGGCTTCAGCAGTTCTGTGATCAGGCCAGCTGGGTGGGAGATGAGTTTTATCCACATGACCCCAGTAATCCTGATAACGATTACAATTCCCCACTGATAATAATTGCAGGAATCAGCAATTTGATCTCCATTACCCAGCAGAGAACGGTTCAGTAAAGCAGGAAGCAAAATATAGATTCGGAACTTTATTTAGGGTAAAATTATCAAGAACATAGAAAAAAAAAAGTACCTTACATAGGTAGATTCAACTTAGCTTCTGAAGAGAAAGACCAGTCTTTCAGATATTTTACGATTGTTTGCAAGCATGTGGATAGCAATAGACTAAAAATTAATGTACTCTTAAAAATCTTTTGGAAATCCCTCATCAAACAAAAAAATATCCCTAGCACTTCACAACTTTTATGAGGTGACAAAATAATAATACAGTAGAAACTAACTTGACTTCCCTTAGAAGAGAAATTGTCATCAAAATGGTTCATTCCTACATCTACACCTACCAAGAAAAGAACCTCTCCCAGCATTGCACACCAGGATTACCATTGTAACTGGAAGAAAATCAGATATCAGAGAGACATTTTTCTCTCAATTTCTTTTTTTTTCTTCTTCTTTAGGAAGAACCCATTTAGATCCTTCCACTCAAATTCACTATTATGAACCCTGAAGAACAAAATACT
The DNA here is from genome assembly GCA_015471245.1 of Laticauda colubrina. Classification (NCBI taxonomy): domain Eukaryota; kingdom Metazoa; phylum Chordata; class Lepidosauria; order Squamata; family Elapidae; genus Laticauda; species Laticauda colubrina. The sequence goes on from BLBF01000002.1 coordinate 39,302,844, forward strand.
ATAAGAACGTAACTGTCCCCTAAAGAAGCTTATGCAGTCCTTTATGATTATGTGGTTTAATAAATCCATAATTGTAAACAGTTAAGGGTTCTTCAATATATTTTTCATATTCTGAATGATCTGAACAACTGCTTAAATGAATCATTGCTGTATCAGAATACATGACTTCTGATTCCTGAACAAGTTCAGTTTTGTACTAGACAGTTATTTAAGGTAGGTTCCCCCATCGATTTTCTAAATAAACAACATGCATGATAAATCAAACAATTAATAAAGATGAATATTGTTACTGCTATATACATAGCAATAATAACATGCATGATAAATCAAACAATTAATAAAGATGGATATTGTTATTGCTATATACATATATTTATATGCTGGTGCTATTTTGTAACCAGTTGCTTTATAAACACATGTTTCTGAAGATTTTAAATATAATGGATGAATAAAAACTATCATACCAGTCAATTTGCCCCCACAATTTTGTCTCTAGACAGGGAGAAAAGCTGAAGCAATATCTGAGACTCTTCAAAGCTAGAATGTTCACCAGATTTCCAAACCATTTCTGAATTTTTCAAAGTAATTTAGAGCCCCCTAATTTGATTTGATATTTTGACTTGGTTCAAAAGTTTACTTGAAGAAATGATTTGGTCAAATCGCTTGAATCAAATCACTCATTTGTGGCTTTGCATATTCCTAATAGCAAATGTGAAAATGACGAGAAAACAGAATCTGTTCACACCGCTACTGAAATTTATAGCAATATGCCGTACATAAGTGCAGATTCATGCACTGCATCAGATTTGAGGTCTATGAAATAGGAGGAAAGTGAAAAAAAAATGGAGACTTCACAGTCTACAACTTTGCTATACTATGCTCGTGAAAGCTGGGAATAATAGAGTTTATTCATTCATATAAACCTTTTATATTCATGGAACAGATGATCTGTGAGGGAAAGCTATTTCCAAGTACAAATTCCCTATCACTGGAGTAAGCAACACATTGATATAATGTAGAAATTATAAAGAATAATAAAAATGCTGACAAAAAGCATATTTATCAATATTTTATCCACCTTTTCCTAACTTTTTGCCCCATTTTGTCAGACAATGAAATAGCTGCAATAGTTATGTAGAGGGGAACAGATTTCATTCATTTATGTTTATAATGTATAGCTATATGTTTATAATCTATAAACATATTAACAAAAACTGTGACTCAAGATTCATAAACACCTACATATACAATCCTTCTCATTTCTCTGCAAACCTAGTTATTTTATGTACTTCAACAACCAAGCTACTCTACCTTGTCATTTCAATTTTCACATATTTTCTGTTCGTGCATGATTCAACTAAATCTCATCTCTGCAGCCCACTGCCAAAAGCTATGCCTGGAACAAAGCTCTTTCTAAAATTCAATCTCAAACAAAATTAAATGGGGGGTGAGAAAAGAAAAAAAAAGGGGGGAATCACATATGAGAATGCCAACCACAACCAATCTTATAAGTCCCATTCTTGCAAGTTTTGCAATTCTTTTTGATTCATCAACAAACCTGAGCTTCAGGGAGAATGCACCTGTTTTTGCTACTGCAGAGGGAATGACAACAAAAGGATTAAATAAAATGAGATCTCCTACAAATGCAATAGATTGTAAATACCAATTGCTAGCTCACCACCCAAGTAATACAATGTGGAAAGAATTAAAATACACAAGCTATGAGCTGGATCCAGACAGGAGGCTGAATCCTAAATGAGACTAAAACAACCTTAAACTAAGTGGACCTAGGTGGCCGCCTAATCTTTTTAATTTCATGATCAATGTGGCTTGTATTCGACATGGGGCTTCAGAGTTCTCGATTATGTTGAAACTAATTACACAATCTACAGATGGACTAATATTATGCCAACAATGCAAATATTTTCTTGGCCTCCAGGAGGCTTGGTTATAGCATAATTTAACCTTTCATTGCAATAACCCACTCATTCCTTCTGTTCATCTTTTTTGGCACAATCTTGGCCATCAAGACAATTGTTACAGCAGATATGACTGGCAAATATTTACAAGCAACCAAGAAAAAATATTCTGCCATGAAGAATTTCTATATTCCGTCCTAGAAAATTCTAGGACTTATATTTGGACCAAACCTACTAGGTCAAGAAGTTTAATTGAAGACCCAATGATTTCAGCAAATTTGTTTGACACGGAACAAATCTGGAGTTGATCTCATAACTTTTGCCTTGCAACAACCTATTTCTCAGAATATGTAAACATCTGTCTTCATGTAGAACAAACCTATCCCTTTGTTTAGCAGGTCTAATATGGTACCTGCATTTTCAAAACGCTGATCACTCGATCAATTGTTCTGCTACTTTAAACAGAGTAAGATTCAAAGCATACAGCTTATTCACATACCTTTGTGTTTCATTTAAATTATTCGAAAAATAACAAAACATATGCAGCGACAATTACATGAGACACTGGCATATCACTGATGCATTCTCTAATACAATAACAGTCTTCATCCATTCCAGAATATTCTGTTCTTATAAAACTAAAGTCTCCAAAGCACTTCCCACATACATTAGGGAAAAAATTTGTCAACGGATTTTAAAAAGTGCTTTATTGAGGTTTCCTGAAGAATTCCCAAATGAATTCTTGCTATATATAACAAAATCCACTGATTAGCTTTAAAAAACAATTCCAAATTGTTCCTGATATAGTTCTCTACTTATGACCATAATTGAGCCCAAAATTTGTTACTAAGTGAGACACTTGTTAAGTGAGTTTTGCTCTATTTTATGACCTTTCTTGTCACAGTTGTTAAGTGAATCACTACCGTTGTTAAGTTAGTAACATGGTTGTTAAGTGAATCTGGCTTCCCCGTTGACTTTGTTTGTCAGAAGTTTGCAAAAGGTGGTCATGTGATCTCAGGACACTGCAACCATCATAAATATGAGTCAATTGCCAAGCATCTGAATTTTGATCACATAACCATGGAGACGTTGCAATGGTTGTAAAGGTAAAAATAGTCATATCATTTGTTATAACTTCAAATGGTTACTAAATGAACTGTTATAAGTTAAGGACTACTGAATAGTGTTTTTATGAGCCTTAAACTACTAGCTATACAGTAGTCTTACTTAATTTACCTCTGGCTTGCACTCATATTCATGCTGTTGGGACATGATGTTTCTGCAAACACATCAAATAAACATGGCTGGGCAACTGGGAAAAAAAATCAATTGAGCATCTATTGAATCCAGAACAAGATAATGAGCCAGCTAATTATGCAAAAGGGTTTGTGACACTTGACAAAATATGATCAAAAGAACTTAGTACAGAATGATGCTTGTCTGCCTTTTTTTTTTGCAGGGCATAGGAAGTGCATATTTCTGCCATTTCAGGGCAGAAACGGTGAAATTTTTCAACAGAAATGCATGCATGATTCAAAGCAAGCTGCTTTCCATCTATAAAACTCGGACCACACATTTTCTGAATAGTTTTTATTCCAGAGTTTTTAATAGTTTTTATTAACAATGTTAAGTGCATTGTTATTGCACTTAACAATGAACTTAAGACCACCATCAGTGAGCTGTTGGACAGTATTATTTGGTCTGCTGTGTGGATGCTTGTGTGTTTTTAGGATGTGGGGAATTTTGGCGGGTGGGGAGGTGTTTGGGGATTATCATGTGACTGTGCATGTTGAGTCTGGTCTCTGGGTGTTATGTGAATTTCACTGTATGTATACTATGTATATACGTACAATGACAATAAGGAATTCAATTCAATTCAATTCAGTTCAATTCAATTCAATAAGCAGCCTTTCCAAAACTGATCTATTACATTGCCTTATGAACTCTGCACTTCTGTGAGCTTTAACTGCAGAGTTTGGAACTGTAATGCAGCTATGCCTGCAGGGCATCACTGGAGAAGGCTGAAGGGCTCCTAATGGTTCATTTGGGTACTTTTAGACATTATGAAAAGCCCTATGGGGAAGGCTCTAGTGCTAGGACAAGGAAAAAGAAAGGGACAATATGCACTCAGTGACAATGGCAATGGGTGCTCCATTGGATTACCAGAAGAATCACCTGAGAGACAGATCATCACAGAAAAAATGTATCTGTATCTATATCTTTGCTAAGATTTTATATGATTTTGATAGCACTTTATCAATTCATAGGAACAATTATATCACCTCTTTATTGGCTCAATTCTATCAATCTTTTCATTCCCATGTTCAGACAAACAAATGTCTGAAATTATTTTTTATTCAACTTAATTATATGTCAATCATCTGGGAGAAGTAGAGGGAAAGGTTTCATATAAAATGCTAATCATCACTTGATTCTTAATAGGATGCATTTTCTGGAATTTTCAATAAACTCACAAGAAATGTGCAAATATATTCTTATATTATTAAGTTATTAAGTTATACTATGAATTATTTTATAGTAGACAGACATTTCTGCATAAGCTCACTTCTCATGCTCAAAAGTGCATATAATTGTTTTGAAATTACTGCAATTACTCATATAGATAATATGAGAAGGGAAAAATTTAAATGGGTTTTTAGTTTCTACTAATACAATTTACTCATTGTAAATAAGGAAGAAGATACACCATCAAGTCATCCATCAGTTGTTTGCAAACCAGCAAGAAAAGCTTTCTGGACCACAATGCAAAAACCTCTGATCTATTTATTCTGTAAATGTAAGTGTCTAGAGACTACTGGGCACGTACAGCGTTATCAAGACGCTCTGTGACGGGAAAAATAAAAATAAACATCCTAATGACACTATATAACAGTATGTGGGCAAGGCATTTTAGCTTTAAATTACATTCCTAATGAGGTATATAAAGTGGCTCTAAATGGATTTAGGTCAAGCTGTAAGGCTGACCTTTAGCAGCTTATTGATTTTCAATAGTGATCTAGAATGTCATATACCAATAACAGAATTAAATGCTTCTCGTCAGTGAAGGGAGATTGTCAATGGTTTATCTCATCTCACACATCATCCCTTCATCCAGGTACTGATAGATTTATTTTCTTTAAAAATGTAACACACATAATTCCTTAGCCACATTAGGAAAAAAAAATATCAGTGCTAGTCATGAATAAACAGGCAGATACTTGGAAGAAATCAGTGTTGGACAACTTCATTTAGAAGGTACAAAAATGGGAGAGAGAAAAACAAGTTAGTGTTGAAGAGACACAAATGAGACATGCATTGTAGTTTTGTATTATAAACTGTTTTCTTGAAGAACATGAATGATGGTGAATTTGAATGTATAAGGCAACCTCTTCATTTAGGGACTTCAAAATGAACACATCCAAAGCCTATTGTTCACAGGCATGGAGAATTGTAAATTATTGAGTCTAACTAACCCAGATCACTGATCCAGTATTTCTCAACCCTGGCTTATTTTAAGATGTGTGGACTCCTGGAATTCCCAGCCTTTTTTCCTCCTTGCTCTATGCTGAGCATCCAGAACTAACTAGGTAAAAGACAAGGGTTTCAAAAGTCAAGATGGTAGCTATAAAGGTGTGACTGATCCACCTATCGCAATCGCCACACTGACTTTTTTTAAGCACACCTTACAGATATCACGAGTTATGGATTTTACATCAACATGCTACAATTCTCCAAAACATACTTAGCCACATCATGGACAGCAGCAGTAAACAGTCTTCTACTATCCATTATTGTGAAAGACAGCCCATGCAAAGCAGCACTTATTTTAAAAGGTTGTGAAAATATAATGTGCATAAAGTGTGCTTCTATAAGAAAAAAGTAAAATGCAGGTATTTTGGTAAGTTGCATAGGAAAAACTTATTATGCAAAATTATGCACAAAATCCATATATCAAAACATGCACATACCTCCAAACTCTTGCTGCTATGACTGATTCACTGAAAAACTGAATGAAATAGTATGAAACATTAGCATTACATACAGCACTCAGACTCGGTTATGCCTAGTGCAGTATTTCTCAGTGTTTTGGCAACTTTAAGTTGCATTGAGATCAATTCCTAGAATTCTCCAGTCAGCCAATTCTGAAAGTTGAAATCCACATATTTTTTGATTTGATTTTATTTGATTTGTCAATTGCTTACAAGATAACAGGTATAAGTAAAATCATGAGTAAGAATACAGGAAATAGGTACAAATAAATGGGGACAATAGGACATGGATGGGAGGCACGATGGTGCATTTATGCATGTCCCTTACAAACCTCTTAGGAAGGAGAATCCACACATCTTAAAATTGCCTAGTTTGAGAGACACTGATCTAGTTCAGTGATTGCTAATGGGTGGGCCATGGCCCACTGGTGGGCCGTGAGTAAATTTTGGTGGGCCGCAGAGAAATCTCACCCCCAGAGCACCCCCCCCGAAGCAATTAATCCAGGATACACAGAAACACAAGGTTGTTCAGCCCACATGGCTCGTGGGAGCCCTCTCTGCCCTTACCCGGAAAGCTTGTCTGCTAAGTTGCTCCTTACACTCCTTACCCGGAAAACTTGTCTGCTAAGTTGTTATTTTTCCTTTTTCTAACCATCATCTGTTATGCTGTGCCAGGAGATTTAGATTAGCTAGGAACCAGGAAATGGTTGGATTTCTTTCTAGCCAGTCTTTAGATCTTCACCTCAGCACAGCCAAACCTCCCTTAGGACTGAAGGTTTGCTTGCAAGTAAATTCAGTGCAGACTCATGGCAATCAAATTTGAGAAACTGACCAAGCCAATGGCAGATTGATAGATCACTGAATGATTCTGTGAGCAACTCAATCTGCCTGCTTTGCCTGATTTTGGGTAAAAGTTGCTCTTTTTATAAAAAATTCAATATTTACATGCATGGTGTGCTATGAGTTAATTTTGTGAGTTTGCTTGCTCGCAAATTTTATGAGTTTGCTTGCAAGCAAATTTTATGTGACAGACTGAGCTAGCCAATGGCAGATAGATTTCTGATTGATAATTTCAAGAGGGTTTCTGTGTCCCTCTTAAGGCAAATTCATGACAAAGAAGCTTTTCCATTCATAATGGATAGATAGCAGGGATGGGATCTGACTAGTAGAACTACCAGTTCTATTACTCTGTGTTGCGTGCACATGCACGCTTTGCACACGTGAGTCACACAAGTGCTATTTACGACCTGCTGAGCTGCCTGGACAGCTGAGCAGAGCTGCGTGCAAGTGCACAGTGGTTGGAAAATCCCTTTTTTCCTGCTTTTTCAACTGCAGCTGTGTCACGCAAAGCAGCTGCGGTTGAAAAAGCAGGAAATAAAGATCAGGTAAGAGCCCGGGTAAGCGGGTGGGCCAAAACAGCAGCAGACACAGAACCAGTTCTATGTCTGCTGCTCTTCAGAGCTACCAGTTCTACAGAGCTGGACAGAACCGGTAAAAACCCATCCCTAATGGATAGTTCTACTAAGCTTTCTAATATTTTCCCATTGAAAGAGCTCAAGGATTACAAAGAGAGAACATATGGAAATCTCATAGCTACTAGATCAAAAGAAAACATTAAAATTATGAGATAAAAATAGCCAACTTTTGATGTGTTGGAAATATTTGGAATGTTGAGGTGGTATTGTGAGTGTTTTCTCAACAGATCTTCTCTGGCTTCGTTTATTCACAGAATGGCTATCATAATCATTTAATCATAATCACGCAAGCCTCAATTTATTAGTATGCTCCCTGTCCCAGATTTTAGCCCCTATTCCAGCCAAGCACTTTTACCTCCTTCTCATCTTGACACTCTAACTTAATTTTATACTTTCACCATTTTTTTTTCTAAAATGAAATTAATAAAAAAGATGTAAAACTTTGCAATGTATTTATTTCCCACTTTCAAATACACGTGTCTATGTGTGAGACACAGAGGAGGAAACTTGGTGGAAAAAGTTTGTGGGCCCCTTGGTACATTAGGAGTCATCAAGTTTTAGAGTGTCAAAAAGGTAGAATGCAAACCTAAAGAAAAATCAGAAGAGCAAATCTATATCCATGAAAGTAAGGTTAAATGTTTAAGTTTCTGTATAATTGAAACATTCCAAAATTGGCCAACAAGGCAAGATAAATTGATCCAAAACCTAGAGATAAACTTCATCTATTTTGTTCCATTACATTTATCATCAAAACATTAACAGTAGTATGCAGGGGTGGGATTCTACAGGTTCGCACCTATTTGCTAGAACTGGTTGTTTACATTCTAAGCAGTTCGGAGAACCGGTTGTTAGAAGAAATTACTGGCCTAATTCTGAAAGGAGGGCAGGAAGGAAACATTCTGGTGTTGCTTACAGAAACTGCCTCTCCATTAACCCTTATTACATTCTTGGCAGGACTAAACTTCCTGTCTCTGGAACTTTTCTGGAGTTTTTTTTCACCTCCTTTGCTGGTACTTTGCTTGTGTGGAGTGAGCATTCAAAGTTACAATGGCACTGAAAAAAGTGACTTATGGCCGTTTTTCACACTTATGACTGTTGCAGCATCCTCACAGTCATGAGTGGCCAGGCGAGGAAATGCGTGCCTCGATGTGAGTGATGTTGAGTTGGCCACGCCCAGCCAGTTACATGATCCCCAAGCCAATTGGAGATACCAAACCAAATCATAAGCCATTTTTTATAATTAGCATACAAATGGAATATTTGGGAAGAGTGGGAACTTGCCAGTTGGTTACTGACTAGTAAATTTCCATTCATTAAATGGAAATGAAGCAGGACAAAGCATACAAGTTGTCCCTCAAAAACTTCTGGCTGTTACTGCTGAAGGTTCTAAAATGCTAGTTCACATGATGCCCTAAAAATACTTTGTGATCCACCCTAAGACACAGAAGGCCAGTCTAAAGTTCCTTTTACTCTTGTTCCTCAGAGGTTACAAAGGGCAGGCAACTAGCTCATAGTAGTTTAAAATCTCAAGGGCTGCCATGTCATGTTGTGAAGTAAATCTCATACAATTCATCACCCAAGTTAGAGGAAAATAGTTTGAAGCTCAAAAATAATGAATTCTGTCATTTCCAATAGAAGTGTGAAGGGAGAATTATGAATGAACCTTTTAAAAATATGTGTGTGCAGGGAGATTGCCCTTCTATGAAATGAAAGCAGCACGCTTGTGTTTAAATGGCCCAATCCTGAATCCGAGACCTTTCGCTTTCAATTAACTTAAATTGACAATTGGAAAAGAGTTGAAAATGTAGCCTGGCTCTATCAGTTTGATAGATTTCAGCTTTGACATTATATGTGTTATTCCAACCTGAATTTACCTTTAAAAAAAAGGAAGAAAGAAAATGTAAAGTGAAAACCTGATTCAATTGCAATGATTGAATTATATTTTAAAATATCTACAAAATACCTAAAAATTTAGCACATTTGTATTTTGCTTTTGATATATCCACCTGTCAATTATGGAAGTCATGTTATCATATCAGAATTTCACAATAATAATGCATTCATGACCCAACCTTTAGAATATTTACTTAGATTTGTGTACTACGAAGTTCAGTATGGGCATCTGGTATTCATCAAATTGAACTTTAAGTTTTAATATAAAATATAACACAAATAAAATGAGAATTCTATGTGCTCCTTTGCATGTATGGCATTTTATGTTTTGCAATGATAATGTTGTAGGAGAATTCACCTATCAGCCAAACAAAAACAATCATTTCATCCTGTAAGCTTCTGCATAAGCACTGGAATAAGGCAAGCATCAGAACAATAAATCAGATAACAACAAGAATTGACTTCATATAACATACTGGATATGCAACCCTGCTTTTACTTCATGCTTAACATCGCTGTAATAAGGAATTTCTTTTATCTGTTTTTTCAGCTTAGTTGCCATGCAAGGATGGATTCTTATACAGGGTTCACTTAAACAAGATGTCAGAAAGAAATTAATCATCATTTAAAATTGCATACCTACCTATAAAATGACCATTAATACCACTAAAAAATAAAGTTAAGAGATCAATGAGCCAAAGCATTGTGAGGCGAGCCACTCAGCATCCAAAGCTACCTTTCAATTGCTATTTCAATTGCTATTATGTGACTAGACCAATCACATTCTTTCACATGCTTTCAGGTCCAAAGCTGTAATCTTAGACTGACCTAAATTTCATGTTATAGATTGGAGTTTAAATTATGAGTAATATATCCAGAGAGAGAGAGAAAGAAAGTGAAAAAGAGAGAGATGTTTGAGTGGACCAACAGATACTGTATACATAGATTTTCAATAGATTCCTGACAAATCCCTCAATAAAGGCTCTGAGCAAATTTAGCTGCCATTGTCAACCACTGTCATCTTCTTTCTCACAGACTACATTGGAATTACACAAAAATTTAAAAATTTCTGATGAATTGTTTACCAATGTAGGCTTGCCAGTGATAATTGGAACTAGGTACAACCATTGGTACAGTTGCACCAAATTACGATGGCAGATCCAGCAGTCCCAGGTGCCATTGATAGGCAAATCCAATGTGGTCACAGCATCTTGTAGTAACATGATTGCCATTTGCAACTTATTGACAGTTTTCCTTTTTTTTTTGAAGAAAATTTTATTGATTTTTAGAAACAAACATAAACAAGCACAATACAGAACATGAAAACATAAAACCTCTTTTTTGAAAGCAGCCTGATCCCGGGTTATATCTCTTTGTACAGACACCAATTCAAATTCATGCTCATTTTTATGTACCATTCCATATCTTATTACCATTCTACATTTTCTATATAGCTTTCTGCCGTCTTTTAACTTTCTTAATTTTATTTTTATTTGTTTCATCTCAAATCAGATCATGATATTTATATTCTTTGTCTGTCCTATTTCAGCTATTATCTTTTCTCATTAAACAAAATTCCTCTGTGGTCACTGATTGGAGTATGACGCCTTTATATCTTTCCCCTAAAATTATAACATTTAATGTAGAACATAACTTCCCTTCGGATTCTGCATAGTACATAAAAGCTACATGTTACATTTTAAAAAGAAAAAGAAAAGAAAAATATAAATATATAATTAAAACAACGATCTATACCAATTCAATTCTATCATTAATGTTAATATTCATTTAAATTTTAAACATTTAACACATTACTTTTCAAGTAGGTATTATGCTTCAATGGGAACGCTTATAAACTTTCCATAATTACTTCCCCCCCACTTCACTTGCATTTTAAAACATTATGTCATTAAAATGTTCCCATTCCTTTCTAAATTAATTCTCTCATTTAATTCATTCCATTTATTTTATTCACAAATGTTTCACTAAGTCATACATTGTTTCCAATTTTCTAACACTATTTCTAAATACAAATATAACAATACAATCATATGTACCTTTGCAGAATCACTTTTTCAATTAAATTTTTACCCATTATCTCTAAATAAGTCCTGTTTCTTTACATCTTGCTTCACACCCTTGTAGCTTCTCTTCCCTTCCCTCCTCCTTTACGTCTTCTCTCTGCCCTTTTTATCCCTTGTTTCTCCACCTCAATTTCTCTTTTCTTTATTCCCTTTTTCTGTTGCTTTCTCACATTATATCCACTTTTCACCTTAGTTTTCCCTTTTTTGGTAGTTTTTTTAGGTCTCAAATTCTCCATTCTCTTTTCCCTCTTTCCCCTTTCTTCCCCAAGTAGAGTTACTTGTTCATTTAAAATGGCTTCTTCTTTGTCCCAATCTTCTTGTTGCATAGTCTTTTCTTGTAATTTCTCGGAGGTAGAGATTGCCATTTCTAAGAATTGAAAAACGGAACCAAGAGAGCCCTTCCCTTCTTGTTCCTCTTCTTTTAAGTTTTTTAAATTCTATTTTCAGTTCATCCACAAGTGATGCCATTGTAGAGTTTTTTTTTCTTTTAAAACAACCACCCAAGTGTTTTTAATCTTTCAAATATAGTTCCAAAAGTCCCAAAATCAGCAAGCAATCCAAATACACACAAGTTGTTTCTTTTGACACCGTCTTCCTTTTCTTACTTTCTCTTCCTAGGTTTAGTATTTAGTTACAATGTTCCAGTTAAAATGTATCTTTTAGAAGTCATGTTAAAATTTAACTTTAGATTCTTTAGATTCCAGGCCATCTCGTCCTTCCAAATCCTGTTCTTATTCTCTTCCTCTCCCTTCCCACTTACAGCAAAAAAAATAATAAAATTCCTTTTTTTTTTCCTTTTATATTCAGAAATCTTTATTATCCCCTTGGCATTAAATTTTCCAGCTTAAATACTTGTTGATGCCAAAGCAGATTTTTCCAACTTCACGTTCATCTCTGTTCGCTGTCAATGTAAGGAAGGAGAGTGAAAAAATTTTTTTTCCCTTTTCACTTTCATTCACTGCTTCCGAATCTTCTTTGGGAGCGATGTATCCTTTTTTAAAATTTGAGTTCCAGGATGCCTTAATTGTTGTTTCTTATCCTGGTCAGCCAAAACTTTCACTTCAGCGCTTTCTTCATCCTGCACATTCTTTTCCGGATGAGGGCTTCTTTGAGGCGGCCATTTCTGATCGCCGCTCTACCACCTTCGGGAAAGGGAGTTTAGCCAGCTGGGGAGGAAAGATGCTGCTTTCCTCGACCTTGCTGGAATCTCCCCCATCTTCACCGACCTCTATGGGGTAGCTTAGCCCTGAAGCCAGCTGGCTCAGGGCGCTCCGACGGCACACCCAGGCAGAAACTGTGCACGATCGCAGGTTCCTGCCTGCCGCTGAAGCCCTGCAAATCAGAAGTCCCTTACAGTTTTCCTATTGACTCTGATTTTCAGAAGCCAGCAGTGACAGTTTCAAATCACCATCATGGTTATACTGTGATGCCATAATAGCAGGCAGGTTTGTTGAGGTAATTCCCCATTAAGAAAATGAGTGCATGCAGGGAGACCTATTTGAGAGTAGTGTTTAAATAATACACACACAGTACACAGATACACCGTACAGTAAACGGAGGTTTTTACTTCCAGAAGGTTTCAGCAAAGTCCAAAATAAACAATCCAAAGTCATTCACAAGTACATCAGTCAGTTTTCAATCCAGGGATAATCCAAATATCAAAGTCCAGTGTCAAGAAAACAGTTCAGTAACAGACTTACATTAAATCTAGTAATATCAGTCAATTAGAAGTAATGGAGGAATGGCAGTACTTTCCAACAGAAGTAAACAGATACACTATCTTCTGAGACTCAGACTAAAGCCCCTGTCACACTGCAGCAACGGATGGAAAGAGGATGTAAAATGGAGAAAAACACTTACCATCCGTTGGTTAACTCGATGCTTCCGTTCTGTACTCACTGCCTCCATTTTGCTTTCTCTCTATCCGTCCAGCATCTGTCTATTGACATTTCATCCGCTCAAAAGGTTTTGAGCTGCTCAAAACTTTTGAGCGGAAAATGTATCAAACGCGTCCGTTCTGCATCCGCTAGGCATACGGGGGACATCCGTTCTGCATCCGTTGTCATCCGTTACGCATCCGCTATATCCGCTAGGCATCTGCTGTGCATCCGTGCAACTCGAATCCGCTCCAGCGGTAAACGGATGCAGGGATGAAGCAGAACGGACGCGGAACGGATGCGCAGCGTTAGTACCATGGACGGAGAAAGGATGAAAGCGGATGCAGCACACAAAGAAAGCATTTAAAATGGAAAAAAACGTTCGCAGAGGGGACCTATCTCGGATATTAAGGATGTCTAGAGGATGCCTAGAGGATGCAAAAGGATGCTTCCGTTTTGCATCCGCTTTCCATCCGCTCTGCATCCTCCCCCCGTCCATTCCTTTCCGTGTTATCTGCTCTGTTATCTGGTTATGCAAATTTTTGCCCCTTTTGAGAGCGGATAACAATGGATGGGACATTTTTCTCGTCCGCTGTGTCCTTTTTACAAACGTTTTGCATCCGTTGGGCAGTGTCACAGGGCCTTAAGACAAACCAGGTTTCTGGCTCCATCTTATGGCCATTTGAGAAACCACACCTAATTACAGTTTTCCATTTTCTTAAAGATACAGTTTTCAAATGTTTATCCTGGTTTATATATTTCTAACCCAAATAGCTGTTTGGTGACTCATATTCCTAACATGGTTGCCAAGCTCCTGAATCATGATCATGTGATTGCCACAACTGTGCAGACCTGTTTTAAATCCCTATTATTCAGCACCATCATAACTTGGAATGCTCATTGAACAAGTGAGGACTAGCTGTACTGTAGAAAAATCCAAGAAATATGAAAAATTTACTGCAATTGCTGTTCCTCAGGCATATATTATATTTATAATGAAATCGAAGTTCACATTTTTGCACATTTTCTCTTGCTTAAGCTATGAAGTGAGCTGAACTACCTTTCCTTTTGATGGGAAGTCCAGTTTTGATCTGTTTTTAGTTATATTATTAGCAGAATCTTATATCAGGTTATTTTTCTCTATGTAAAAATTAACTGCCATGACTGCTAATAGAACAAGAAATAGGAACAAACAGATAATTCTTACACTGGTGAGTTATGCAAGATGGAAGGCTGAGCCCAAGTGTTTTTAACTTGCATAATGGCAACCTGGAATTAGAACTGAGCCCTTAAGTGGCCACATTTGCATATGGTTTCCTCATTCAAAGTGGAAAAATAAAAAAGGAATTGTGTAGAGTGTCAAGCTGCACAAAGATCTTTCCTAGTGAATAGGCTTTTAAATGGCAAATAATTGGCAAATAATTTGTTAGTATAAACATTGCAGATTTTGTCTATATATTAATGAGATGTCAGCTGGTAGGGAAGAAACATGAAAGGGATCCTTGAGACAGGGTGGATATCTCATGTCAACCAGTGTGCAGCTCTTGTAGAAATCAATGCTTAAAAACATTAGAAACGAAACTGAAAAACAGTTTCTGACTGATTCAATAATGTTCTTTAAAACTATGTAGTGAGTGCACACTTGGGTACAAATTCAGTTACCACATCAGAAAAAGAAAAGGAGCAAAAACAGACAAAAATAGAAGGGTAGAGTGACTTCTTCATTTAAAAAAAAACACCTATGGCAGAACCCTGGTGCTGTTCTGTTTGGAACAAAGGAAGGTAAAGGGAAACATGACAAAAGTGCTGTGTTGAAAATCACACATATCTGAGATGACACAAAGCATTTTCTCTTCATCTCTTACAATATTACAATTCTGAGTCATTCTCTACACTGCCATTATTTTTCATCAAGTACATATTCATTGCTAGTTGCTATGTTAACAGCAACCAGTTTGCATGGTTTTAAAGGGAGACTGGATATAGTCGGGAGGATCAAACTAACAATAGCCCCTAATATTATGTTTTGACTTCTTGACCCTTTCTCTTCTTCTTTTACTGTATATACTTCTTAAGTACTTTTATGTATCCCATTTCTGCTACATTCAACTAACTTTCTGTTTCTCTTTACCCAAACTCTTAACTACCTGTAACAAAGTAAGTGAAATAGCAGTCTTAAACAGTCACTTTCACTTTCAAACATTCATTCCTTACAAAAGATTACATTTTTTAAATTTTGTAAACTGTTTCCATTGATTTCCCAACTTTAATAAACATTGAACTAAGGTTTACATGTTTTTCTATTTAGAATAGTTTTTTATTATTTTTTACATCTAATCTACAATCCTTCATTCCATTTTTCCTGCCAGCAGAACTACCTAGGTAAAAAGGCAGGCATGTATAATATCACTGGGTTGTTTAATATATTTACAGAAAATTGTAATGAATGCTTACACATTAGTTGGAAATGCAAAAATATGCATACCTTTTTTATGTAGACAATTTTGTGTTGTTGATTAAGAACCCAAATGATTTGCAGTGAGATTGACACAACAAGGAGTTAGAATCTACCTTGGTCTTTCACATGTTAATTTTCAGATCCTAACTCCTTGTTGTGTCAATCTCACTGCAAATCATTTGGGTTCTTAATCAACAATACAAAATTGTCTACATAAAAAGGTATGCATATTTTTGCATTTCCAACTAATGTGTCTAATGTCATTGCAAGCATTTATTATAATTTTCTGTAAATACATTAAACAACCAAGTGATATCATACATGCCTGCCTTTTTACCTTATCAATGTTGATTCACAAACCATTTCATTTATCCTCACGTTTTACTTCCATCATATATTATTCTCATTGCCTTCAGCAACCAATTTGCAATACCATATTATTTTTGTGGTCAATTTGGCCACCTTTGTAGAAGAGAAATATTCTTCCAATCAACAGGCACAGATTTAGTTTTAGTTTAGAAACATGTTAAACAAACCAAAGTTACTCTATAAATATAACCACAACAATGAATTAGAATTTCTCTAATTACCAATCAATGTATCTTTAACTTTTTTAAATATTTTATTAAAATTAATTATATTTAATAATTAATATCTGATCAAATATGACTTCTTTTTCATATTTTTTCTGAAGACATGAGCATTTATGGCATGTCATTCAAAATCTCACTGTCACTCCCTTGCCCGTCTAAAATATTCTTCCAGCATACCTTCATTTCAGTTTTATCCCAAATATCTTTATTACTTCTATTTTTAATTTCATTCATCATATTGAAAACTATTTGTTTAGTCCTTTTCACCCACACACAAAGTACTTATTTCCATACAATTCATTCTATATGTTATGTGCCTCTTTTAACATTCCCTTGCTTTATATACAACAATCCTTTCTCTCTATACACCATGTACAGTACCTTTCACCCCGATTTTTGTAGCAATTATTCTTTTTCAACCACAGCCTCTTTTCCTTCATCATACCTCTTTTTTGATATTTCCAACAATGCAATTCCATGCATTTCTGAAGCACATTATTACATTCTTCTTTACTCTTTTTCCAAGTAGCTTCCTGATCTTTTTTTCATTGAATCTATTTTCCAGTAACATCTTAATATAATTCAGTTAAAAATGGGAACAGAGTGAATACTAACTATATGTATACATCCAATCCATAGATTAGGATTTGTTATGAAATTATGCAACAATAAAACACATTTTTAGAAATATTACATACATTGGGTATATGTGTGTATATGTGTTTGTGTGTGTGTTTATTTGTTTGTTTGTTTTAAATGTATGAATGTTAAATAAACTTTTCTATTAAAAGAAAAAAAATTAAAAAAAGAAATAGTAAATGCTGCACCTTATGAAACATTGGTCAGAACATGAAAAGGAAACAGCTTCTCAGAATAATGTTTAGTATGTAGCTTTAATATCATTGTTACAAAATTCCTCCAATTCCAAGTAACTTTATGAATTTTATTTGGATGCAAGACTGTTGAATTAACCAGAATTAGATACTGGTGGTATTTGAATACACATTTACCTGGGAGCAAATGCACTGGGATAAAAAGGAATACAAAATCACCAGCCCTAGTTTGTAAACCCCAAGGCCTTCTGAGATCCTGATGCCAAAATTCAGCAGCAATGTGACCAATTTGGGATAGAAAAAAAATAGTGGGAAAAAAAAAACATTATAAATAAGGATGGGAAGGAAAGCACAAAATCTCTGTCGCAGAAAATAGTTTGGCTCCTCTACATTAATCTATGTTGGGTTTTCTTTCAACTGTTTCTTATAATGTATAGTCCAGTTTGCACAACATGCTAAGTTACAGTTTTTATAAGCAAGTTTTATTGATTTGTAGTATTCAGATTTCAAAAATTATGTTTGTTTTTTTTAAAAATCAGTGCTGGGTTTTCACATTTACATTTTACATTTACATTTAGCCAGACCTAAAGAAACCATATGCATACCTTTATTTATTTGGTTCAGTAATCAGTATTAAAGTGCAACTCCAGTCTTTAAAATATCTACTACCAGACCTGGGTTGAGCAATCATTAAAAAATCCAAATAACCACCAGATGGTAGCAATGGATCAGAGGTTTATTTGTTTGTTTTTATTTGTTTGTCTTTATTCAATAATTTATTTAACAATTGATTGATTGATTTATCTGCTGCCATATATTGTTTGTCCAGAAACCTCCTACCTACTACTAAGACATATAATAAGAAAAGCCTTCCTGGATAGGGAAATAAAATCTGAACACTTCTTAAATGTTATAAAATTATATTTGCATAGCTAGATAGAAGGGGAAAAAGAAGCCCTGTTAGAAAACAGAAAGTCCCAATTAAATTTATACATATGCCACTGTGACATCATCTGTTGGTTGCTCTGAAAATCAACATAAGCTTATCTTTATCTTAAAAATTCTGTTTCAGGAATCCATGAGTAAAAAAATAAAGCAAGAAAAAAACCTTGGGTTGTTGTTTTTTAAAGACGTTTTCTAAGTGAGCTTCTTGAACAACAGCTATGAAATTACAGCAGTATGGTATGTTATTACTGCCTTTCAAGAATTTAGCACACTTCTAAATGTAATGCAGCCCTGTGAAATAAACCATTATCATGTTCCATACTAAACAATGGAGAACAGAGGCTTCAAGATAATGATTCGCCTAAATCCACCTGGGGACCTCAGTGAAGAAGCAAAATGTAAACCACTTAAATTCATAGTTAAAACATTCATAATATACTCCAGTGTAAAAAGAATCTTTTTTGTGGCACTAAAGCTCTATTTAAAACATTTTTTCATTGTACTGAACTAGGAAACTAGGAAGCATAGCCTAAGTCTAAAAAAAGGCTTAATATAGTTTAAAAATAAAGACTAACTCCCAAAACTAGACGCTCCAAAAATCACAAGTTGTCCGTCTGTATTTTACTCTTGCATGTTCTGCACCATAATTTTGTTCCCCTCCATGCACTAAAACTTGTTGTATCTCTGCTATACCCACTTGGTAATAAATCTCATTAAATTCTCTGGAATTTGCTTGTTTCCCAACATTGTACTGTTAGACTCTTCAATCAAATGCCGCCTTACCACATGGAAATAAATCCCTCTTATTGCAACTGAGCTTATTTCTATAGGCAATACACTGAAGGTAATCCGTAAGACAAAACAAAAGCAGGATAATAGTTTAAATATACTTGAAAAATCCAGAAGAAATTCAATACTACCATCCATTCCAGAGTGCTACTGCTACTAATGTTCGTGAATAGTATAACAAAGTACGTAGAAACTTTATAAATAAAATATTCCAAAATCTGGGTTGAGATGTAATAATGAGACTACTTTCATAATAGCTGTGCTTTTTTTGCAACACAGTATCCTCTAGTAACAGAACCATAATTTATTGAATTAGCTAAGTGGCTTTAATTTCTACACCTTATAGAATCACATCACACTGGCCAATTGCCAAAATGGGAACACTATGCCCTCCAAGTCTCTTCTGGTACCCTCAGAGTTTATGGCCCTCTGATCATGCTACTAAAAACTGAAGGCGTGGTTTCTGCTATTTTGAGGTTTGATAGTAATGTAAAGTATTAACACTTTCAGCAAACTGGCATCAACAAAACACCTGGGATTAAAACTTCCATCATCCCGTGCAAACTGAAAAGACAAGAAGTTATTGTCCAACATAGTGTCTCTCAACTTCTGCAGCTTTTAAGATACATAAACTGCAGCTTCCAGAATGCTGCCTGGGTAATTCTGGGCATTGAAGTCTACATATATTAAAATTGCTGAAGTTGAGAACCCATTTTGAAGGACAACAATAACAGCCAACACTGGGCAATAGCTTCTTTCCCTCTACATATCACTTGGGATTTCATCCCACAGTGGAAAATACAACCTTTCTATTAATTTGAAAGCAGACCAGATCTTCCACTTTACTCAGTGTTAAATGAGACAATTTCTACTTTGCTATCCCTAATCAAGTCTGATGAACATTGGAGAAAAGAGAAAAATGGTTCTGTTTTCCAATTGCACAAGCCAGAAAAACAAAAGACAATGTTCTGAAAAAAAGTAGGTGCATTGGGATCTTGTCCTATGCTTGATTTTTTTAATGTGTATGAGGTGTGCCTCAGGCAGAGCTGTTGTACATCTGTGAGGCAGGAAGAAAGAGACAGGGAAGCAAGTAGTAAGCAATGAAAACAGCATCTAAACTGTTTTTTTTCCTTTTCTCAAAGCTACAAAGTGACAGAGGAATTATGGGAAGCATGGAGCCAGTTACAAAAGAACATTTTAAGTGTTTTCCATCTTAACTCCCTTTAAACACGTTTTCAAAAAGCAACAAGAGGAAGAAGAGAAAAAGAGAATGGAATGATCAATAAAACATTCAAAACAGCCTTCCCACAATTGACATTTTATCTGAATATTTCATAGTGTATAGTCTACTTTTGTGTCGGTTGGTGTTACATGAAATGCAAAATCATCTTCTTGAGGAACAAACCAAACTAAACCCAGTAGGACTTACTTCTGAGCAATCATATACAAGTCTGTGTTTTATCTACAAGGAGCTTAGAACTCCAACTTCCTCAGAAATAGGTAACTAAATGAATAAAAAGACATCTAATACTGGAGCACAAGGAATTATTATTTTGTCATGTCATCAGTTCTAAATTCCAAACATATTTAATTCAAAATTAAATTCCATTAATACAGGAATCACTATGCCTCAAAAAGTTTGTTTAGAGTTCCTCTATTTTCAATTGACTTATTCTTTCACTTTCAGGAATTTTCTATATATGCTTATTATACTGAACACTGTATCTATAGAGAGTAGCCAATATGCCACATGAGATCCAGACCCTTTCTTGGTGGAAGTTGCTTTGTCAGTTTTAGAAAAGACAGTATCACTTTTCTCATTGCAATACTGACTAATAGTCCTGTGGTAGCTTTAGGCTCTAAGTAGCTTGCACAGCTTAGAGAAAGAAAGAGTCAAATTTATATCTTTACAGTAATGGTAGGCCACAAGAAAATAGCATGCCAATCAGCTAATTGATAGCCAGTGTCTCCAAGACAGCAATGGAAATGGCAGTGTCCATGAGCCTGATACCATTGGAGGCACTTGGCAATGTTTCTTACAGGCAGATATGGCTGTGAAGCAGCAGGTCTTTCTTGGGAGTGTTTGTTGGCCAGACTATTTCTCAAAAAGTGCCAGCAGCACAAGGCAACATGTGATCCATGGGCATTATTTTGTGCAGATCTACCATAGAGATAGAAATAGTTACATACACAAGCTGACCGCTGGTGTTTCTTCCAGAGAGCTGGACAAGTTGTCATTCAGTCCAGAAAGATAATATCACCAGATTGGGTCTGTCTATATGTGTGTGGAAAGGGTGCAAAAACAGGGTGTACTGTAGAGGCCCATGATGATTTAGACTAGGTCACCAATCTTCAAGTGGATAATAACCACTTAATACAGCAGGAATGGTACACATAATGCATGAGGACTGTGCTGAATTTGAAGAGTTGGGAGTTTGTTTTTTTAAAAAAAATTGGTTTATACATATCTAACCATAGTTTACCTATTTCCTATCTTGAAACTATACTTCTGAATTTTCAATGATTATGATAAAAAAAAAAGAGCCAGATGACTAATGAATCACAGGATATGAGCTGGATTCTGTGGTACTGCACAGATGCCTCCACTGTCCATGGGAATTAGGACAATGGAACTGAGGTCAACAATATCAAAACGGTACGACCTGCTCATTGCTCATTCCTCATCTAGACTAGGAGGCTCACCTTTAAAACTCACCTAGTACTTTACGCTATAAAACTGTTGTGACAAGAAATAAGCAGAGAAATAACCCTCTAAGATCCCAAGGACCCCAGATGAAGGTAGAATTAAAATAAAGGGAAATACCAGGCTGAAAGAAAAGGACTCAATAGTAAAGGTAATTGATGGACAATGGCATCTGCAGGGCCTTTTTATCATCTTTTTCATTCATCTCATTTAAATAATTCATATTCTATATCAGTATTCTCCACTTGCATCCCTTAGATATCCTGGGACAAACCTCTAGAAGTCCTTTAAAGAGTTACATTGTAGATAATGTATAACTAGAATACTAGCACATAGTATTCTAGTTATACATTATCTTAAAAGGCAGTTGATAAGACTTGGAGCCAATTGACTTTTTTTTTATAACTTATAGAATTGTCATGAAGACAAAACAGGAAAGAGAAAAATAATCAATTTTGCTTTTACTATTTTGGGAAAAAAATGTAATCAAGAGTGGGAGGTAATGAAATATACTGATTTGAATAATCAGCTACTTTGGGTTCAGGCATTAACTGTTTGGTGGAAGACAATATCTTTAGAGTTATCATTTTAAATATGACTGTTTCATTCAGTTGCTTTTTAAAACCATAACCAGACAACAAGGAAGTTTGATGAAAATGTACTGTCATGTATATGAAGTAACTTAGCAGAATTAATCAAACACTGAAAGATCTGCATATCAAATAATCTTTTATAAAAAGGAAGTTTTATTTTGGATAGTTTTAGATTCACCAAATGTAATGGTCTCTCACTCTTTTCTTGTTCAATTGTCAGTATCTTTATTTGATTTAGACCTCTTTGCCCTAAATATGGGGCTGCAAAACTTAATTCTTAAAATGAGTGCAAGAAATATGCCAGATTATACCACCGCCTGCCATAATAGCCAAACAGCATTTGGTCAGTTTAGGAAATGACATAGATAAACAACAATGGAGCTGAACTCTGGAGACAAAGTCCAAAGTAGGGTCAGGACAATGGATAACAGAAGACCAAGAGGTACTAATATTTCCTAACATTTTATTGCAGGACCTTTCTGTTAGCTCTCAGGTGGAGGCAAACACTTCCTCGCCGCAGTGGAATTTATCGTGGGTTGGGGAACGCCCTGGGAATAACAGAAATCTCTGCACTTTTGAGGAAACTATCCAAGTTTGGTTGGTTTTTTTAAGGAAGCAGGATGGTGGGGCAACTTGTCCTTAACAATCTACTCCTGAAACCCATCCCACCGGAAGTGGGATAAAAGAAAGAGCTCCAGTTGTCGGGAAGGGGAGAGCTCTCCCAGAACTTGTTTTAAATCCAACTCCAAAGTGAATTAAAACTTCTTTCAGTATAAAAGGGCAGGTAACCAAGGCTAGAAGATCTTGAAATTCACATTTTGGAAAGGGGGAAGCGGATCCAGCCCCTTCTAGCTAGAAAGGGAAGCAAGAGCTGGCTGCCTTCGTTCCCCAATAGGAGGCTGCAGTCCCGCCGTTTCAAGGGGCGGGAGGCCCTGAGTAGGCACGGCGGCGGCGTGACCGCTCGACTGCGAAGCCCTCCCTCTCGTTTCTTTCTCGCCTTGTCACGGTAGCAGCCCGGCGGCGTGAGGCACTGGAGCTCCGCCGGCTCCCAGCTGGACCAGAAAGGCCTCGTAGTTCCGGGCAAGGCAAAAGCGCCGGCGCATGGTCGGCCGAGCTCTGCTCTCGTCTTTCTAGAGGCGCCGGCGGAAATAAAAACTTACCTGGCGGGGGAAGCAACTGCGAGTCAGCTTAGAGCCGCCTGGGAAACATACACGCGGCTTCTTCCCCCCTCAGTTTCCCCGGCGGGCCTTGGCTTTCGCTCGCCCGGCGCCCGAGCGCAATCTGCCCCGGAGCGGGAAGAGAGAAACAAAATAGGAACCTAGCGTAATGGCGACGGGGCAAGCGCCGGAGCCCCGGCAGTTGCTTTCAGATCGATTTACTAAACAAACTGAAACGTGGGTGGGGATGTTAAACAGTAACTAGGAACGCAAGCAAAACTGAAAGTTTTTGCTTTCCCGCATGTCGGCTGAGCTTCAGTTTCTTATGTCCGGGAGCCATTTCCCTCACGGGCGAGCTCCTGCCCGCCTTGTGCCCGACGTTCAACCTTGCTTTGGGCTGGAAAAACCCAGCGCCTCTGCTTCGACGGACTGCAACTCTCGAAGAGCTGCCACGCGTCGCAGGGGATAATAGGACTTTCGCGTTTAAACGAGATGTGCGTTTATTCGTGGCGTTCTCTGAAATTTTAGTCCAAGTTGGTTTGCAGAGGGTCGCGCATTGCCGCCCAAGGAGCCACTACCGAGGGCTGCAGGTCGTAGAGCGACCTCCCTGTGGGTCCTTAGGCGCCTGTCTGGTTTCTCTTTAACCTTTACCCGTCCTGAAAGCAGTTTCCCGTTAAATGCACCAAACGCGGGAGGGTTGAGGAGGAGGAACATCTTCGCTTCCGCTTCTTGGGACGCTGGTACCAACGTTACTCCAAGAAAATTGTGCGTGCAGCAGGAAGAACGCCGATCGCATCCCAAGGGCGTGCATTTATTGGTCTAAATTAAGACTTAACGCACAAACATGGACACACTAAACTGAACTTCTGTGTAAGCAAAGGTGAGATTTGACGGGTTTCGTCCAGCGCTTGCAAGGCTGGACGGAGCCCATTCTTCTGCCCATCTCCATTCGGAGCTAGTGGGCAGGAACCCAGATTCCGCAGGTGTCAGCTAGAGTTGTCCCCTGCCAGGGGTGGGATAAGAATAATTTGTAAGCGAATTACAACAAGCCGAGGAGAGGATTAATAGGATTTGTATCTGCGCAGACCTGGAGAGGTTGAACCAGATTCCAACGAACCTATTAATACCTAAAACCTAAGAAATGTAAATTATAACCTATTTTTTTTTAAAAAAAAAATCAGTTCCTTCATGAGATGCACATTTAAAAAGGGGTCAGGATACAGCTAAATCACACTGCTGATTGAGTGGGAATTAAACAGGGGGTTGAATTTCGTCTTCAGATTACCACTTGGCACGAGGATTTGGTTGAATGGGCGAGCCTTCCAACATTTGGCACTGAAAACTTCTCTAAGGTTAACTTGCCTGGGTTATGCTGTGGTTATCCACAGCCACCTAAATGACAATAGAGCTAGGTTTTTTGGCCATCTCGTCCTCATGTTTGCATCTCGGATGTGGTGGTCTTATTTAGTCTGATTCCAAAGTTCAACCATTTGATTGCCAACTCGATACAACATGGATAAACCAAGTAAGATTGTGTTAAAAACTCGAGCACAAGCCTCGGTGAAACTTACAAATGCAGACACCAGTAAGCGAGCGTTTCGGTCCCCGTGCCATTGCTCTGACATGATTTATGGTGTCATCCAACCATCGCTGTGCCACCATGCCTGCCATTAATACATACTTCATATCGCTGGAGGGACACAAATGTGTGGCCCTACCTTTACACCTTTGATCATATCGGACCGGCTTCAACAGAGGCAAAATTACGTCCCTCGAATGCTTCAAAGGCTCGTAGCAGCTGCCACTTCGCGTTTTTCTTAAAGGAGCTTTTGGCGAAGAGGATTTAACATTGTCCTTATTTATCTAGGTACCGTACTAGTTGAGGGTCGCATTTCGGGCCGGTTCGCTCCACACCACTAAACACAAACTAAGCTAATTATATTTAGCGTCTTCTATGAACCCAACTTTTCAGCTGACTAGCTCAAGCTTTGGCTTTTGCCTCTCGGAAAACTAAGGTGTCTGCTAAGGTGTTGCGGCATCTCTTCAGGGGCTGCAGAAGATTCTCTGGGGCTTCCCAAAGCAGGTCATGCCACACCCATGCCAAACGGTATCATTTCCGTCCTGATGGCCAGGTTAACAGCATTCCATCCACCCGGAGAAATGCTCCGCAATTTGCGGAGGGATAAATGCAGACGACCAGTTGACGGACATATCCGAGAGCAAATGGGATAAAATGAAGGAAGTGAAAAGTCTGGCAAACTCAGTCTTCAGAGTGTTTAGGTAGGCTTTTTCAGCCTTGAATCCCCCCGTTCCCCCGCAATCCTAAATATTGTACAGATGCCCCAAAAAACCCGCATCTGAAATATGTGCATGGCCTATGTAAAAGGGAAGTGTGTTTTGCTTGAACGGAAAATAAAAGTGAAGTGTGCATTACATACCTGCGTAATTTTTTTAAAAAATTCCCCAAGTTCTAATGAAGCAGGCTTTCCGGTCTAACAGCACTCTTCGTCTCCAAGTATTGCTGTGTAAGTTGGCCTAACCAGAAAACCTACCTTGTCCGCTTTACGGTGAATAATCCCCCACACCCCACCCTCCCGTCCGTCTTGACTGAGCGGCAGCAGAAATTACTAACCGGAGCGGCCGCGGTAAACAGCTATTTGATCTCCACTGGCTGAATCTCAGTGACTGCCAGCGACGATTACCTGTGGTTTTGTTTCAAAATTAAAACTCGAATAGGCTCTTCTACTTTCGGAGGCGATTTAAGC
Source organism: Laticauda colubrina (assembly GCA_015471245.1). Classification (NCBI taxonomy): domain Eukaryota; kingdom Metazoa; phylum Chordata; class Lepidosauria; order Squamata; family Elapidae; genus Laticauda; species Laticauda colubrina. The sequence continues at coordinate 39,328,918 of BLBF01000002.1, forward strand.
AGGCCGGCCACTTCGAAGTTTCTTTGCATTCACCTGGCTTGGGAAACAAGAAGGCGAAGAATGGGGCAATGAGTGGCTTGGTTTTTCTCCTCAAGGTGATCTTTGACTTATGTGGTTTCTTTTCCAATTTCATGGCGGTAAAGGCTGGCTGGACCCTTCTTGGGCTCCCTTAACTCGCTGAGCTTTACTTTCGAGTAAACACGTCTAGGAAGAGACGGGGAAGGAAGCCGGGTTTAGAAATGGGATCCTTGTTTTTTTTGTTTTTTTTTTAAATCTCTGCCTGTGGGGTAATCGGGCAATGAAGAATAATGCAAACTTCAAATCTTCTGAGCGTTTACTTCGTTGAAAAATATGATGTTTTTGAAATGCATTCTTTTGAAAAGAACCTCATTTTTAAAAAGTCTTAATACAGATACAGACCATTTGATCTATTCAGGCCCTAGCATGGAGGTGCCGTCGGGTAAAATTACACTCTGCAAACGCTCAGAAACACTAGCTATTGTCGATCACTCTCTAACCATTGTTCTTAGAAATATTTCACAGATTTGCACTTGGTGTTAAGGGCTGTGTTCACACACCCCGTCGAAATGTGCTTTCGTAAGCGAGAGGTTTTCGTCGCCAACTATGGCTTGTAAACTGATTTATTCCTTAGCCCGTTGGCGAATTGTTGCTTATTTTACAAACCATTGTTAGCTGAACTGTGGTTTAGCTTAATGTATCCACTCAGCTAGTATGTGTGATAGTGAGATAATATGCTCTACATCCAGGCGTTCTTCACCAGCTACAAGTAGGATGAAATCTTATAATTTCCGGTGGATTATAGTAATAGCAAGATCAAAACTCCTGGAGGTCTCCATGTTGGGAAACGTGTGGGTGTTACACTTTAAAATACGCCTTTTAGACCTGCGAATTACATCTCTTTCTCTTGCAGTGAATTAAGAAATGGGGAAATGGAAAAGCCGAGGAAGACCATTTGGAAAAATAAATGCAACCTCTGAAGCGGTTCCATCAGGATGTCTTTTAAAAGGCTACCTTTTCCTCTGCCCAGCTTCTGCCAAGCATGCCGCTTCTCAGGTACTCTCGGAGAATATGCTACAAGCCTCCGGATAGCATTGGGTTCCTTTCGCATCAATCCCAGCCAAACTGGCCAATCCTTAGGTTCATAGGATATGCAGTCTCCCAACAGTGGGGGGAACTCTAAATCCCTTCCCTTCCAGTTTAATGGTGTTGCTTAGGCCTGACCGGTTTTAGTCATTCGGAACCAACACCAAGATCCTATACGTGGAGAGATAAAACCGTCCCCTGATATCGAGGAAAAACTATCTATTTTTCGAGGTTGGAAAGCCTGGGAGTTGGAGCGGCTTGTGGAGCGAGCGCCTTATCCTGCAGCACTTGAGCGCCTGAGTGGCCGAAGTCAAGCGGCAGAAGGCAGCCATCCGGGTGACTCTTACCTGCAATTAAACTCCACCTCACAAAGCTGAACGGTGGGCGGTTTGCATCAATTCATGCTAATGGGATTGGACTGCAAGAGCTCTGCGGCGGGAGGGTTGCTCCTTGCCTTCAGAAGCCCAAGAGCCAGCTCAGGGCCAATGGCCGAAGCAAAGTCAAAGCCTTCGCCTTTCTCTGATGGTCACACCTCGAAAAGGGCTGCGATTTTCAGCACCCCCAAAAAAATGTAATTTAAAAACTGAATGCCTGGTCAGGTCAGCCAAAAAATTCCGAATGGTGCTTGTCTTCTTTTGTTTAATGGGTTCCTAGGGAAAGGAAATCAACATATTTTTTGTTGTTTTATTTCAAATGGATCATGAAATAAAATTAAATAAGGGTCAACGGAATATTGTGCATAACCTACACATCTCTGGTTCAGCTTCATCCGAAGATTAGTAAATAAAATACCGGGGAAACTGGAAGGGGCTGCGAGCTTTTCCCAAAACCTATTTATTTGAAGGAAAGTCCCCGAAAGAGTTGCTTCCAAATTCCAAGAAATTTCAATGGGTTTTCTAAATACTCGAATTCCAACACTTCTTTCAATAACATCTGTAAAATGGCAGTTTAAAAAAAGAAAGATTACCGATTCTACCCAAATTAATCACCTTAATCGCCAAGCAATTCAGGGGAAAACGGGATCTTCACCGTCACCACCATCATCTCGGTTAACAGATGGACCCTGACGCGATGAAGATTATGATGATGTCGAAGTCCAGCTGTTAACCGAGTATGCTCACGTCGCCCTGTCATCATTTCGGATATTCGCGTGGCAGGAGTTTATAAACCCATCACCCAGGATTGGCAAGAAGCTGACATAAATCTGGGGACAGCCGCCCTCTTTTAACGGGTGAAAGCCCAAAGGGAAGCAAAAGCCGTGGATGAAGGAAGGAAGGAGGAGCGCCACCATTATTTAGCGCAAGGAAGGCAAAGTCTTCAAAGAATTCCCCCCCATCAAATAAAGCACTAGCCGTGGGGAAGGGAGGGAATGGTCTCTTTTCGCTCACACGAACGGAAAGTGGCTTTGGAGTATAGCTTCTGTTATTTAATGTATAGGTCGCTCTGAGAGTGAATTCCTAAACGGTTTGTAGGGCGTCTTATTTCCTGTGGTCGTTCCTTTCCGAAGGGACAAGAGGTCCCATTATTGAAGGACAAACATTGGTGAGCATTTCCTCGCGGCCGGGAGGAGGAGAGAAGCTGCTTGGCAACCCCCGCCCCCCCCCCCATCAAACACACACACACACACACACACATACACAGAGGAGCGCCTGTTTCTTGCGCCTTGGCGCGGCCTCCCTGGGTAGCTGGTGTGGGGGCGCAACGCTCTCTCGAACTGTTTTGGGCTGCGCGAGAGTAAAGAATACCTTTGCTCTGGATGAGACTTGATTTCGAAGTCAGGTGGGCCAAGATGTCATTGCTCGCCCGGCAGAATCGCTGCCGGAACGTCATGGGACAAAATTATCCAGAGAGCTGAGGCGCTTACGGCCATATGTTCCGGCAAGGAAAGGTTTGCCAGGAGAGGGATTTTCCTCTGAAAGTAGGTAGTTCCTAGAGGTTGGTTACTTCTATCGGATGTAATCTTCCCCCCCCCCACACACACACACCCCAAAAAAACCCCAAAAACAAAAACAAGGGGAGAGGCTTGTGGCATTTGTAATAAACGGACAGTGGCGTGACTTTTGGGGCCTCACTCGCTTGGCCGCAACGGCCGAAGTGGCAATTGACCTTTTTTGAGGTACCTTTAGATTCTTCCCTGTGGTATCGTCGAAATGAGCCACCGCCGTAACCTTTTCGCCCACTGACGCGGTGGGAACAGTCTCCCAGCCAGGACGGAAGGGGCGAATTACTAGGCGGCAGATAAGAGCCCCCTTTCTTTTTTTTTTTTTTTTTTTATGAGCCCTTATCGCAGGTGCAATAAAGCCCAGGCAAAACACCCGAGAAGGTGCCTTGGCAACTATCTGCGGGAAAGTTGAAAGCGGCGATGCCCCTGGAGCCGGCCCAACCTTTTCTTCGGAAGCCGCGGGGGAAGGAGGCGCTGGAAACAGCCCGGGCAGTGAAGTAATTGGACCATCCGGGGTTGGCAGCAGGGCCCTTGGCCTGTCCCCCCCCTCCCCCACCCAGGAGACTGACATAAATCGAGGCACAGCTCCTCTGCGTCTCAAGATATTTATCAAACAAATTAGGAGAAAACCAGGCATTTCTGCTGACTTCCACGGTTCCCCTCCGCCCTCGCCCCCTTCCCCCCCCCCCCGGGACAAAGCCCGCAAGGCCACTTTAACGGCTCGCCTTAAACCAAAATCGGATCCCGCAGATAACGGGCTGAGAGCGAGTTTTCCAAAAACGAATTCGTCGGGAATCAGGAAAGCAAGGCAGCTCCGTCCTTTTCCTACGCGCAGGGAGACAGCGCGCTCTGAAAGAGTTTGCATTTCAAGCTCGGCGCCCTCCAGATTGCACTTCCCACAATTCCTTGCCATCGCCTCCCGAGCTCCGGTCGACGGCGAGGAAGTCGATCCCCCGAACATGAGACCGGACGCCAAATTGTTCCACCCGCCCGTCCATGTTTTTTTTTTTTTTTGCTTTGTTCTTTTGAACGTCAAGGGGCACTGAATCCCATCGTTTTCCCCGCTTCAGTTTTCCAGGATGGTTATGAATGCGGCTGTTCCGTTCTCAGGAGCTGCGAGGACCGGCAAAACGGCGCTTCTCCCTCGAGAATCAAGGCGCTTTAGAGATCACAAGACTTCGAGGGAGGGTGAGGGTGAGGGTGGGGGGAAAGAAACCCGCCCCCTCCCCGCCCTTCTTATCTGTCGCCCTGGGATTTGCCAGGGCCCCCAGGGCCAATATCAAACACTCCGTTCAGGAAGACCGGCTTCCTGAATCAAATGGAAGCGAGCCTGCGTTTGCATCAGTTGGATGCCGCGCATCTGAGCCCGGGAAGAAGAGAGGAGCTGCTCCATTGGAAGGAGCCCCCGGGCGCGCTCTTCCCGTTTGCTGGAAGAGCGAAGGGCGCTCCTTTCAATCTCTTATCAATCGCGAACTGCGGAAGTGAAACCGTCGAGAGAGGCCAGTTCATCAGCCTCAAAGCAGTAAGTTCAAGTGTGACCGGAGGGCAGGCGAGGCGTCCCCACTCCCAAGCGCGGTTGAGGCTCAGCCGCCAAGGATTATTCGCAGACCTAGTCCTGCCATCTAGTGGATAATCTTGCAAACTGCAGGCCGGCTTTCTTAAAAATAATCCATGGCTCGAGAAGAGTTTTGCCTTCAGAGTTGTTAGACCTTCCTGTGAGAGGGATTACCGTGATCTTTCGGGAAATGGGCAGAGCTTCAAAACCGTGAAAGAGTGAAATGGTGAAGCCTGATGTTACTTTCTTAAAGAGACCATGCCACTCAAGATGCATAGGGTTTTTATTCCTTGGCTTTGTAGGAAGTTAGCACCCACCCCTTTCCTAGAAAAATGAAATATCTTGGGAAATATTAAAAAGGTAGAATATTTCCTCAAAAAAAGAGTAGACATTCAAGAGCAGAAACTCACCTAAGAAGCAGAAACTCACCCCCACCTTTGTTAATGGGTGGGCCATTTAGGCCTGGGTCAGAACACTTCACATAACAAAAATCTCCAGGTAAAACTATAGCAATTGCCCAAAGCCCTTTCAGTGCATTATCCAGCAAGGCTCAACCAAGCCTGGAACTCAGGATAGCTTACAAAGTTGCCCCTGCATGGCCTCATGGGAGTCTGACAACAAATCAGAAGACAAGCTCCAATTCAAATCCCAACAAAGGTTATAAAACACTGGCACTCTCAGCATATCCTTTACCTTGAAGCATGTGATCATACTTCCTTTTCACTCTGGAGCTCCAGGCCATGTGGTCCTGTCCACCATTAAACCTTCCAAACAGCCTCCATGTTTCCAGTGTCTTTTTCCCCACTTGGAACTGAACCCAGAAGGATAATTCTTCCAACAGCTTATATTTGAGAAATAATAGTAGTAAGCGTTTTGGAGTTAGACTACAAAAAGAAATCTTCTAAACTGCATTCAAAATACTTGTTCAAAAAACTAGTGTGTTTTATGTTCATCTGAACTTTCACCTTGTCTTGTTTCTCATTTAATATACAATTACCTTCATTGTAAAATGTTAAATTGTAATCAAAAGTGTTGTTTTCAATCTGAGATTTATATTTAGTGTATGCAAATTTTCCTGCCTTACCTTTTTGCCAAATACAATTGTAATTAAAAATAAATGAAAAACTTCAAAGTGTTGAAGCATAATCTTTTATTTCCAAATGGGTTTCTGGGCTCCATAGATATTATTAGGAAGAAAAGTTGGAATTACACCCTAGTGCAAATATTCTATCGAGGTGCAGGTTCATGCGTTTGTTGTAGTTTTTCACTATTTGTGGTTGTACTTCATTTCCCCTGTGAAACATAAACCATCTTGAACATATGCATTCATTTTCAGATTCATACTCATGATTGAGATCCAGTGAGTGGTGGTAGCAAAAGTTTCAACTTGGATGCTGTGAGTTCTAGTTCCACATTAGGTAGAAAGTCACTCATTTCAGTCCTAGGAACCACTTCTGAAAAGCTCACTGAAAAAAAAAGTACACGCTGACTTGGAGACAAACAAAAACCTTCAAGACTTATGGTATTATACAGACTTATGGTATTATACAGGGAATATTAATTTACTGAAAATTATTTGGGATTGCACATATTGTCCGCATACAAAAACACACCCATTCACTTTTTCTTATTTAGGGTTTATGGGTAATAAGGCAAAATTGGGCATATATCACAACATATGGAAAAGCAACCACAACTTTCTCCCACCTGTGAAATTCTTATCCGTGTGGATGTAAATAAAATGGTTTTCAGGCAAGGGGACACAATGTGAGCAGGCCTTCAAAATTTTTGTAATAATTGCAGGAGTTATTTAATAGAGGCAAACTGCTGCGGATACTCTGCCTGCCCTGAAACTTTTTATTTGTCTTCCTCAATTTTTCTTTCTCTTTTTTTCCCCCAGGCTGATGGGTGCACAGCTGTAAACATAGCACTAGGGTACAATTTAGGAGAAATATAAAAATAAGCATTGAAAACATGGTGATAAGGGGTATTTAAGAAGTATGTGTAGTAAATAAAGAGAACATCAAAAATGGATAAATAATAAATGAATGTGGACAAAATAGCTCAGATTAAAGATGCATATAGAGAATAAATTAGGATTAAATTTGCCAAACCAATAAAGGCATATGAATAGGTTTATTCATGAATAAACAGAGTGATGAATAGCAGAGTTTTTCAGTCATGCTAATTTTTAGGACAGGTAGACTTCAGTTCCCAGAATTCTCCAACTAACTATGCCGGCTGGAAATTCTGGGAGTTGGTCCACCTGTCTTAAATTTGCCAAGTTTGTCAGTAGTTCCTTTACTGCTGTCAATCATACCTGAACACACAAAATCCAATATTTGGTATCTCTTGCCTTTGGAAAACAGGAAAAATATAGCTGTCAATTTTCTCACCTGAAAGAAGTGATTGGTAATCATGTCCATTCTAATGGCAAATAACTTCTTAGATGATTCTCTTTGATATCATAAATTATGTTAAAGTAGTACTATAAAAACAAGATCCAGTAATTTCAGTGATTTTTACAACAAAGTTCAGCAGAAAGTATTAAATGTCTTTGTAATTAATGTTTCAAATTCATATCTGAATATACTTTGGAAGATTGCCAGAAATGGACTAGTTTTTGAGGTTCATAATTACAACATGAGGAATGCAATGATGTTTCAATTAATTGTTAAAATCTTATATTTTATTTGGCACCCTTTTTATGGTGATTCTGCAAAACATACAATCAATCAGATAAGGTAAAGAAAAATGCATAGTTTTGTTTTATTGTTTGTTTCTTTTTTGGTGCCTTCCAGTCAGTGTTCACTCCTGATAACTGCCAGAATAAGTCCCTGCAATTTTCCTGACAAAGTTTTTCAGAAATGGTTTGTCATTGCCTCCTTCCTAAGGCTGAGAGAGATCAGTATCAACCAAATGATTAGGGCATTAATATACACATACACATACACACACACACGGTTCATATTTTTATTACAATAATCCTGTGGGTTGGATTATGTTATAAATGAATTATTGATCCCAGATCAACACATCTTCGTTATAGATGAGCAGATCTAAATCTTACTCAAGACACAGGTTTTTAACTGCTGATTAAGCTTCATATAAAAGTATGTTTGTTTGTTTTATTTGCACCTATCTTGCCACAAGTTGAGTCTCAATAATACAGTGAATTAAAATGTGCTCTTCTATTCACTAAGTTTAGAGATAAATGCTATATCTTAAGCAATCTAACAAAAATCCCTTAGCCTCATATCCACATAGTATAGAAGTAAACATTCTTAGGTTTTATAGAAGGGTATTTTTTTTAAACAGACAATCAATAATGAATTCTTGGGATGCCATAAGTACCTAATGAGAACTGGATAGGCTTAGTAAGGAGTACTGCTTGGAAATGGGAAATGGGCAAGGCTGGCTGGACCTGTAAATGATGGTAATCCTTGTGTCCTTCAAACAGCAACGGGAAGTATTATTTATTAAAAGATCTGCAGGATGAAAAGAAAAAAAAATAGAAAAGCACCATACCACAAAACCCCTCTTCTTATGTACCCATTCAACTTCACCAAATGAAAATACTGCATATTTGTTACATATAGGGACCACAACTTCAGAATTCCCAGTTAGCATGCCCTATTGGTTATGTTATTTGACAAATCAGAGAATGGTTATCCCAATAAATCTGATAATGCCAAATTGGAGAAAGCTATGCTACCTCTGTAAAACAGCAGTCCCCAACTTTTTTAGCACCAAGGACCAGTTTTGTGGAAGACAATTTGCTCATGGATTGGAGGGAGGGAGTAAGTTTTATTCACTCACCCACTGCTCACCTTCAGCTGTGTGGTCCAGTTCCTAACAAACCATGGACCAGTACCAGTCAGGGACCCCTGTTGTAGAACACAAGTTATTATTCTTGCTCCTTTGGGAAGCTAGGAGAAAGCTGAGCAGTAGAATCAGGTTTAACCTCCTTTCCAGAATGGAGGCATCATGCAAAATTATTTTAGCTCAGTCTGCTGTACATCCATGCTATGGATCCATGACAATCATGCTTTGAACAGAGAGAACAGACAATCAATAATGATATATTTTAAGAGTTACAATAGCTGTCTTCAACCTGGTATCTCCTAGATTTATTGGACTACAACTGTTACCATTCCCCATTAATGGTTGGATATGATTCCCCCCCCCCCAATGCATCTGGAGAACATGAGGTATCCTCAATCCTACACATAGCCACCAGTGTTCGTAAAGGTGAGAGTAGGTGATGGTTATTTCTTCAAACTAACACAAGATGGCGATATAAGCTTTCAGTTCTTGCACCAGTGGGGCAAAAGAGGAAAAAATCTGGATGATGCTGATAACATCATTGTAATCTGAATAGAAAACTGTGATTTGAATAAATAATAGCACATTAGAAAATGTCACTGACATTAAATAAAATAATAGCAGAACTGTTTTCTACACCTAACTTTTTGTAACTTTTTGTAGAGCATTTTGCCCTACTGCCAAGAAAGCAAATCAGAAGAATATGAAATACTTGTTTGTGAAATGAGTGCTATATACATTTGACAAATGAATAAATAATATATATGGGCAATATGAGAAAATAAACATTGGCTCATATAATCTACTATTCCCTTCCAGATTGATGCACCAATTAATAGGCTTTCAGAAATCTTCCTCAATGTTGTACCCTTTTTTAGAAATGAAACAGTTAGTGACTACATCTTTTCAATAGTAGTATTCTAATTATGGACCTTCCTCTTTATTTATTCCACTGAGGTTCCAGGTTGTAGGAAACAAGGAAAGTAGTAAAGCAAAGCCAGTCCTGGATAATGTGTGCCTGGGATACTATTAGAAAATCTCAAGACTGCAATTTAGAATGAAGAACTGAGGTGGTGGGATGGAGAAGGCAATGGCAGATAACTTCCACACTAAGGAAGGCAAATATATGTGTCCCAGGATAATGTTGCAAGATTCAACCTGGGTTGGTCACCAGGACCAAAGATCCATCCTCAGGGAACTTCTCTCCAGCAGAATGTGACATATTCTGTTAGAGAGAAGATCCCTGAGGATGGCTCCAGCACAAGAGTAAAAGCTTTGAAGACTAAAACTCTGTTCTAATGTCTGACCCATGTTGTCTCCTGCAACTTTTACACTGTTACCCAAGATCAAGAGGGGTCTGGTAGAGAGCATCTTCTAACTAACACTTTAAAAAAAAAAAAGACAAAGCTTTGTGAACTCATGTGCATGGAACAGTTAAACAGGAATGGGATTTGAAAAGGGACCGAGGCAAGGGGGAATGGGGGAAGGGGCAGCTATACAGATAAAGGTTACCAGAGAAAAACTGAAAAACAGCGTAGAGAAATAAAGTTGACAAAACTCATATCAGTCATGCCACCGGTTGTGTGAATTGTTAATGAGGGTTAAGCTTGAGATTATGATTCATTTGGCAGATGGTCTTCCAGTGAGTTCTGGAATGACCAGCACATCTCTTTGAGGAAAGAATAAAGGTGACATTTGACCTGCCAAGCACAGTGAACCAAAATCAAGCACAGACATATTCCAAACAGAATAAAGGGAGTTAAAAATGAAGGCAGGTGTCTTTGAGGAGCCTGAAGTAATGAAACTTATATTATAAAAATGCCAATGTTGTGAAAATAAATGTGAGAAGAAACCTCTGCAAGTCCAAAATTCAGTTGGAGGCAGGACTCAAAACAGGCCCTGTTTTCCTGTACTACCAACATCTATGGAACATGTAGTAGATGATGGATGAAAAAACTATCTTTGTGCATGTACAGATTGCTTTGCTGCTCCTTTTTGGCTGTTATGTAGTTATGACCTCCACAAATAGTATGGATCTGAGTGCAGGACTTTGAAAGTGGGTTGTATTACCTTTTATAACTTTAGCAGTTTCAACAGCTATAATTTGAGAGTTTATCCCTGGTGGGAGTCAGTATTATAGGTTTTACTAGGCGTGAACAAGTGTTCTAAGAAAGAATACAGCATCGCAATTGAAAATATATTTACTGACTGAGTACACAGAGGACAGAAGGGGAGCAGGACCACACTTACCAGCCCTATCCTCAAGTGGAAAATGAAGCGAGAACTGTAAACACACGAAGTAGTGTATATGCAGTCTTGTATACTAAGGTAGTAGGAAGAACCCTGTGGTCTCTCTCTCTCTCTTCGCCTGAAATGCAGACTGAGAACTTCTGCAGATAAGCTTTCGTGTTGGTGAAGCTTTTTTTTGAAAATCCCTTCCAGCAAAACTGGGATGGGATCAGCATTCAGTGCAGTAGTGTTGAAGGAATGAATGTCAAACTTCACAAGGTTACAATATCTCAGAGATGTCAATGGTCTTGTGTTGATTTCAAATGAACATTAGTCCATTCCATTTTTGTGAACTGGCATAAGGTTGTCATGATGATGTTTGTGTCTTTGCTTGGTTTTAGATTGTAGTCACTGTTGTGTATGATGCCTTCATAAAGGAACTGATGAATCTCTAATTCATCACTAATCTTTATTGGAAGAAATCATTCATAGAAATTATTTTTATCTATGGAACAAGGAGTTGGTAGAACTGCCAATCCTCAAGTCAATTCTTGCTCAGTGTAGGTTAAAATTCTATAAATGATAATTTTTATCCATATTTTTATTAAGCAAAATATTAAAGTGGAAGCAGAATTTTGCAGCATATTAAATTTATTCATCTATTCCTTTATTTTTATTTCATTTCTCTTGCTGCCCATTTCAACAAGTGACTTTGGTGATATATATTATGTGAACAATGTGCAGCATACATCATATAAATGATATCAACTGTTGTGTATTTATCCCAGAAAGCACAACTTCTGTTGCAGAAGATAGGAGAAGATAGTGTCTATATTTGTTCATTCATTAAACCATAAATCAGTCATTTTAAGACAGACAGATAGCATTTGTGGACAAATTGAAATAAAATGGTCAATTGCCAGGATAAAATCCAGACACAAAATCTTGCAGTTTGAACCAACAAGGATTAAATTCAAATTAGAGACTATAAAAATCAGAACAATCTCGACTGCTTTTCTGGTTTGCTCTCTGGATGAGGCCCTTGCACAGCTGAAATTAGTTGAACAATGTGTAACAGTTTCCTAAAATGGAACCTGTTGGTTTTAAAATGGAATCCAAGGTTGCCAAGGGTTAGCAATCATATCCAAAAGATTCATTCCAACAATAAAAATGCAGGAATTGTCTCCTAAAGTCTTAAAGTGGGCCTTTGGAAGAAACAGTTCACTGTTCATTTGGGAAATATTATGAAAGCAGTTATAAAAAGAGCTGCAGATGTTCCATTAAATGGATGGAGTTTTCTCCCTCAGGACAATTTGTCCCTTTCTTTCTAAGTCAGGGGAACTCTGTTTCTGTGGAATGGATAAAGAAGCAATCCAGCAAATGTAAAAGTTTCTTTCACCTTACCTTGCATGTGCATCTCCTTTAAATTACAAATAAATCTCATCAAGAGAAAGGTAATAAGCTGGAATCCTGGTGAGCATTTTACAATCTGGCTTCTGGTACCTTGGTATAAAGGCTAGAGGTTGCTGTTGCAAGCATTTTAATATCCACACATCTTTATATACTATTGTATTTCATGGCCTATATTGAACATTAAACTTCTGATGTCTTATTATCATGACAAGAACAGAAAATAGTACCAAACCAGGGCAATCTATTTTCATGACAGGTTTGCAGCATGCATGAGGAATAGCAAATATAAGCCATTCTCATTACAGTCTGAAGACTGTAATCTCGTTGTCCTCCAAGGATGTCATTCCTGGGGCAATCATCACAGAGGGATTTTTAAGGATCATATTTCATATTTCTAGAAGTTCTTGAGCAACCCAGTTATCAGTTCCAGCTACTTCCTTAAATGAATGTAAATTATTCTTGCCAAGTCAGTTCAAGAAATACTTATCAACCGTGAATAATAGCTCTGAATATTTATGAAATGCATAAATACTTCAGAAATATTAACAACTTTTATCTGTAAAAGTCAGATTCTTCCAATCACATTGTTTGATGTGAATACAGATTTTAGTATAAAGCACTTCATTTTTTATTCAGAATTGCAGATTATGTATCTATGTATAAATAGTCCCCGAACCATTAGTTTTCATTTACATATGGAAAGCTGATGACGATGCTTAGAAGTCACAGTGAACAGTCAAATGTCCTTTATTCTTGGGAGTGTTTCATTATGTTTCTGTGCCACATGGAACCTGAAGTGGAAGGACATATTTATATGCACATTTATTAACTGAAATTAAAAATCTTGATTGGAAGGTACAGGTAGTCCCTGAGTTACAACCACAATTGAGCCAAAATTTATGTTGCTAAATGAAACATTTGTTAAGTGAGTTTGCCCCATTTTACAACTTTTCTAGCCACCATTTTTAAGTGAATCATTGCATATGTTAAGATAGTAACACGGTTGTTAAGTGAAACTGGAATCCCAATTGACTTTGCTTGTCAGAAAGTCGCAAAAGATGATCACATGACCATGGGACACTGCAGCCATCATAAATAGAAGCCAGTTGCCAAGCATCTGACTTTTGATCACATGATCACATGCTGCATCGGTCGTAAGTGTAAAAAATGATCATAAGTCACTTTTTAAAGTGCCATTGTATCTTTGAATGGTCACTTACAACGGTGAACCGTTGTAAATCGAGGACTACCTATATTTTAAGCCCTTTTTGAAAAAAAAATTTCAGATAGATCAATAAAATATTGAAAAAGAAGCTGGAATAGTGTTCACACTATTTATTTATTTTGCACTTTTTCACCATCGTATTTTCATGAGAAGAATTAGAGGGAGGAAAGATTTCTAATTCAATTCTAATTCTAATTCAAGATAAACCTCACCAAACTCGATTGCAGGAAATATAACTTTAGCAACATACAGAATACACAATACACTACCTGACTCTGCGGTTTCTCAAAAATTCTCAAAAATTCTCAAAAATTTCAACCTTGTCTACTGTTGACCTCACCCCATTCCTAAGAGGTCTGTAAGGGGCATGCATAAGTGCACCAACATGCCTACTGTTCCTGTCCTAATGTTCCCTTTTATTCTTATCTATTTCATGTATTAATAATCATGTTTATACTTATATCTGTTATCTAATACATACTCGACAAATAAATAAAATGAATCTTCTTAATAGTAGCATACTTCCACCATCTCTTCGCGAAAGAAATAGTGCAAAGGTTACAGTGAACAAAAACATCACTTGATAGCTCCATGAAGAGGTACATGAAGCAGAATGTTGAGGAAGAAAAGTTGGTGTCACCTAAATCTTCCTAGAATTCAACACCTGTCCTTCTCTCCAAGAAATCAACATAAGCTCTTCTCCCCAAATCTTGAAATGAAACTGTGGAACATGGACATTGCTGTTGTCTGATGACAGAAGGAAAGTATTTCACATCCATGGTTGTGACATCCATATTTCATCTTTGTTCAACCAGGACCCACTGAAATTGATGGAGATGTATAGAGAAATACAGGATTCCTTGACTGTGACCATTTGATAAATAAATAAATACAAAGACATTACATCAGTGATGGGTAGCCTTTTCATTCCTGCATGCCCAAAGCACACGGATGTGCATCCCCAAAATGTAATATGCGGCCCTCATGCATGCACACTGCATCCCCTGCACATGCATCCCCTCATGTACCCTGCCCCCCACGCATGCATGGCAGAGACCCAAAGACCAGCTGACCAGTGGAGTCACACACACGCATGCTGAGCTGAGGTGATGGCTCGTGTGTCCACAAAGAAAGCTGTGTGCCATGTCTGGCATGTGTGCCCATAGGGTCACCATCATGGCATTACATGCAGCCAGTGACTGTTTTAGTATGGTTTGTTGTCTTCATAGTGGTTAATCTCTTTCTACTTTGACAAAAAATGGAAACAAAATTTGTGATCAAGTTGAATGAAAACTTTAGGAAGAAAAAATTGTTTTTTCAGCACAGCAGTAATATGAAGCATAAGTAAATGTCAAGAAGAGTGATAAATTGGGGAAAGCATGCACAATATTTTCATCATTTTAGAAAAGTTATCCCAGTCAAGTCAGTGGTGTGCATTTCAAATAATAATTCACCACTGCTATGTGATCCCTCATTTCTTATATAGAATTTAGAAATGAAAAATATAAAAACAAAAGTTCTACATATGACACAAGAGGAGAAATCTACGGCATAAGCACAAGATGTGGCAAGAGCCAAATGATGTAGCCACCAGCTGTATTTACATGGAGAAAGTGTGGACAGAAATGGAATGAAAATGCATCACTATTTCTCATTTTGTTGGACTTTTACCAGTTTCCTTATTCTGCTATTTTATTGTAATGACTGTAGCCAACCAAGATTCATGTAATATTGTTCAGGGTTGCCTCTGAAATATGGAAAGTCTGCAAATTTATTCTTTCTGCACATCAGGTTACTAACAATAACATAACAGTGACCAGTTATGTAAGACTGGCGTCAGCAGATTAGGATACATCAAAGACCAAAAGAAATGTGTGTGTATGTGTGTGTTTGTATCCAATAAATCACATATTTTTAGAACTACCCCAAAAATAATTATTAAAGACACCAATTAGAGTGCCAAAACATTAAAAAGCAATGCTCCTGGAAAATGGAAGACAAATTTGTAAATACATGGAACACCCTACATTGTGATGACATGGCAGTATTGAACTTCACAATTTCCATGAAGCAGAAGAAATAACAAACTATGAATCCTAAGCAAAGGTTATCAAATCAAATAATGCACGACACACCCAGATAGTCAAAGTTATACAAGCTGTTAATACAGTTTATATAAGAGTAATATAAGTTATATTAATTACACTGGATTATATAATTATTTCTAATCTTCTTAAATCATATATTATTGGGAGGAAGATTTGTGAGCCAATAAAAGGGTGTGTGTTTTGTTTCAACTACAAAAAACATAAAGTTTGCTTGGTGATTTTGTTGCCATAGACACCTTCATAAGGCCAAATTAATAGCCTGTTTTGTCTGCTGTCATTCGGAGTCTGAATGACTATTGCTCCACAGAGTTTGTTTATTAGGGTTTCTACATATGGTACACATCTGAAACTTGTATTTGCAGAACTTTTTCCATTTTCTAGAGACACAGAGATGCATTGTGTGACAAGACCCCATTAACCAAGTATGGAAATGAAATGGAAATCATTTGATGTCTGCCCAGTATGGAGCATCATTTATTTTGAAAGATGGCACTGAAGATTTCTATCATGGCTGGGATGTTTCAAAATATATTGTTTCAAAATGTATAAACCAGAAGCCCCATATAAGAAACAAAAGTGAGATTTCCAGAACGTCTAATTTTGCTGGTATTGAAATTTTATCATTCTTACCTTCTGATCCAAAACGCCACAGTGATGCAAAAGCCATTCTGTCGTTATCTCTCTGTTCCTTTGCCTTGTTCATTTAAAGCTGGGTTTTAAAAGGCCTTTCAAGGTTCTCCCACAAATATGGTACACGAACAGCAGAATGATTTTTCCAAATGTCTCCGGGGGGGGGGGGATTCTCCAATGTCTTCTCAAAAGCAGGACTCTCAGAGCTGGTATTCAGCAGGTTCTGACCAGTTCTGGAGAACCGGTAATGGAAATTTTGAGTCATTTGGAGAACTGGCAAATACCACCTCTGACTGGCCCTGCCCCCATCTATTCTCTGCCTCCCAAATCCCATCTGATCACCTGAGTCTTCTTCCCAGCTGATTTTCTGAGCAGGTTAGTGGGGAGGGGAGGGAATGGGATTTTGCAGTAACATTTCCCCAGGAGTGGGGAGGGAATGGAGATTTTACAGTATCCTTCCTCACCAATCCACACCCACCAAGCCTTGTCCACAGAATTGGTAATAAAATTTTTTGAATCAAACCACTGGCAGGAATTCCACTTAACTGCAACAATAGCATTTTATGCTTCTCCTGACATATCCAACTCTCACTTCCATATAACAAAATAAATAGACTAGTGCTCTTATACTCAGTCACTTTCATTTCTTTCAGTAAAAGTTTATTCCTTGCACAAATCACAAATTACTCACAAACTTTGCATCAGTATTTGCATGTTTCAAAATTTCTCCATACTTTATCTTTAGTCAACATTCTGCCAGAGTACACAAATTCATCTATTTGCCATAGGTCTTTGCATTTATGGATAACTTTATTGTACTCCATTTTCAGTATCAAATCTAACTACATTGTTCCTCTGATATATTAATTTTCAGTACTATACTCTTTATGCATCATTCAACTTATACCTATGACTCTTTCTGCAAATTATTTGTGTCCTCAACCAACAACAAGGTATCACTTGCATTCAAAAATATGCATGCATTCAGGCTGCCAACCATACATTTCTGTCACCACAAGTGATTCTTTATCCATTAATATATTAAACAACAAAGGGAGCATCACATATTCTAGTCTTATTCCCTTGTCAATGCTGAACCATTTGCTATGCGTTCATTCATTTTCAATGATATTTTCTACCATTGTACACAGTTTTACTGCATTCAGCAACCAGCCTTCAATTCCATATTTATGTATTTCCATAATTCAAGTATATTCACTTTATCATACAGTATCTGTTATCTAAATCAGCAAATGTAATATAGATATTTTCACTTTCGTATATTTCTCAATGACTTGATTAAGAGTAAAAATCTGCCCTTCAAATCACAAATTTTGTTCATTGCAACCTTTGATATTCTTTTGATCTGAATTCTGCCAACATTCTTTCCACTTAACAAATTGATCGTTCTCTCTTTGTATATATATTTAACTTATTCTTGTTACCTTCTCATTGTACAGGGAAACAGAGCAATCCTCCAATTGCCAAGAACAAAAATACAATTCACAACTCTTTTTTTCTTTTACAGCCTTTCAAATATTGGAAGTCTGCTCTCACATTCCCTCTCTCACCCTCTCTTTTTAAAAAACCAGTTCCTTTAAACTTTCTTCATAGGATTTAACCTCCAGACCCTTCAGCATCTTTACTGTTCTTGTGTGCATCATTTCCCATTCTTCAATATTCTTCTTATATTGTGACAACTAGAACTGGATTCCAGGTGTGACATAATGCACATTGATTTATCCCAGCATAAACTGGGATCATCACTTTCTGTGAACTTGACCCTACAACTCTGTTAAAGCAGCCCAAGATTATATTACCTCATATGTTTCATACACTGCTGGTTTTCACAAAATACAGAACCTTAAATTTCTCATCATTGAACTGCATGTAGTTATTTGGGGTCCAGTATTTTAGCCTACCAGGTTCCTTCATCCCTCAGCCTATCTCCTGAGGTGTTTACAAATTTGGTGAGCATCCCTTCTATCCATTTGTCTAAGTTATTTGTGAACATGTGGAAGAGCACTGGGCCCAGTACTCTGAACTCTGTGGTCATCCAACTGCCTCCTCCCTCTATGTAAATATCAATCCTTTAAAGACCATGTTTTGAGCATAATTTTTCAACCAACTATAAATCCATTTGGAGGCTAACTTTATCAGATGCATTAGTTAAACCTAAGTATGTTGCATTCACAGGCTTCCTTGGTCCATTAAGTCACTTTATCATAAAAAGCAATAAGATTTGTCTGTTATATTTATATATTTAATGAGCATATGTGCTTGTGTCTTTCTAAGTGATTCAAAACCCACTGTTTGATTATCTTTCTCAGATTTTCTCAGATTTTCCCTTACTGATGTCAAGCTGGTTCATCCTTGATGTCTTGTAGATGGATCGATGACATCAGCAAGAATTGTCGACCCAATTTGCAAAGGATTGTAAAGGTTTGTATCAGGATTTTATTGGTTGGAAACATGCAGAAGAGGCCTTCCTCCTGCAGTAGATAGACAATAGCTAAGATGATGATGATGATGATGATGATGATGATGATGATGATGATGATGATGTAAACCATTTTTCCATATCTGTTCTTCATTTCAATGAGGATTTTTCAGTTTGCAGCAACCAGTTCCCTTTTTTCATGCATCACGTTAGCACACCACCACATACTTCAATGATTCTGCAACACAATTCTTTTCATTGTTCTAAGCAGCTCCCATGGCCTTTTTCTTGGATCCATCTTTTCATTCTATGGAAGAATTTTCTAAATAATTTTTCATACAAAACACATATTTTCATTCTTGACGTCATTCTACTTTCATTCTACTTTATTCACTTGTCTCCTTCTTTTACTTTTTACTTTTCTTGCATCTTTCTCTAACTGTAAAATATACAATATGTACTTATATCTTTCATTGATTCTCCTAAACTTTCATCATACAAAAAAATCAATCAACCATGCTTTGAATACACAATGATTTCTTTGCCATATATGAATATAATATTAGCACTAGCATTTAGACTTATATACTGCTTTACAGTGCTTTACAACCCTTTCTAAGTAGTTTATAGTGTCAACATATTGCCCCCAACAATTTGGGTCCTCGTTTTATCCACCTTTGAAGGATGAAAGGCTGACTCAACCTGAAGCCTGGTGAGATTTGAACTGCCAAATTGCAGGTAGTTAGCATTCAGCAGAAGTAGCCTGAAGTACTGCATTCTAACCACTGTGCCACCATGGCTTGTATGCTTAAATTACACCTTGGAAACAAACTTTTTCTGAGTAGATACTCTTCAATTGCCATTTTTATTCTTTACAGGGTCTCAGTTCTCCTCTCTATACTTTCCAATCTCATTTACATTCATCTTAAATATTTAATAGCCAAACTCTTTCAACAGAGAATTAAATTAAATGAGATTTTGTCTTACTTGTTTTAAACCTGAGATTAAGAAGCAGCATCCAAAACCTAAAAGTCTCCATATTCTTCTTTCTCTTTTCTCCTAATATAGAATCCTGCACAATACTCTTCCATTTATTTTAAACTTCATTACAAAATATTTTTGAAGAAAAAAAAGAATCTTCTTTAAAGAAACAAAAAATAATCAGAAAATTGGTCAGCTACTCATGCAAAAGAGATCTTTCACAGGATGGACACTGCATTCTTGAACTACAGGATTGTTCGGATAATAATTAGAGGCTTTTCTTGCTATCCAGCCAAAACTGATTGTCATCTTGTCAATTATTACTGTGTGAAATTGGCTTCACTCTATTTCTTGTTAAGGTAGCCAGAAAATAAATTCAAAAATAAATATCAGCGAAGAGCCAGGCTAGACAAACCTAACCTAAAAGCAATACATGAAAAAGTAAAAAGAAAGGGAAGGAGGGAAGAAGGAAGGAAGGAAGGAAGGAAGGAAGGAAGGAAGGAAGGGAGGGAGGGAGGGAGGGAGGGAGGGAGGAAAGAAGAAAGGAAGGAAGGATCATTATAGACTACCAGTGTGAGTCTTAAATTCAGCTTCAGAATGCTAGTCAACACAACACACATACTATTTTTATTTATTTATTTTGTTAGTTTTCATGACTGCCCATTTTAAGCAAATAACTCTAGGTAGCTAACAAACCATAAAAGTCAAACAAGCATATAAAGACACTAAAGAAAAAAAAAAGCAATAAAAATACTACCAAAA
Source organism: Laticauda colubrina (assembly GCA_015471245.1). Lineage (NCBI taxonomy): Eukaryota > Metazoa > Chordata > Lepidosauria > Squamata > Elapidae > Laticauda > Laticauda colubrina. The sequence continues at coordinate 39,349,132 of BLBF01000002.1, forward strand.
GAACTGTCAAATGAAGAAAACTCCACAAATTAAACTCCAATAGCAGCATGGCCCTAAATCCTGAGGAAAAATCCAGGTTTGAAGGCTTTCCAGAATGTAGCCCTTTTCTTCCCTGCAAGTTAATATAGTTATTGTGAATGCAGACTGTTAGTGGACAGAATGTCATGAGGTTTGTAAGGTCAAGATAGAAGTCAGAGAAGAATCATGATTTCAGATTGATAAAATAATACAATTAATTTGTAAGACAAGCAGAAATTATTGGCTCCGTAAATGAAGGAAAGAATAAAACCAGCTGACTGAGCTATTTTATACTGTGGTCAACCATTTTGAAGGATGAAAACAGAATTCTTTCAAAAGCTCAAAAGAAAGTGGAACGCCAAGTGTCAAGGAAATCAGATATTACTTTTTCCTGATATCTTGCCAAAACTGAGCTGAAGAGATGGACTGTTCTTTCAGTAAAGAAACGTCCTGTCAAAACTGTGGAGGTGGCTACTCCAGTCTTGCCCAAAATAAGGATGAACTGGGAAAATAAAAGCAGTGCTTTCAATCTTCACAGTGCTTCATTAATGCGAGCTTCATTCATCATAACAAGGCACAGCCTGATGCAATGCCTCAAGGATAGATATTTCCTGGATTTCTAATGGTTTATTTCAAATCTGCTGAAAGTGAATTCATTCAGAGAGATCTGAATTTTAGCTTAAGTTTATGACTCCCCTTTATGTCATTCTCAGCTTTATAGATCCTTTTTGCAGTAAAGAAATGTCTGATTCTTTCAAGGACTGTGTCCAAGTGACCTTAGCATATAATGTTTGTAAAGGGCAACTGGGACATGAAATATAGACATGGTGGCTGCTTCCTCATACATAGGCAGCTCTATTCACAGAAGGAAATGAGACACTTAAAGAAGGAAGATTGTGATGCAGTGCCAAAAAATTGTTCTGTGTTTCATTCTCATTCAGTTTGTTAGACAATCAATTATAATCTAGCTTTCTTTGCACAATCATCTCTCCATCAGCCTTCTGAGCTTTCTTCCCTTCAGTAAATTTCCACAAGGAAGACATCCTGAGGGAGCACTTCCTTTGAACCTTTTTTTCAGATCAGAAATTGTGGGCAGCAAGGGAAGGGCAGAGAAATGAAACATGCCATGGAGGTGGCTTCCTGCCACCTCCCAACAAAGAAGTCAGCACAAAAAGACTTCCAAAAGAAATTCTGAAGCATCCTGGAAATGAGTTAGAAAGATGGAAATGGCTTTCATAGGATAGAGGGAAAACCTTGGGAGATAGTAAAATCTGCATTTCATCTTTGTATCAATAGATTCTATTCTCAGGAATTAAGTGGAAGCATGTTTATGTACAACTGATTTAACAAATTAAATCAGAACAAGTTTGTGCAGTATGTACATGGTCCATGGACCATGTACATACTTGTTTTAATGTTTCATTAAAACAAGCAGATTTGTTTAGACTTTCCTATTTTGTATGTTACCAGATCAGCTATTTTCTGTTTCTTTCTTAAACAGATAATTTGCTTTCTCTATTTGAGATGAATTATATCCAATGAAATGCTCTAGGTGATTTTTGAATTAGATTAAAAAAAAATATTATTCATTTGTTTAGTTCAGTAGATTTAAATGATTGCTAATCTCACTGGTGTGAATCTGAGCAGATGGCATGAATTAAAAACACAGTATCAATATGATGTATTAAACAATATATTTCTCAGCCAACTAAACACAAAACACTACACAATGGAAGTATGGACTCAATTATTATCCTGGACCCCATGCCTGGGAAAACAGTCAGTTCTTCATGGCTTTCTGAAAAGGGAGCAAAGTTGGGGCATTAAGGTATTCCAGAGGGCAGGCACAGCTATGGAAAAATCAACTTCCTGAGTCTGACTAGATGACAGTCCTAACAGATGGAACACAGAGCATGTTCCTCCTGCTCAGCCTGATGGGATAGATAGAAACAATGAGTGTAAGACTAGATTGTATACCTAACAACTGCACCAGAAGCAAATTAGATGCCAATATTGCTCACAGAGCAAAGTTGTAATGTGGGCACAGTGAGACATACCACAATTGCCCACATTATAGCATTCTTGACAAATTGAAGCTTCTGGATGTTTCCAAGGGCACTTGGTACACAATACAAAGAGCTACAAAGAGTGAAATTGATGCATAACACAAAACTATTCAAAGGCTCCCTGGCTATAGCTTCCAGAAGCTTTTCACACAGGATTTGGGCATCCAGTAAACCCCCAAATTCTGCAACAGCTTTGTCTGTAAGAAAGAAAACAAGGAAATCACCAGATCCATGGGGCTTTAATGCTCACAGATGCTCTCAAGCATCTGAACAATGATGCTCTCATCTTGCTAGGGCTGGGCTGAAGCTGAACTTTAGTTGTTCATCCCCATCTAGACTCCCATAGCTTGGGAGTCTATATGGGAGTCTAGATTGGGAGTCTGGAAGGGAATCACAGTTATTAATAAGAATATGCAGCTAGTTGCAGCTAGTGTTAAACATATTAAGTTTCATTTACCTATGAAGGAGGTAATGTAAATTTTATTGTAATCAATAGATTTGAAATGCACTTACACAGAGATGATTTACTGTCCATCCAGAAAGCATTGTATGGTTAAAGACAGGGTTGGGATTCAAATTTTTTAACAACTGGTTCTGTGGGCTTAGTTGGTAGGCGTGGCTTGGTGGTCATGTGACTGGGTGGATGTGGCTTGGGGATCATATTATTGGCTGGATGTGGCCAACTCAATATCACTCACATCAAGCCACGCATCTCTTTGCCTGGCCTCTCATGACTGTGGGGATGCTGCAACAGTCGTAAATGTGAAAAATAGTCATAAGTCACTTTTTTCAGTGCCATTGTAACTTTGAATGGTCATTCCACACAAGCAAAGTACTACCAAAGGAGGAGAAAAAAATTCCAGAGAAGTTCCTGAGACAGGAAGTCTAGTCCTGCCAAGAATGTAATAAGGGTTAACGGAGAGGCAGTTTCTGTAAGCAACACCAGAATGTTTCCTTCCTGCCTTCCATACAGGATTAGGCCAGTAATTTCTTCTAACAACCAGTTCTCCAAACTGCTTAGAATGTTAATAACCGGTTCTCGTGAATAGGTGTAAACTGGTAGAATCCCACCCCTGGTTAAAGAGCAATCCTCAAGATACATCACAGGAATACCACTTTCTGCTAAACCCAGGAAGCCATCCAGGTTTATAAATCTGAACTTAAGTTAACTCTGAGATGACAACTCAACTTAAATACAAATCAGGGCTGGTGTTTGGCAGCTTCTTTCATGAGCTGTTACCTTTGTATGTTGAAAATGCAGCTTCATATGTTAAAAATGTTCCTCACAACACATTATAAAGGATGAAGTTGAGAAAGCTACTTTATGAAAGATGGTTATGCTTGGCTGTAAAGTTACCAAAAAGGAATATCCATTCAATGCTGTAATGTGATGTGAAACTTGGAATGTTGGACTCTACAAATGTATACTTTGTCTATAGTAATAATTATACCTAATACTGCCACCAGGGGTCATTATAAGGTTATAATTAGCAACTGTTTTATAATGCTATTACAAGAAGGTCCCCCCTTCCCTGCCCCCCTTTAATTATTTGCTCTTTTAAAACATTTGTTATGGTTAAATATTGGCAAACCCTAATGCCAGGAATGAAAAAAACCAAATTACCAAGAATCAGATTTTCCTTCATACCTTTCCATAAAGTTGCTTGTTCAAGTCGCAGATGCCAAAGAGGCAGAAAAAATCTCATGAAAAAAAAAATATCAAAATATTTTTTTAAATGATGCAATAATCTATCACCACATGCTCTGATTACCAAGAATCAATAATTTTTAAGGGGATTGTATTAATTTTGACACTGTCATGCCAAACCAGGTTCCATTAAAATGTATTTAACAATATTCAGTATCTTGTATTTGCATTGTCTGATGTTTGATGATTGTTTGAGGTTATGCATTTAGTCTATCTCAGCCTTCTAAAAATGGGGCTGTTATAAAAATAGAAGCAAGAGGAATCTTACTGTCCTCAGATGCTTCCATAAACTCCAAATTACCTAGTATTGAAGCTGGTTCTATCTGGCAGGCAACAGACACTGAAGTCAAGGAGCAAATAGAGGTAGGAATATCATCTGGTTTCAAACTAGTCTGTTTCTTTTAGCTCAGGGGTGTCAAAGTTGCAGCCTGAAGGCTAGAAGGCCACAGACTGGCCACACCTCCTGTTTTAGCAAAGGGGAAAAAGTCATGATACGTCACATGATGACAACATGATGCCGCAAGTTTGCCACACATGTTTTAGATAAAGTCAGGGGTGGGATTCAAATTTCTTAACAACCAGTTCTGTGGGCATGGCCTAATTTGTGGGTGTGGCTTGGTGGTCACGTGACTGACTGGACATGGCTTGTATGTAAATAATGTAAATATTTAATTTTTTATTTAAAAATGAGCAACTTTTACCCAAAATCAAGCAAAGCAGGCAGGCAGATTGAGTTGCTCACAGAATCACAGATTCCCTTAGAGATCAATCTATGTGCAGTCTGCTACCTGAGTCTGTCACATAAAATTTGCTAGCAAACAAACTCACAAAATTAACTCACAACACACCACGTATGTAAACATTGATTTTTTTTATTTAAAAAAGAGCAACTTTTACCCAAAATAAGGCAAAGCAGGCATTGACTTGCTCACAGAATCACAGATTTACTTAGAGATCTATCTATCTGCAATCTTCTACCTGAGTCTGCACTGAAAAATAGAAAAATAGAAGCTTTAGTCCTAAGGAACTTTCAGTTCTGCTTTTAGATTAGCTAGAAAGCAAGAGATCCAATGATTTTCTGCTTTCTAGCTAATCTAAATCTCCAGGCACAGCAGAACAACTGATTATCGGGGGAAAAAAGGGGAAAATAGCAACTTAGGAGACAAGTTTGATGGTACGCATGCCAAGTAAGGAGTGAGTGGGCAGGGATGGAGGGGTGGGGCCAGCCAGGGGTGCAATTTGCCAGTTCTCCGAACTGGGCAGAATCATAACAACTGGATCTATAGAACCAATCTGACCAGGTAGAATCCTATCCCTGGATAAAGTGAAGTTCATTGTTTCATCACTACTACTAAAAATGTTACTAACCTGAAAGACATTTGTATCTGGAATGTGAGAAAGTGCCATTCTTTATCTTTGAAAGCAAAATGTCTTTTTAGGTGATTTACCTCAAGATTATTGACATAGATTCCATAGATCCTTTGCATAAACAAGTAATAGATCATAATACTTTATGATTGGATCACCCTATTTAATTGTTCATAACTAAATAGCATGCCTTTGATTACTTCAAATTGTAATCAGACTGTTTTAACTATACTTGCATAAGGAGATTCTAGGGCTGCAAAAATGCAGAAAGCAGCAATCAACAGAATACCTTCCCTATGAGAATAGTCTAGAATGTATGGGAAATCACCTTGGGGGGAAAAACTTACTAAAAGAGAGCATGATTAAGATCCATAAAATAATGCACAGCATGGGAAAAAATAGCAGGCATTTTTTCCCTCTATTCTTTATCCAGTGAAGCTGATGGGAAGTAAATTTCAACAGACCAAGAAAAATTTCTTCACAGAGTGCATAATTAGCTGTATAGTTCATTGCTACCAGATGTATGAATGCAGAAATCTAGGTCAGTTTTAAAAGAGGATTAGATACATTCAAAGGACAAATCTTTTAAGGATTACTGATTTTGAAAATTCAGTATTACATCCAAGTTGGAGTAGCATCACTCTCCAAACACCAGATGCAAAAGAGACCACTTGTCTCCTGCTTGACCAACTCAGAAGCATATAGTTGGTCATGGTTTGGCTAAATGTCCTTGACCTAATCCATCTTGCAAGTTCTGTTGTTCTTATATAGAAATTTCAACTGCATAACTTTGGTTATTAGACCAGAGATTCTGGTACAATTAAAGCTGTTGACATATATATTATAGTCCATTGGTGGCTAACCTTTTGGGGTTCTTGTGCCAAAAATTGTGCATGCACTCATGTGTGCACGTTCACGTGCCAGCACCTAGAAGACAATGAGCACACACCCCCCACAGCCTCGGCGAACGCGTACACGATCCCTCCATGCCACTGCACATGTGCGTGCCTCCCAGCTGATTTTTAGTCCGTTTGAAGCCTTTTTTGGCCTTCCAGAGGTCAAGGGAAGCCTCTGCAGCCTTTGTAGGCTGAAAGATAGGCCTGTTTCATCACTTCCAGTATTTCCAGAAATACAGGAAGTGACAAAACTGGCCTGTTTTTCGGCCTCCAAAGGCTGCAGAGGCTTCCCTTGAGCCCCTGAAAGACTGAAAAAGGCCTAAAACAGGCCAAAAATCAGCTGGGAGGCACGCATATGCACAGTGAGATAAGTTTGGTTCACCATCATGGTTATAATCTATTAGAGTATCAGTGAGAATATCTGTATAGTAATGTGATTCAAGCTATTGCCTACACTGAACTAGAAAATTTATATATACAGTACTCAGAGATCTAACAGAAAAATCCAGATAAACCATGTTTTCTTAACCTAATGGGATAAGTAATATACTGATTTTCCTCCTATTCCAGAAGAGCTTTTCCAGAAACTTATTTTTAGGAAATCTTTCAGTGGGCATCTTTAGTTTTTGTGGAGTGTTCTGCTCAATAGGGATTGGGATAGCAATTTCTAGAATCTTTTCCAGGAAACCAAAGAATGCTTCAAAAGATGTTCTAAAAAGGATGCATTACTCCTTAAGATATTTGGATATTGGAAAAAAAATGTCTTTCCAAAGTTGGGAATTGCCCACCATCATGGTTTCGATGTCTCAAAGTAAATTTCTGATAAATTAATGATCACTAATGAAACATCAAGAAATATGTTGTCTAGCCCAAGGTCACTAAACCCTGAAGCTCAGCATGGTCCAACAGATACTGGCTGTGAAATCCTATATTAATCTGTGGGAATATTTGCAAAGGCTTTTTAGGTGATCACTAAAACTAAAAGGTTTCTAATTTCTGAAAGTTATTGAACCATATCCACGTTTTCATCTCCTACATATTGCTTTGTCATCGCATGTGGGAATACTGGTTTATGAGAATATACTTTTTCTATAAGAGTATTCATGTTTTCCTTTTTTTCTTTCTTCAATTTCTATTTTAAAAAACTATTTTAAAAAGTAATTAAATTTCCTACTCTGAGAGGCAAATAAAACCAAATAAATTATGACAAGATACTCTCTAATCAGGAGAAAGTCTTACCAGAATTGATCATTTCCTGAAAGAAATCAGTTTCACTGAAACAAAATGTAATATAATGGTGGGTTTTCAATTTCTGTTTATTTTTGAGGAAAAACTTTTCTTTGTAGGCAGATGGTGGCAATGGCTTTTTATGTATATTATTCTTCAAGATGCCATCTTGACTTTTTGAAAAAAAAATCTTCTCCATTTTGGATACCTCCAACTGCAAGGTTCTACCAACACACTGTTTTTGTTATGTATTATTTCTTGGAATCAATATATGATAGCATATTATTATTAACAATAATCACATGATCATTCCAAGATCTGCTGCAAAGGGGAAGTTATATTGTGAATGAACAGGGTTTTTTTTCTTTAACAAAAAGGTCAGCTGCTTTGTATATTTTCAAAGGAAATATATCCCTTTTTACCTCTAAGTAGGCCAGATTATAAAAAGAAAACATTGAAAATAAATCCACCAGTGTGGAAATCCACTCTGCAAATTTGAAAGTAAAATGGACTGGATATATATGAGTCTTCAGGCCTCTATTAATAATTAGTGGTATTTTTATGTCATCCAAAATCTACTGCCTAAGATACCTGCGTAATGGTGAGGCCAGCCCTGGAACAAATTAAGGAACATCAATTAAGGAACATTTTGTCTGTGCCAATTGGAATAAGCACTGGGACATTTTAGCTACAATTCCCAGCTCTTGCTTTTCCAGTAAATGTGGGGTATACAGAGCACTCTTGAATACCAAAGTTGTGGTTTTCTCCTGTGAAAAGAATTGGAAACCATATTCTAAGTGGGCAAAATTGCCTTCATTCCTCTGTAAATTAAGACTCCAGAAAGCATGCAATACAGATCTCTGCCTTTAAGTTACCATGTCTTATGTAAGAGAAGGAATCAGTGTGAAAGAAGAATGACTGACATCCCACTCTGCTGATGTGTAGAAAGGGACATTGCCTTTTTGATACTGTATGATCTCAACATGGCAAGCTCTTCTGGCAAAGATTAGAATTCTTCCTGCCACAAAAGCTGTATTAAGCAACTTTTCCTGAATATACAGATCCTGTTTCTTGTCCTGAGAAAAAGAAGTCTGATGAGACCTTTGAAAGTTTTGGAACTTGATTCATAATGTCAGTGTATTTGGAAAGCTACACTTAATCAGCATTCAGAGAAAACATTTTACATCAATTTCTTTATTCCAAACTTCTATGCATTCCTGAAGATTCAGAAAAGCATTCTAGGGGACTGAGAATATAGAATTCAATCTGTAAAATATTTTATATAGTTAGTGAAAAGATTTAAAATGAAATTTAATAAATCATATTCAAAGCATTATTTAATATTTCAAATCAATACATATTTAAAACATCTGATTCTCCCCCCCAATCCTCAGTTAGAGTGACTGACTTACATTAACATTTTTGAAAATCTAAATGAATCATTCCAAATTCATTACCAATTAGCAACTGATAAGAGTTTTGGCATCATTTGCCTTCACTTATCCTACATCACTTATCACATTTTGGATTAAGCATTGTGGTGATTCCAATCATTCCTGGAGGAATAGCCCAGAAGATGATAATGGGAAATTTTAGCTACTGTTATTGGTCTACAAAGCATTACAATAAACTCTCTTGTTCTCTATGGTTTTCAATGTATATCTGGAAAAAGCCATTCACAAATCTGGGTTCAAGTAACAATGAGTCTATAAGAGCTGGTACTCAGCTCTGCCTCTCATTTGTATCCAGACAAATCTATGGAATTCTGGAATTAGGAATTGTAAGCTTCTGTAGAAGATAGAGTAGAAAGAAGACAAGACTTCATCCAGATGATAAAAGTGTATACTGAATACTACAGATCGATATTTATCATTGGATTTAGATAGTGATTAAAAGCCTAATGAAACTTGATGAAGTTAAGCTGCTGTTAGAAGGTGATAGTTTGTTTTGGTTATCTGTCCATGCATGACGTGGAATATGTGAAATATGGTTACTTGACTGTTGGTGAAGTGACCTGTTAGATCATATAAACCTATACTGCAAAAATTTATGCATTTCCAATCAAATTTATGCATTTCCAATCCAATTTAAGCTACTAATGTAATATTGTACACTGTTTGGAAGCAAGCTATTCATATAAATCTATTCATATAAATTTAAGGTCAGTGATGAACATTTTTTTCATTCCTTCTACCCATCCCATTCCACCCTAAGGGTCCTTCTACATTAATTCTACACATCCGAAATAGTTTCAAATCTATGATTATCAGATCCCACCACAGCAAGTTTTTGAGAAGGTCTTTTCCTGATTGGATTTTATTGAACAGTTTCATTCATTCATTCATTCATTCATTCATTCATTCATTCATTCGTTTATTTAACTTTTAAACTGCCCATCTTGCCAGGGCAACTTTAGGCGGTTTACAGTCATTCATTAAAAATGCCAAATAAAACATTAAAACAATAAATAAAGACATAAATTTAAAGTTAAGTTAAAATTCAGTTGACCAAGATAGAGAGGAAAAGAGCAAAATGTCCATGGGATGGGATCTGTCTAACCCATTAACCATCTCCTGGATGCCATTCCCCCATGGGATCCCAGGTCAGTTGGCAGAGCCAGGTCTTAAGTCCCTTTTAAAAGGCCAAAAAGATACATGAGGATCTCACCTTGGTTGGGGGCACAATGTTCAAGAGCAGCAGTTGCCAACTGGTGGGCCGTGGCCCACTGGTGGGCTGTGAGAAAATTTTTGTGGGCCGTGGAGAAATCTCACCCCCAGAGCACCCCCACAAATCCAGGCTGTGCAGAAACACAAGGTTGCACTGCCCACATGGCCCCCAGGAACCCTCCCCGCCCACATACTCCTTACCTGGTAAACTTGCCTGCTAAATTGCTGTTTTCCTTTTTTCTGACCATCATCTGTTCTGCTGTGCCGGGAGATTTAGATTAGCTAGGAACCAGGAAATGGTTGGATTTCTTGCTTTCGAACTAGTCTTTAGATCTTCACCTCAGCACAGCCAAACCTCCCTTAGGACTGAAGGTTTGCTTGCAAGAAAATTCAGTGCAGACTCACGGCAAGCAAATTTGAGAGACTGAGCTAGCTAATGGCAGATAGATAGATTTCTGAATGATTCTGTGAGCAACTCAATCTGCCTGCTTTGCCTGATTTTGGGTAAAAGTTGCTCTTTTTTAAATAAAAAATTCAGCATTTACATGCATGGTGTGTTATTAGTTAATTTTATGAGTTTGCTTGCAAGCAAATTTTATGTGACAGACTGAGCTAGCCAATGGTAGATAGATAGATTTCTGAATGAATCTGTAATTCTGTGAGCAATTCAATCTGCCTGCTTTGCCTAATTTTGAGTAAAACTTACTCTTTTTTAATAAAAAAGATCAATATTTATATAAATATTTATAATATTTACATACAAGCCATACCCAGCCAGTCACATGACCACCAAGCCACACCCACAAATTAGGTCATGCCCACAGAACCAGTTAGTGGTCCCTGGGATCTAAAATTATGAGTTTGGTGGTCCCTGAGGTCCAAAAGTTTGTGACCCCTGTTCCAGAGGGTGGCTACCATAGTAGAAAAGCCTTTTTATTCTGGAACCTACCAGCCCAAATCCCTTGATTGCAGCAAGCCTATTCTGCTAGCCTGGGTGGGATGGGCTATAACCTGAACCGTGGATTCAAATTTTTTACTACCGGTTATGTGGGCGTGGCTTGGTGGGCATGGTAGAGGAAAGAAACTGAAATATCTCCATTGCCTCCTACTCTTGGGAGAAGGTTACTGCAAAATTCTATTCCCTCCCCACCCCACTAACCTGCTTTCAAGCTCTGTTCTCCTGTTCAGGGCAATAAAAGAAGATCAGCTGGGACTCAGGAGACAGAGAATAGATGGGGGTAGGACAAGTCAGAGATGGTATTTGCAAGTTCTCCAAACTACTCAAAATTTCCACTACTGGTTCACCAGAACTGGTCAGAACCTGTTGAATACCATCTCTGATTGAATTGTATACAAAAGCAAACTGGCAACTAGTACATCTCGCAGAACAGCAGTACAACATGGGCTGCCTGAAGGTCCCAAGAACTGATAATGTGGCTGTATTGTGTAGGAGTTGAAACTTCTGAATACTCTTCAAGGATACCCCATGTAGACTGCATTGCAATATCCAACCAGGCTTGGAGTTAACCAGGCTTAAATTACTGAATGCAGGAACTCCCAGTCCAGAAAAAGGTGCAGCTGTTACAGAACATGAAGTTGCACAGCAGTTCTCCTGCTGATTATGTTCATCATGATGTAAATTAGAATACCTTCCATTAAGATCCAGATTGATGATATTCCCAGTGTACCAATGTATTAATTGTCCATCCTGGGTTTAACATACAAACTATAATTCAACCAGTTACAAATACTGACTACAAAATGAAGTTACAGTTTACATTGTACCTTCTAACTTTAATACTAGTCATCATTTTGTGAAAAGTGGACAGATTTGTGCATTAAGGAAACAGAATTACAGTCTAAACAGAAGTGTTCAAACTTGTTATCAAAGATCCCTGAACAAATAGGGAGGCTGGTAACATTCTTGTCTCTGGCTTATTTTCCCTCCCTTCATTTCAGGTTGCTGAAGATCTCCAGCAGCTTCCCTGCTTGCAATTCTTATTTGACCTTTTTGTTACCAAGTTATTGAGGAAACTTTAAATAGTTCTTTATGAGATCTCAGTAGGCATTTCAATCTTCAATTTAGGGCAAGTTCTTCTTATAATCCAACAAATCAGCATATACAAGATGACCCACAGCTTAGTGTTTATTTCAGCCTCAAATATCTATTGTCTTTCACAGTAGGAAAAGGAGAACATGGCATAGAGAAGAAAAACAATTTATTAAAACTGCTGGGGAGCAAACCAAACTTTGAATTCTTATACCTAGATGTCCTTGTGGATCTTCTTTAACTTTTTAGTTAGTATTAATGCTACAAACATGAAATAGTTCTCTTTCAGGTCCTTTCAACCCTCACCAATAACAGGATGCACATTAAACTTTCTTCATGACTTTTTCAAAAACTCTGCAGATGGAAAATAAGATACTAATAGAGAATTTTGTTCTTCATATTGTGTCAATATTTCCTTTGCAGGTAGTATTTGCTTAATAACAGTTGCTTAATTGGTTAGCTTAAGTTAAATTAGTGACTTCCCTAAGAATTACTTGCAACCCATTTGTTCTGTATATAAAATAGTAGACTCCTAAATGCAAGGTTCTGATTGGTCAAATATTTTGAAGGGGGATTGGTTTAAAAAAGAACCAATCCACATAGCTGCTCAAAGGTGGCAAATATCAAATGCCTGTCATTGGTTACAAGCCGGCAGAGAAAATACTATAAAAGGCTGCCGCAGCTTGAGCCAATGTTCCGTTTTGCAACTGTACTTCAAATAAAGACTTTGTTGTTGGAACCCAGTCTACCTCGCGTTTTTCCGAATGGAACACTGGTGACGAGGATGGGATCGTCCTAAACATGAGACTGAGCACACGGTGACAGACAAACCAGACAAAGAGCAATGGCCGGAAACAATGCGCCGCCCGCACCCTTCAACCCCAATGAAGAAGATTGGGAATCTTACGTAGACCGTTTCCAGATGTACCTGGAGAGCAATGAGATGGAGGAAATCTCAGATCAGCGAAAAAGAGCTGTTTTCTTGACACACTGTGGGCCCGTGATTTTTAAAATGGCCAAGGCTTTGGCAAAGCCCCGAGAAGTCAAACAATTGACGTGGAGCTCCAAAGAACATTAAAGGCCCATTATGCACCGGTGGTGTCAAACCTAATAAAGCGGCACAAGTTTTATCAGAGAGACCAGAAAGAAGGCGAAACCATCGCTGATTTTGTAGCCGCCCTACACCAAATAAGGGGAGCGTGCGAGTTTCTTAACTTAGATGAAGCGATGCGGGATCGAGTGATATTGGGGTTAAGAGACTCAACTATACAGAGCAAGCTACTGAACAAACCCAACATATCAGTAGCCGAAGCTATTGCAGAAGCCTCAGCTGCTGAAGCCGCCAAAAAATCGGCAGATAAGATGAAACAAATGAATGCAAGCAACGAAAGCCTGGCCAGAGGAAAAAAACAATCTCCCACAACCACTCATTATGAAGAACTCGAGGAGACTTCAGAATCCGGGGAGGAAGACAACGAAATCCACTGCCTATACGCTAACAAGAAAGGGCGCGAAAATAGAAATCGGTGGGAATGTGCTGGCTGCGGGGGAAACCATCCCCGAGCCGATTGCAGATTCCTCAATGCCATTTGCAGAGCATGCAAGAAAAGGGGGCATATTGAGAAAGTCTGCAGAAACAAAAAGAATTACAGCCCAAAGAGATGAAATGACTCCCCAGCAAAGCCTGAGCCAAGACTCTCCGAGAGAAAGTGGCAGTGAAACAGGGAAGCCACTAACCAGGAGAAAGCATACCAAACTTTCACTATCGGAAGCGCTCAGACGGAAAGCGGGAAGAAAGTAAAAATAGTTGTAAAAATCGAAGACAGCCCCTGCGAAATGGAAGTTGACTCTGGATCGTTCCTATCCATGGTGTCATGGGATATCCTCAAAAAACTAATTCCAGACATCAAAATTAAGGAACTCCAGAGACAAAAACTAACCCTCAAAGATTATCAAGGAAACCGAATTCCTGTAATCGGCCTGGGACATTTTCGAGTCGCTTACAGGCAACATGTCGCAGTACTAACATTAACGATAGTCGACCAAGATCAACCAAGCCTCCTGGGTATCGAATGGTTCGCACCATTGGGCATCGGGATGACCGGAGTAGACTGGGTGACCGCAACTGACTGGGAAGAAGACCTGATCCAAGAATTCCAGGACATCTTTGATGGCTCCCTAGGCAGGTATCGGGGGACCCCCATTTCTTTTAGTCTAGACCCACAGATAACCCCTAAAAGACTAAAGGCCAGACGGGTTCCTTTTGCTTTAAAAGCAAAAATAGAGGAACAACTAAATAAATTAATAGATCAAGGGGTTTTAGAACCGGTCGACCATGCTAGATGAGAAACACCAATTGTGACACCAATTAAGCCAGACGGGTCGGTTCGAATCTGTGGCAACTACAAGGCTACCCTGAACCACGCGCTGCAACAAAGCGCATACCCAGTGCCAGTTGTGCAACATCTACTGCACTCTCCTGGGGGAGGAAAAGTTTTCGCTAAACTAGACCTAGCACAAGCGTACCAACAACTCCCAGTAGACCCCTTAACGGCGGAAGCACAAACAATAGTGACGCACAAAGGGGCATTCAAATGTAACAGACTCCAATTTGGAGTAAGCGTAGCCCCAGGCGTTTTCCAGAGCTTCATGGAACGCTTGTTAAATGGCATAAAAGGGGTCGTGCCATACTTTGACGACGTCCTAATTTCAGCCAAAGATGCAACACAGCTTAAAAAAAGACCCGAAGAGGTCCTAAATAAATTCAGAGAATCTGGCCTTAAAGTAAAGAAAGAAAAGTGCTGCCTAATGACTGATCGCGTCGAGTTTTTAGGATATTTAATTGATGGAGAGGGCATACACCCCACCGAAAAAAAAGTCAGAGCTATAAAAGACGCACCAGAACCAAGGAATAAAACTGAGCTGCAGGCATTTTTGGGACTGATAAACTTTTATAATGTGTTCCTACCCCAAAAAGCCACAATAGCGGAACCATTGCATCGATTACTGGACAAGAAAACAATTTGGAGATGGGGGCATAGAGAAAAAAAAGCTTTTCAAGGAATAAAAGACTTATTAACATCAAACACCGTTCTTATCCAGTTTAGCAACACTCTGCCATTGACGGTAACCTGCGATGCCTCACCATTCGGAGTCGGTGCCATCCTGAGCCACCAATTGTCAGACGGAAGAGAGGCACCCGTCGCATACTATTCAAAGACTTTATCTAAAGCCGAGTGAAATTTTAGTCAATTGGACAGGGAAGCCCTAGCAATCGTCGCCGGAGTAAAATGCTTCCACGAATACTTATATGGAAGAACATTTGTAATAATAACGGACCATAAACCGTTACTTGGAATTTTGGCGGGAAACAAACCAACACCGAACATTTTATCCCCGCGAATGACAAGATGGTCAGAATTCCTAGCAGCCTACTCGTATACTCTCACACATCACCCAGAGAAACAGATCTCACATGCTGACGCTTTGAGCAGAACTCCGTTACCAATTACAGAGGAAGACCCGGCACCAACGATGACCACCTTGCAGATAGAGACATGCCCAAATCTGCCCATATCTGTAAATGATGTCACTAAAGCCACCGCAAACGACCCATTGACTGCCCGCGTACTAAATTGGGGAGGTAAAGGCTGGCCGGAAAACGAAAAAACAGAACTTTAAACCTTTCCGGTCCGGACAAACTGAACTCTCAACTCAGAAAGGTTGTTTGTTGTGGGGGGATCGGGTTGTCATTCTCTCCAAATTACAAACGAGGGTACTCAACATGCTTCATAAAGGCTATCCTGGAATTGTCAAAATGAAAAGCCTTGCTAGAAGCTATGTCTGGTGGCCGGGTATAGATAGGGATATTGAATACTGGGTAAATTCATGTCACAAATGCCAGAGAAATAGCCTTCCCCACCACAGGCACCCATAAGGGACTGGGAAACACCACGCGGCCCCTGGTCGCGAACCTACATCAATTTTGCGGGTCCAACTAAGGGACATACTTTTCTCATTGTTGTGGATGCATACTCGAATTGGCTAGAAGTTAAAATTATGCCATCTACAACAACAGAAACCCTTATCAAAAAATTAGACAAACTTTTTGCAACACATGGCCTGCTGGACATCTTAGTGTCCGACAACGGGCCACAGCTAACAAGCATTCAATTTGAGCAATACCTAGCCTCCCTAGGTATAAGACATGCCCTAACCACGCCAGCCCATCCAGCTGCGAATGACAGGGCAGAGAGAATGGTTAGATTTACAAAAGAAGGGTTAGGAAGAATGGACACTGGGATGTCCAAGAGAAAATAAATTGACCAGTCACCCTCCAGCATATCACACCCAGTACCGTAACAAACAAAAGTCCGGCAGAACTACTAATGGGGAGGAAACTAAGGTTGCAACAAGACAGATTGAACCCAAACTACACACCAGAACCACCACCCCCCCGATTCCTCCACCCCTGTTAGGACATTTGAAATAGGCGACCTAGTCTATGCAAAAAATTTTACCGGGGACCCCTTATGGTTACCGGGAACAATTACTCAAATTACAGGCCCCTGGTCCTACCGACTGACCGTAGACGACGGCAGGGAATGGAAGCGGCACATAGACCAGCTCCGGTCCCGTAACATTGAGAGAAACACAAACTCAAAACCACTAATATTAAAAAACGACGAAAATCAAACCAAAGAGGGGGGGGGAAATACGAGAAAATAATAAAAAACCATTTAAATTAAACACTGAATACAATAAATACCAAAAAGAGCAAACAAGAGACTTACAGTTAGAAGAAACGAGCGAGAGGAGTCCAGTTGAAGGGGCCAACCAAGCCAGCTCGACCTGCCTGGAGAAACCAGGCAGGAGCGGCAAAACCACCGGCCTAAGAAACTCAGGCGGCAGTAAAATGACTGACTCACCCTTCCAGGCGGTTCCATGGAGAAAGACCGAAGAGACGACAACACCATCCGAACTGATCGAAGTCTTCAACAGGAATGAACCGCGCAAGTCCAGTCAGGTCAAAAGAAGCCCCACCTATCTGCGCGACTACGTCACCACGTAGGACTAAACCAGGAGGAGAGGGGTGTTCCGTATATAAAATAGTAGACTCCTAAATGCAAGGTTCTGATTGGTCAAATATTTTGAAGGGGGATTGGTTTAAAAGAGAACCAATTCACATAGCTGCTCAAAGGCAGCAAATATCAAATGCCTGTCATTGGTTACAAGCCGGCAGAGAAAATACTATAAAAGGCTGCCGCAGCTTGAGCCAATGTTCCGTTTTGCAACTGTACTTCAAATAAAGACTTTGCTGTTGGAACCCGGTCTACCTCGCGTTTTTCCAAATGGAAAAACACAGTCACAAATGTACCCTTGTGATTACGTGATCACATTTTCAGCAATTGGTAACTGATTCACATTTATGGCTATTTGCAACATCCAATGACTTTGACTAGTTTTTCAGGTGGGTTTTTTACCAGTTTCCAGCAAAAAAAACCCAACGGTCCATTAGGAAAATGGAACTGCTTTATGATCATGGTGGTTTTTTTTTTAACTGTAATGTTTTCTTACCACTATAGAAAAGGTTGTAAAATTGGAGGTGGTCACATGATGATTGGCTTAATGATTGCCACAAGTACCATAATTCCAGGCCTAATGACAGTTAGGACTGCCTATATTGAAAATTCAGGTTATGCTGCAAGCATACATAAATATGATCCATGTACAAAAGCTTCTTAATATTTTAGTAATGGATGATTCCTACAGTTCTCGGTTACTATTAAGCATTAATTTTAGCATAAATATCCATTTTTTCCAAATAATTACTTTAAAAACATTATTTGCAAGAGTGAAAAATATTATGTATGACTAACTGATTTTTTTGCAACAATCATTGTTATTGAGCTGGAACACTAACCTTTGTGGAGTTTTGTTGTGCTTACTTTGCCCTCAGCATAACCATCCTCAAATATATCATAGCTGACATACTAAGTTTGTATTACCTTTTCCAATATCAAGCCCTCAAAAATCAACTACACAATTTTAGTATTGTTGTATTATTAAACATGTATTTTATACACTCTAAAAAATCTACAGCAGCAGCCCCCAAGCTTTTGGGTACCAGGGACCAGTTCTGTGGAGAGAGGTTTTCCTGTGGACCAGAAATGATGGTGGGGAAATGGAATCCTATCAGAGCTGAAGAAGCTTTTTGTATGAGAAGTGAAATGTCTTCAAAAAAAAAGTCCATTTGCTTCTTGAAAAAAGCACTTTTGGGACAACCATGATGTGGATGACTTAGAATCTCCATAGACAGACAGAGTGTGGTTTCACATGCTGCCTGAACCAGTAGTGGGATCCTACCTTAGTCGCTACTGGTTCAGTGGGTGATGCATCCGCCCCTAATGTGCATGTTCTGAACAAGCCAATCAGCTAAGAGGATGAAGAAACAAAAAGCTAGGAGCGACCCTCCCATGCACTTTTTCGTCCTTTATCCTCTCAGAGGCTTTTTCTTCCTCTCAGCTGATTTTCTTCCTCTCAGCTTTTTTTAACTACCTGTTGGGCCAAAGAGGTAGTGATTTTTACTACCAATTTGGCTGAAGCGGGATGAACTGGTAGCATACCACCACTGGCGTGCATCCTGCAGATGGGGCCTCGCTTGTTTGTGCAGCCTGGTTTCTGGCATGCTGCAGCCTGGTGCCAGTCCATAGATCAGGATTAGGGACCCCTAACCTACAGAACAAAGTTCACTGTTTTTTCTTTTATAAAAATTGTAACTGGTAGTCACCAAATAGCATGACATTTGCTTTTATTTTGTAAAAGGAGACTTCCTTCCAGTCCATAACTTATTTCAATAATATTGGGGAAATATTGTTGATTTCAAAGTATTGTCTAAAATAATCTAAAGGTCATCTAAGGTAAATAGTTCTAAATAGTTCTACAACTGGCTTAAACCAAGAGTAGGCAATCTGGGGAAATCCATGTGTCACCAAGCATCACAACATTCTTGGTTTTTGAAAAAAAAAAAAAAGATGCATATGAAGGCCAATACTAGCTAAAGGACTGGTGGCTGTGATTTCCCATTGTTGTGTATATAATAAAAAAAAATGATCAACTTAAACTGAATGACCTAAATCACAGGGATGCGCTTTTCAGAATAGAGCCATTGTTCTGCATTCTTAACTAACAGATGCTTTTTTCCAGTTAAGTCAATACATTGTAGAAAGTCCAGAAGGACACTCTGTTAGATGAAAGGAATAAGGTTGAAAATATATTCAGCTTCAGCCTTCATTTTGGCCGACCTTTTGTTTTCATCTCTCATACCAGCAGGGAAGTGAAAATCCCATTTTCCCAGATAGCGCAAGCTGGCTGAGAGAAATCATTTTCTTCATTTTATTTAATTTCTTGAGCGGGACAAGCCAAAGATATAGCCTAGAGGCACCCTGGGGTTCTTTATACGAAGATGCCAAAGCTCTAAATTTCCTAAAGGAAAACCTGCAGTTAAAAAAAGAAATGTTCCTTCCTTTTTCAACCATAAAATGTACAAATGGACATTGAAGGAAGCTGAGGTATTGATTACCTGGTTCTTCCTGCATTGTAATGATATATACAATGTAAAAGGACATGATAGATGCTATGCAGATTCAAAAGACATAATTAGAGCTATAGGTTTAGATCATAGAAAAGACAATAAAAACATATCCAAAGGAAAAAAAATCCAAGTTCTCCTGGAGTTTTTAAAACCAGAAACTCTTGATGCAAATGTTTTTTGCCTGGCTCTTTGTGTTTTGTGACATGCTATAGACATATATTAGTCTTGGTTTGTTTCCTTGGTTTTAATATTGTTCTAGTGCTGTAGATCAATAAGACATATAGATTATGACTGTGTGAATGACATGCAAATAAATAGACAAATAAATATGAAAACATCTAATATCCCTTAAGTTTCTTAACTATGGTTAAAGATTGGAAGATATGCAATAGTGGCAAATATCTGTAGCTCAGGTGTGGGATGAGGGTGATGATTCATTTTCCAAGCTTGTGGGTTGGTTTCCAAATGTTTCTTTACCAGGCTAGGTAACATCTTCACCAGAGTTTAGGAGATATTAGTGTTCTTCCATTTATAATGGCTTATAAGGGTAATCTTATCACAAGACCCATTACTAAACTCACAGCTGAACCATCACATGACTTTCACTTGACATGCCAACATCTGAAGCAGTGGTGGGATTAAAAAAATTTTTGCTACAGGTTCTGTGGGCATGGTTTGGTGGGCATGGCAGGGGGAGGTTACTGTAAAATCTCCAGTCAGAGGTGGTATTTGCTGGTTCTCTGAAGTACTCAAAATTTCCGCTACCAGTTCTCCAGATCTGGTTAGAACCTGTTGAATACTACCTCTTATCTGAAGCCATTATAAACAGAAGAACCCTGATATCCCCTAAATTCTGCTGAAGATGTTACCTAGCTTGGTAATGAAATGTTCAGAAATCAACTCACAAGCTCAGAGAATGAATTTCACCCACACTGAAAGATATTCAGCCTCACATACTTCCTTCCTTTGTTCTTCTTTTTTGCTAGGGTTACAAATTGTATCAACATATGTTATGTATTGTTTGGCCATAGCTTACAATGTTTGGTAAATTATACTTTATGATCTTAAGATATGGTATTTAGTTAATTATTGGGGTTCATTCAGCCAACCATAGTTAAGCATTCCAGGACTTCCTTAAAATATGTAAACCTTGATTTTCTGTCTTTCCCCAGTCTTACTGTTCTCTGTAATCTCTAATAAATACAAGTCAGTTCCCTCTTAATTAATGTATTCAAATCAGCCTTGAAATGTTATTATCACTGGAACCTCCATGTAGTTGTAGAATAAATTTGCCCAAACAGTTATTTTTTACAAGCTGAAAGAAAAAGATGGAAGTAAAAACCAATCAAAAGATTTTCATCACCTTTGTAAGCTTATTTTACTACCAGTCTATCAGCATTTTGTTGGTTAAAAAATTTGCCTTAGTCCCATTTCCAGGTATCATAAATATTTCAATAAACAGTGGACCTGAATGTCCTGCTTTGTTTCTCAGGGTTAGTGGGAGAGGGGTGGGCCTCTTCATGTTTAATTATCCAGGTATAATTTATACTCTACTCACATATGTCTGTCATGTCTATAAGAGGCCTGTACATTGTCAATTCAAACAGTAAACAAAGATTGAGTTAAAATGACTTTGATAATAACAACTTTTATGAAAGGAGAGAAATGACTGATTATACAGTAGGTAAACAGTAGAAAGCCAAGCACAATGAAGGAAGTGTATTACGTTTGCTGCTAAAATGGTTTTGAAATGAAGTTTCAAACTGAGCCAGCTTGAAAAGCAGTCCTTTCTTTTATGGCAGAATTATGCAGTCATTAATCTTCAACAGAGTCTTCAAGTCTGAAAAACATTTATTTATTGTAGCAGGTTAGATGACAGGTGTTGTTTTCTTTTTCCTTTTTTAATTTTGTTCAAAAAACACTTTGAGATGGGATAAGATAAAATAGAAATTGGTGCAAACTCAACTAGTGAATATTGTTCCTCAACCTGATTGAACCCAGGATTCCACCATACTAGTCTCCAAAGGGGAGTAAAGCCAACTCACTTTTATTTTATTTTAGTGGGTTTTTTTTTTGTCTTTTTTATTTTATTTTGTCTCATCTGCCTCAATTTGCAACCTGCAACCAAAGACATATAGCTGTAGCATGGAATCAACCTTGCCAATAAAATACATGCATAAATACATATAAATAAATAAATACATACATACAGTACATACACAGTAGTTTTTTTTCTCATTATAGAAGAGTGTGTAGTACAGATGTTTCCTCATATTGGCTAGACATGCTGTTTTCTTTTTATACTTATTTTCAAGGCATTGTTTCTGGATTGCAGGAAATATGAAAGCATTATGAATTTCTAAACTCAGATGAAAAATTCCAGAACCCACCTTCAAAACTTCCAGTCTTTAGTTAATTTATCTACGTATGGCACTGCATCACTTTTTTTTTTTTTACAAAGACATGCATATTTAGGAAGGAATTTTAAATGCTTTTTTTCCTACCACTTTTAATTGCACTACCTATCTGAAGATGGCATATCATCAGGAGCAAAAGACATCAAGGAAGTTGAAAAAATGACAAGAGGAAAGTTAGACAGAACCAACTGTTAGGAGTTTGCTAGCAGCTTATATCATACACAGTAATTCAGTCCAAACTATCGAAATGCCCAGAAAGAAGAGAGTCAGTAAAGCAAACAGTCTTTCTTTTAGTGAACTCACTAATAAATGAGAGGTGAAAGTTCCTATCACAGTGTCAGAGAGGTTCTACTTTATCCATAAAGCAGAGACTTGCATGAAACACTTTATTGTAACCTCTTATTCATTCAATAGTTCTGCATTCTTTAAAGTTTCCTGTATTATTTTTGGGTTACACCATTTCATCAGCCTGAGGTTGCTTAATTATATAAGTGAAAGCTATGAACAATTCACAATTAGATGTGGGAAATGCTTGTTTTCTTCTTATGGTAGATGACCAGAAGAGAGGGCAATTGCTCTTTTCAACTCCCCCTGTTGTGAAGATTTTGGCAATTGGCTCAATGAGAGTCATTTCTATAGGAACTAAAAGAGATCCTGCTGGAGAAATCAACTCTGAACTTCACAACTAGCTCCTGTATTATAGTAGGAGCCACAGGTAGATTAATCTACTATAAAGTTTGTATTTTAGAAGCACAGTATTAATTTTGAAAACAGAATCTGTACTCAGTCAGTGAATTGTAGCAGAAATGACTAATCCAGAGTTTTGAGATGAGATGAATGGAATCAGAAAAGCAGAAATAAATAGGTGTTGCAGTACCTGTCAAGAAAAATGCTACTTTCTTCATGCTCACTACTTGGCTGGCTTTGTTCTCAGCATCTTCAAATCTCAGAGATCTAATGAACCAGAGAAGGCAATGGTATTTTTCTACTCCAGGAAGGCCTGCATTTGAAACCTCTTTCAACAAGAACATAATTCAACGAGGCCCAACTGTTTGAACTTATGTTCCAGCTTCCCTTTAATGAAAATATTTTCTGCCTTTCCTAAATTGCTTCAATTTACAGCATCAGTTTCAGAAATATAAGCCAATCTGTGTTTGTATAATACTAAATACAAAAGAAACACAATTTAAATATTGTTGATTGCAATGGTTACAGTTTAAAACTGGCTCATGTGTGTGTGCGTCTGTTGTGTGTGTGTGTGTGTGTGTATGTATGTGTATGATGTGAAACAACAGACTGATTCATCTTATAAATATTCCAAATATAAATACTATATAAGCAAAAGTATAAATTCTGCATAACCAGTAATTGTTGTACATAGGAATACTTCAAATACTTAAATCCGATTGGCCGAAAAGGCGTAACCAGTAATTGTTGTACATAGGAATACTTCAAATACTTAAATCCGATTGGCTGAAAAGGTGCAATCGGATTGGCTGTTTAAGTACTGCCGCTGTCATTGGCCATAAGCCACGAGCAGCCACCATAAAAAGGTCCGGCAAAGCTGTTCTGTTACAAGTCACTAAGAGTTTAATAAAAAGATGTTTGTTTGGAACTCTTGTCTTGCGTGGGGGACATAAAACAGCCGCAGGACATAACAGATGGCATGGCCAGAATTAAACCGAATGCTAAGAGCCCATTACACGCCTGTAGTCTCCAATCTCATTAAAAGCCACGAATTTTATAAGCGAGATCAACGAGAAGACGAAAGCATCGGAGATTTCATAGCAGCCCTGAGGGACATCGGAGGAGCCTGTGAGTTTCTCAGCATGGACGAAGCCATGAGAGACTGCGTGGTCCTTGGGTTGAAGGACGCTACACTCCAAAGCAAGCTACTGAACAGACCAAATATCACAGTAACTGAGGCCATCGCAGAAGCCACCACCGCTGAAGCAGCCAAGAAATCCGCAGCCACTATGTGCCAAATGAACTCAACAAATCCAGAACCACAGAACCAATCTCAAGAAAAGAAGGTGGAAGGAACACAAAAACAACCCATCGTGACTGCCCACCACAAAGACCTCGATTCCCCGAGCGATACTGATGATGACAATGAAGACATACATAGGCTTCAGTTGGAAAGAAAATGGTGGGAAAAAAGAGGAAGGAGGCGAGAATTCCAGTTTGCTGGAGGCGGAGAGGGCTGTTAAGCCTGGGGTCCCCAACCAGGGTTAGGTAGACAAGCTAAACAGAATGTGCAGCGTTAGTCAGATAGGCACACAGATAAATGAGTGAGCTAAGCTTGTATGTTTATTAACATACAGTAAAAATAACAGATACGCTTGTGCTATCAAGAATATATTTTATTCCAGTATAAGTTTATGGCATAGTCAAATAACAGTCCAAATATCATTTACCATGTAGTCAGTCCATTCAGGGATATTCAGTTAGCAAAGTCCATGTAGAATATCCTATGTCAGTTCACGTACAGATCAGTCCTTTGTTGTCTCTCCCGTTCGAGCTATGCAGTCTTGATTCCAAGCAGTAATCAGGGATCATCAAAGCCAGAGAGAGTGAGAGCAAGCCGTAGTCTTGCTACTTTTATATTGTTTTCTTAACCACTCCTTTAATTGCTATTTCACAGTTAAAGCTGTATACACTCTAACATACACTAACTATGATTCATAGTTATTATTTCACCTAAACCAGTTAGGGTAAACAATGTTATCCCTAACAAGGACCACCCACGCTCCAAATGCAGATTCCTGGATGCCATTTGCAGATTTTGTGAAAAACGGGGGCACATTGCAAGGGTCTGCAGGAACAAAAAGAGCTATAGTCCAAAAAGATGCGGCAGCACCCTCCCAGAAACAGAGATAGACAAGCTGGAAGCCAATGGAACCAGGAGAACAGAAGCCGGCGAATGAACGACAAAGAAGAAACACACCAAACAATAATCATAGGTTTATAGGTCCTATTTGCTGCCCTGGCACCATCATAGGTGCCAGGGCAGCAAATGCAAAAAAGGTCTGAATAAACGTAAAAATCGAAGGGAAGTCCTGTGAAATGGAAGTAGACTCCGGATCATACCTGTCAATGGTATCGTGGAACACCATCAGAAACCTGATACCAGACATCAAGCGAAGAGAACTGGAACAGCAAAACCTAATACTCAAAGGTTACCAGGGAAACCAAATCCCTGCATCTTGGACATTTCCTAATAGAATTCAAAAACCATGCTGAAATACTTCCTCTGACAATCATCAACCGTGATCGCCCTAGCCTGCTGGGAATCGAATGGTTCGCACCCCTGGGAATCGGAGTGACAGGAATCAACAGCGTCACTGAGACCGATTGGGAGGAGAACCTGCTGAAAGAGTTCTGGGACATATTCGACGGGATCCTAGGCAAGTACAAGGGGACCCCTATAACATTCAGCCTAGACCCTAAAATAGCTCCCATCAGGCTCAAAGCCAGATGCGTTCCCTTTGCCTTAAAACCAAAAATAGATGAGTAGCTTAACAAACTCATCACACAAGGGTTGTTAGAACCAATTGACCATGCCAGATGGGAAATTCCCATCATAACCTCTGTCAAACCAGATGGGTCGGTGCGCATCTGTGGTGATTATAAGGTCACCCTCAATCATGCACTACAGCAAAGTGCATACTCAGTTCCAGTGGTTCAACATCTGTTGCATTCATTAGGGGGAGGAAAATTTTTTGTGAAACTTGATCTTGCACAAGCATATCAACAGCTGCCAGTTGACCCCGAAACTGCAGAAGCACAGACTATAGTCACACACAGAGGTGCATTCAAATGCAACAGATTTCAATTTGGTGTTAGTGTTGCCCCTGGAGCACCTTCTAAATGGACAACTAGAGGATAGACTGAGAGCAGTCCTGCAGAGATTCAGGGAAGCAGGGCTTAAAGTCAAAAGAGAAAAATGTCAACGAGCCACTTATCAAGTCAAATTCTTAGGCTATCTTATAGATGAAAAGGGGATACACCCCACTGAAAAGAAAATAAAAGCGATTAAAGACGCACCCAGACCAAAGAACAAAACAGACTTACAGGCGTTCTTAGGTCTCATTAACTTCTACAATGTCTTCCTGCCCTAAGGGCAACTGTAGCAGAGCCATTACATCAACTAGTAGATAAAAAAACTGTCTGGAAGTGGGGCTGCCAAGAACAAGCAGCATTCCAAAATATTAAGGACTTATTAACATCAAAAACCGTTTTAATACAATACAGCAACACTCTGCCACTGACGGTCACCTGTGATGCATCACCTTTTGGAATTGGCGCCATACTGAGCCACAAGCTGCCAGACGGCAGAGAAGCTCCAATCGCCTTCTATTCCAAAACGCTGTCAAAATCTGAAAGAAACTACAGCCAACTTGACCGAGAAGCCCTCGCCATCATAGCATACATAAAGAGAAGCCACAAATACCTTTATGGTAGGACATTTTCTATCATCACAGACCACAAAGCCCTACTAGGAATTATGGCAGAAAACAAACCAACCCCGAACATCCTAACACCAAGAATGACGAGATGGTCAGAATTCCTAGCTGCATACACTCATCCATCAACCAGGAAAAACTATCACCCATGCAGATGCCGTGAGCTGTTCCCCGCTGCCCTACAAAGAAGGCGACCCAGCTCCCACCATCACCACTCTTCAGATCGAGACATGGCCGAATCTGCCACTAACCACAGCAGACATCGCTAAAGCTACAGCAAAAGACCCGCTGACAGCTTGAATTCTGCATTGGGTAAGTCAGGGCTGGCCTGATGAGGATAGAGGCGAGACTTTTAAACCTTTTCGCACCCGCAGACTGAACTGTCCTTTGAAAAGGGTTGTATACTGTGGTGGGTCAGGGTGGTAATTCCAAAAAAATTGCAGGAGGAAGTATTGTGCATGTTGCACGAGGGACACTCGGGCATAATAAAAATGAAAGCCCTGGCCAGGAGTTATGTCTGGTGGACAGGGCTGGACAAAGACATTGAGAAATGGGTGGCAACATGCCATGACTGCCAGAAATCAAGGCCTACCCCCCTTCTTGCACCAGTCCTCGAATGGGAAACTCCCAGAGGCCCATGGTCAAGACTCCATATTGATTTTGCTGGGCCAACAAAAGGAAACATTTATTTAATTATTGTTGACGCTCATTCAAACTGATCAGAGGTTATTATTATGGCGTCCACAACTTCTGAAGCAGTCATGAAACAATTGAACAAACTTTTTGCTACACATGGACTGCCTGATGTAGTAGTTTCTGACAATGGCCCCCAGTTTACCGCCTTAGTTTTCGAACAATACCTAGCCACACAAGGCATCCAACATGCCCTAACAGCGCCGGCTCATTCGACTTCAAATGGACAAGCTGAACTCATGGTTCATTATGCAAAAGAAGCCCTAAACAAATTGGACAATGGGGACATTCAGGATATACTAAACAAATGTTAACAATTCAGCATATCACCACTAGCACAATCACTAACAAAAGCCCAGCATAACTCCTCATGGGCAGAAAATTGTGCTCCTATCTAGATAGGTTACACCCCACCTACACCTCTGACAGACCCCCTGACTCCTCGAGTAAATACTGCTCCTTTACCATAGGAGACCTAATTTATGCCAAAAATCTTACTGGGGACCCATTATGGCTTCCAGCTACAGTTACACAAATTACAGGGCCCCGATCATACCGGCTTACACTAGACGATGGCAAAACGTGGAAACGACACATCGAACAGCTTCGCTCTAGGACACTGGAACGCAATACTAACCTACCTAGCGGCGAAGCACCGCCACAAATGCCCCCCCAATAAAAAATCCAAAAACAACTGAGGAGGGGGGGAAACACAAAATAATAAAAAGGGGACAGATGAACCACCAATAACACAACAAAAAACACAACACAAACCCGAATCAGAACCCCCGATAAAACAAAAAGAGCACTTACCTATAGACGACCTCCGGAGAAGAGAACCAGTAGCAGAGAAGTGAAGCGAGGCCTTCCAGGAAGGAGACAGCCAGGCCAGCTCGACCAACCCAGACAGACCAGGAGGGAGCGGCAGAGCCAACTCAACCAGCCCGAGAGACCCAGGCAGGAGCGGCAAGGCTGACTCACCCTTCCAGGAGGTTCCATGGAGAAGAAGTGGAGAAAAGACGATCCTGACCGAACCGATGGAAGACCATGCTGAGACTGAGCTGCTCAGGTCAAATAGGACCCGCAAAAGCCCCACCTACCTGTGTGACTACGTTATGCACATTGGACAAAACCAAGAGGGGAGGGATGTTGTGTATAGGAATACTTCAAATACTTAAATCTGATTGGCCGAAAAGGCACAGTCGGATTGGCTGTTTAAGTACTGCCGCAATTGGCTGCCTGACAGCAGGAAAGCTCAAAGAGCTGTCATTGGCCATAAGCCGTGAGCAGCCACCATAAAAAGTGCTGCCATGGCTCTGGCAAAGCTGTTCTGTTACAAGTCACTAAGAGTTTAATAAAGAGCTGTTTGTTTGGAACTCCTGTCTCGCATACCTTCTTTTCAGAACAGAACAGTAATGTTACAATATAAATATGAACAAACAATATCTAATTAAGTTTGGCATCATAACATAGGAATTTCTATAAATCTACTTCAACAAGTTTCTCATGACCTTCTAGAAGGCCAGGGAAATGGGAGCAGCTTTGTTATGAAGAATGACCATTTATGTGACTCCCACTATTACATTTTGTGACAGGTAGGGTATAGCCATACTTATTTGCTTAGAATGTCAGGCACAATCTATTAGGGAAGAGCTGCCAGAATAGCCAATAGTGAAGAAAGTTCAGCAGTACTGAAAACCACAGATTCCTCATTTGTGTCCTAGTTAGGACATTTTTGCAGCATAGTGTTGTATGTTTTATTTCTCTTTGACTTAATTTGTGGTTGCCCCATCAAATATACTTTTGTTTTACAAAGCAAATTAGATCAATAGAGTCATTTAGCAAACTATGATCTAAGCATATCTTGCCCTAAATTTTATGTGTGAATATACTGGACATAAATGTCCACAAGGACAAAGACAGAATATGCATCATAATGCCAAAATGCAAAGGACACACAACTTTGTGTTGTGTCATCATTACTTTCATTGGACAATTCTGTTCATGTGTTTGGTCTAAATCTTTATAAAAAATTCATTCAATAAATAATCTACTTGGCACCTTATATGGCTAATGTTCCTCCAGTGTTAATTTCCCCCAGGATGTCCTCTTTCTGTATTCTAAGTTTCACATGGAGGTAATTTAACCCAGTTAGGAAGGAAATAGATTTAAGTTACTCTGTATAGTGGTAAACTTTTGATTAGCACAGACAACTCTGGAATGTCAGGAAGTGTTCAAGGATAAGAAAAACCATTAGTTGAGTCTAGTGGGTAAGGCATCAGACTAGAAACCAG
Source organism: Laticauda colubrina (assembly GCA_015471245.1). Classification (NCBI taxonomy): domain Eukaryota; kingdom Metazoa; phylum Chordata; class Lepidosauria; order Squamata; family Elapidae; genus Laticauda; species Laticauda colubrina. The sequence goes on from BLBF01000002.1 coordinate 39,378,595, forward strand.
GAGACTATGACTTCTCATTTAGGAAATGGCTGGGTGACTTTGAACCCATCACTCTCTCTAAGCCCAATGTATCTTAAAGGGTTGTTGATGTCGGTAAAATAGGAGAAGGAAAGAGGTATGTTCATTGCCTTGAATTATTTAAAAAATGATAAAGGTGAGATACGATAAATAAATAAAAATTACATTCCCTAGATTAACCTTCCCCAACCTGATATTTTTCCCATTTGTTGCAACTAGAATTCATAGCCAAGATAATTTCTAAACACATCTAGATATGTATACTCTGGGAAGCTTCCTTAGAATTCATGTTAGCCACAAAGATATTGTAGTTTTTACTTTCTGAATTCTATGAGTCTTTAAAAGTCTTTAATATATTAAATCCAACATTATGGTTGTACTTAAAAGTGATTTTATTGTTAGCATTTGTATTCTTTGATGCTATGTCAGCATGCCTACATTTTTATACTGCATATTTCCATCTTATTGGGATTTTATTGTATAATGTTTTGTGTTAAATTATGTTCATAAAAATAGTTTATGATGCATGCAATGAATAAAAACATAACAAATGATGCTTGCATTTTCTACCTATAGTTTTGTACCATTTAACAGAGATCCCCAGCAAATTCAATTGTAAAACCTAAAAAAATTAATGCTGCATTCATTGTGGCTTTAGCAAAGACATGGGTGACTTGTGATATCCCATTTGTTTGTCAATGGAATAAAAGGAACTGAAATTAAAAATATTGTGAGATCCAAAATTTGCTCACCCATTGGCCTATTCTGGCAACAATTTAAGGTTCTTTTACACTACTACTATAAACTTGTTAGACGTCAGTGAAGAAAAACTCAGGACAACATGGGCTAGATTCCCTATTAAGGCCTACTTTGTGATGGTAAAGCATCAATAATTCATCCTCATTGCACCTATGCATAGCTGTCTCCACTTCTGTTGAGGATAACCAGAGTCCTCTTGGGTTTAAAAGACTCAAGGTTTTATGTATAGGGCTGTATGGAGGATTTTGAAGAGCAATTGTTTGTTGGTGTTACTGTAGAGATTCCTGAGGTAGAGGTCTGACATGCTATCTGGGAGGAGTTTGAAGCTATTGAACCTTAGGGAAGAGACAGAACCTTCAACTATAACTTTGACCATCTATTTATTAGATCCATGCCCTGCTTGAGTAGCAAAATCTTTTCAGGAGATAACATGTAGTTGGATTTTAGTAGTGATAAATTCTCCTTTGAGTGAAGGGGTGATTCCTCCACCCTTTAAAGAAGCATTGGTTCACAAACACACATACACCCTCCTCACAAAGCCATTGTTAGACACAACCATATTAGAGAATTTTCATTCAATATCTAATTTCCTTTTTTCAGATTCATTGGTCAGATGGTTATCTTTGTCAGTATCCAGAGATTGATAGCTATATAAATGTATCAAATGAACACATAAATAAACAGAAAACATGTACCTAATGTACAGGCTCACCAGTTCAATATATCTTTTTACAGACTTTATCCTTTTTTAAGAAAAATAGGGTAATTGTATAGAATGAAGGATAGAGCTGTGTTGAGTAATATCATTCATGGAAGGCATCAGTGATACTGATGTCATCAAGATCAGACAGATAATCTTTTTAGTGGATTTTGCTTTATGAGTAAGCCGGTTTTTCAGTAGTTTCCATTTGAACTCTCCAAAGTGAAATCATGCTTGGAAAGTATCTTACATTGACATAAAATAATGCAATCCTTTTTTCTCAATTGAGTTTACATTGGCTTGTTGTCTGCTCACCTTCTGCTGAACAATTTATTGACATATGCTAAGCAAATCATTGCAGAGATTAACCATGTGTGTCCATTATAGTGATTCTGTCATTTTTATGAGAGAAGTCTATTGATTATTGCATTTCAACCTGTATATTAATAGTAGGATCAGTGAGAAAGAGTAAAATTAGATTCCTGTTTGTTTTTTAAAAAGTCCAAAACAAGGTTTTGTTTATTTACTTATAATAATCACTTTAAAAATGCCAACATCATTCCTGTTATTGAAACTGAATTCCACAACAGCCACTTATGATGATGGGCAAATGTTAAATACTTATATCTTAAGTACTAAGTACATGTTGAGTCACCATGGGCGAATAGGCAGCAATATAAATTCAATAAATAAATAAATACGTACTGGTAGTACTTAATTCTAAAATTTTTTACAAACTTCCAAATTTTGTAAAAAAACAAACAAACAAAAAATCCCAGTTTATCTAAACTCTGTTACAGATATCTGCCTCAAAGGATTATGATGGTCGTATCATGAGAAATTTGGTAATTTCATAGATTTACATTTCTGAAATCTAGACTGTTTCCCAATGCTTCTGCTAGGAATCACTTATTTTTCATTTGGAACTTTCTCATACATTTCCAATCTGCCCTTTTATTGTGAATGTAAGCTTATTCTAAATCCATTCTTAGTTTTCACAATAGTAAAACAACAAGGTATTTCTAAAAAAAATATTTTTTTGTAAGAACACCTGAGTACAAATATGAGGCTCTTTCTTCTATCCTGGTGAGAGAAACAGACATCTGGGGTATACGAGAATGATCTCTTGTCCATATCTTACCCACAAAGGCTCCAAAAAACTCTTCTTCTCATTGTCTATGGAGATTCTATGGATTCTATAGAGTCTATGGAGTCATCCAGGTCATGATTGTCCCTTGTTTCAAAAGACAACTAGACTTCCTTGTTTTTCTTTAAATACGTTTCACATCTCATTCAAGAAGACTCTTCAGCTCTGATTGAATAGTGGAGAATTGAAGGATTTATATGCCTTGCAGACTGCTGGTCATTTGTATTCTTTTAGAGAGTCATTGAGGCCACTTGGAAGTTTGTTTGTGTCCTCAGGGTCACTTGAGTAGTGCAAATGCATGTGGAGCCTTCTTGGAACTCCTGAAAGGACCATGTCATAGACTGGGGATAAATGATGTCATATCTGGTCCCCTCTGTTGAGAAAGAGCTGTTCAGTTTTGACATAGATGACCTCTTTGACTCGTCTTTCAAATCAGAGTCTTCTCTGTCCAAAATGTCCTCTACTTCTTCGTTTTTTTGCAACTTTGTTGTGTCATTGGCCCCACTTCTACAGCGACATCATCAGTTCATCATGCCTCACCAAAAAGTCCCCTAACTACATTGATGTATATGAAAGATTGACTTTATTATTCCGAAGAGTTCAATAACTGGTGATAAATAGGTGCTAAGACACCATCATTTCAATAAAGAGTGAGGTAGTTGGTATTCTCCTTTGTAATTGGAACAAGGAAACAAGCAAGACATAATGAAGTTGTGAAGAAATTAATTATTGCTGCTTCTTTACAGATATATTACTATGTGCTAGCATAAAAAGCAAAAGGGGCATGGTTTTTTTTGACTAGGCTAAGACTGTTTATAAAGCCAGATAGCTTAGCATTAAATAAATAAATAAGATCAGATTTATAAATGACATGCTGAAATGCATAATATCCTACAGCCTTGTTACACTGGCCATATTTAAAAAGAATTTGGTTTATGTAACTTGGTATGGTTTCCTTGGCTTTGTTAGAAGTAAGCAAAACAGATTAAAACTATACACAGAAAGAACCACGTGTTGCTTTTTCTATTCAGAAGACTGAATTCAAATCCAGGAAATAAAAGCACCTGGTTGTAATTTACCACAATTTTCTTTGGCTAAGCTGGGCTGCTAGTCCTGTGAACCTTTGCTACTACTGAATTTTTTTCATTAACTCTTTCAAACAGTGTTTTTAATTGGGATATTGCCATCTGCAGCAATATATGTAGTATAGAAACTGAAAACAGTATTAATGGTACAAAGACTACCATGTTCTCCAAACATCGTCCTAAACAGTATCAAAAAGAATTTGTTCATGTTGCTTTTTTGGTGTGGGATTGGGGATGGTATAGTATTCTAATCAGATTTATTACTGTTTTAGCCTGGTTATAAACTATTATCCAATGAATATTATTTGTTATGAGAGTGCATTATTACATACACACAGTGTATTCCCATTATTTCAGTGCTATTCTTTGTCTGTATGACAATTCTGCATTGAATTAATATTTGATAGATATCTGGTCCACATGTAACATGAAGACATCTAATTGAATATATCATTATGTATATTACTATTACCCTCTTTCAGTTCTTGAATTACAGATTTCCTTATTTATCATTGCTTTATAGCAGGGCTGTCAAACACGCAGCCTGCAGGCCGGATGCATCCTGTACTGGCCATGCCCATGCCCAGTTTAGCAAAGGGAAAAAAAGTCCCAATATGCCATGTGATACTGCCATGACAATGTGAGTTTGACATCCCTGCTCTACAGTATTGAGCAATTCCAGACTTTCCTGAGCAATTCCAGATAGAAAATCAATTTCTATCTTTTTGTTTGTATTTATTTCAGTCCTAATATCTCTGGAGATTGTATGGTTTGATAAAACTGTCTCTATCAAACCTTTATTTTTACATTGCTATTACGAAAGTCTATAGAGAGTACATGACACACATCTTTAATTTCCAAAAATGCATATTCTTGAATAATTAACAATAAACAGACCATTTTGAAATGTTTCAAGATATAGCTACAGAAATTCATCAAGGCAAATGGGTAATTTCCAATCAGTTTCTTTTTTAATCCTATCTTAAATTAACTAGAATAAAAGACACTTATAATATTTTGCAAAAAGCATGGCGAGTTCTTAAATCCAGGCTGCAAAACTCCAGGTATCACCAGATGAAGCAAAGACATAGAAAAATTCTTCTATAATTGTCTTGTGTTTGCAGTTTAATACAAAGATGTGAAGCCATGTAGCCATTTACAACTGCTTGCTAGTATGAAACAACATTTTTGAATTTATTATTTTAATAAGCCACAATTGTTATTTCCTTAAGAGCTTCTTACATATAAAAATTTGATCAGATCACATACAAATCATACATAACCCTACAAATAGTTTTATTTTGTGAAGGAGTTTAGCTGGACATCAAGCTTACTGACAATTCTAGGAATTCTTTCTCCAAGCAGAAATTATTGTTGACAATATCATTTTAATAGAAGGAATTTTATTTGTCTAGGAAGTGGAAACTATGCTGCATATTTCTTATAGGTAATGTATATTTAATATATTTTCCTTCATGTTTAGCATTGATGAAAGAAAAAAGTTGGTACTACTTCAAATATATATAATATTTTATAATATAAAATATAGATTTGTTTTTAGCATCATTGCTTTTGTGGGATAACAAATGTGTTGATGACTCTAAATCAGGGTTTTCAACCCTGGCAATTTTAAGATGTGTGGATCTCAGGTCCTCCAAAATTCCACAAACAACAAGCTGGACTTCATGCTGGATGGAGAATTTATTTATTTTTATTTATTTATTTGTCAATTGCATAGAAGATAATAGGTATAAGTACATACATAGTTATGAATACATGAAATGGGTACATATAAGAAAACATATAAGAAAAATAAAAGAAACAATAGAACAGGGACGGTAGGCACATTGGTGGGCTTATGCACGCCCCCTACAGACCTCTTAGGAAAGGGGTGAGGTCAATAGTAGACAGTCCAAGGTTAAAGTTTTTGTGGTTTGGGGAAGAAACCACAGAGTCAGGTAGAGTATTTCAGACATTGACCACTCTGTTGCTGAAGTCGTATTTCCTGCAATCAAGTTTGATGTGGTTAACCTTGAGTTTGTATTTATTGTGTGCTCCTGTGTTGTTATAGTTGAAGCTGAAGTATTATTTGACAGGTAGGATATTGCAATGTATGATTTTATATACCATACTTAGATCAGACTGAAGACAGCGTAATTCAATGTTTTCTAGGTCTAGAATTTCAAGTCTGGTGGCATAAGGTATTCTGCAACGAGTAGAGGAGTGGAGAACTCTTCTTGTGAAATTCTGAGAGTTGAAGTCCATACATCTTAAAATTGCCATGATTAAAAAAAAGATCTAGGTCATACTCAATAGTCATAGTTGCTTGGCCTTCCAGAACCATTTGTTAATATTTGTTGAATCCAGTAATCATAGAACCTTTAACTTCTACACCATGACAGGCAATCTCACTGGAGAGTGTTCCCAGGTGGTAATTGAACCTTTGATTGTTTATCTCAAATCTTTTCAGTGGAATAGTACAGAGGGATAGTTTGCATTAGGGAGCCATTACCATCCATCTTTTTAATTTAAAAATCCCCAACAACTTATAATAAAACAAATTCACCCACTTTAGGCAGGTATCTTTTTCTTTTTTAAGCCATCTGTAACATATGGATTGTCATACACTGATAATGTATCTATCATTTCAATGTAGGATTTCATTTTAAACAAAGAGATAAAAAAAGCCTAGATCCAAAGTCAATGCACACTTCAAAACTAATTCAGAAGATATGCTTTGAACCTGATATGAATGTAGCAATTTCCTTGCTAACTTCTTTGCTATTCATTAAAACACCTGCAGTTTTGTCAAAGTTTTCTTGTGAGCCTGGAAAAAAACTGCAGCTGCTTTAAAAAGTCAACTTGTTAAAGCAGTTTTTTAGGCTCCTGTTTGAGATTTAAGGTTGCTTTAAGGAATATCACTAATCTGCTGTAATTCTGCTTACATAATTTTTCAAGCTATTTTTTAAATCATAAGCATCAGGGTCCTAATACAGTTAGGTTGGCAGGATAATTCATCTTTTTCATCAGCATGGGTAAAACAAATCAGTGTCTAGAGAATGATTTTTTGTTTAAAAAAGGCCCCAAAATAATCATCATGGTTAAAGTCCCATAACTTTGTATCTGCATCAATGTCACATACATGTAAAAGTGGTGTGGCTTTGACCATGTTATTTTGACTACCATTTTACCTTTTTTGCCTCTTTCCTTATGATAGTAATAAAACACCATTTAAAAAATACTATTTAAATTGTGTGGTAGCATTCATCAATCATGACAAAAAGCTATTGCCTGAGGGCCTCTTTTAGTTCCTGAGAAGTAGAAGATTCAAAGACAGTCAAGCCTAAAGATGTGTGAAGTGCAGTTGAGGGCAGATCTTGAGGGCTAAGTGTTTCCTATATCCTTCAAAAACTGAGAACAAAATGCTCTCTGAAAATTCTTCCAAAAATATGTGATATTTCTAATTTTGAAGATGATACTCATTAATAAAAAATGATACTAGCAAGTCAAATGTCTGCATTCTTTATGACTTCTAGTAAAGATAAATATTAGAGGTAGTCCTCAACTTATGACCAAATGACAATCAACCCCCAAATTTCTATTCCTAAGCAAGGCAGTTGTTAAGTGAGTTTTGTCCCATTTTATGACCTTTTTGGCCATGGTTGTTAAATGAATTATGCATTATTAAGGATATTAGGAGAGAAGAAGCAGATTACTGGGGAAAAGAAGTAGATTTATTTATATTTATCAGGCGGTGGCCTAGAGGTAGACACTCAACTCACACTCGGGAGGCTGAGAATTCAAACCTAGGCAGCAGCACATGTTTATCTATCAGAGCATAGAGCAAGTATCTGCTGTGAACTCTGCATAGGAATCAGAAAGGGCATCTGGCCAATAAACACTCAGCTTCATTCATTTGTTCAGTTTGACTCTACCTGATAAAAGGGATGAAACGATCATAAAAGGGAGGGATTATTTATTTCATATTCCATAATTAATAATAATAATCCCTTTATTATTTTTACAAATAATTACCCAGAAAAAATATATCAAATTGGTGAAAATGTAACTATGTTTTAATTAATGGACTATTCATTTAAATGTAGTAAAACTGAAAACAATATTTAAATGTAGATTTGTATTAAATTAAATATTTAATTATTTAAAAATGATTTAAGTATTTAAATCATAACTATATCCAATTGAATATAAAAACACACCATAGATAATCACACCACCTCATCTGGGGAGATGGACAGTTAAAAACTGTGAAATAAATAAATAATTAATAAACAAACAAATAAATCCTCCGCAACAGGTGACAAAATATTTTTGGGATGGGTTCTTAGTAAAACATGAGTAACTGAAGACAGCTCATTTGAGTCTACATAGAACCCACTTCCTCTTCTTAAGTCAGTTTAAAATGTCAGTGCAATAACTCAAAACTGTGAAACTGGCACATAGACTACCCTGGATATTCAGTTGCCAAAAGAGCTGCTGAGAAGGTGCAGCTGCATGAGCCTTGACTCATTTAGCTGGGATTTTCCATTTTCAGGAGAAAAAAAAATCAGACTATTATAACATTGCAAATATTATTTTTTAAAATAATCACTACCCAGTATACTGCTGAACTATCAGTAACCTAAATGATATGGAAGGAGAAATTTAATAAATAAAATAATATTGATACATTTAAAATTAAAAAGTTCAATGTGAAAAGAAATGCACAATAAAAAGATCTTTTTAAAACTGTACCAAGTAACAAAAAACAATTATGTAGGTGAGGAGGAGGAGGAGGAAAGGGAAAGGAAGGGAAGGAAAAGGAAAAGGAAAAGGAAAAGGAAAAGGAAAAGGAAAAGGAAAAGGAAACACAGCACTCCTAACAATCTTACTTTATGTTCTCAAATTCCATACTACACTAGCAATGGCACTTAGACTTATATAAGCACTTTAATAGTGCTTTACAGGTCTCTTTAAGCAGTTTACAGAGTCAGCATATTGAGGACCCCAATAATTTGGGTCCTCATTCTACCCACCTTGGAAAGATGGAAGGTTGAATCAACCTTGAGCCGAGTGAGATTCAATCTGCCAAATTGCAGGCACCTGGCTGCAGCAGAAGTAGCCTGCAGTACTGCACTCTAACCACTGCACCACCAAGGCTAGTAGAAGTAAAAGTGACTTATAAAGTATGGCAAGTACTAGTAGTTATGGGATTATATTTCTGTTTAAAATTTGACATAAAACTGAATACTTTTGTTATTCAATAATATAAAAAAAATACTATTCAATAATATAGAAACTGTTCAAAACCCGAAAGATGATAACATTTAAAAATTACTAATGCACAATCAAATTATCATATTCTTTTCACTGTATGCATAAAGTAGACATTTAAGCAAAATACTACAATTGTTATCTTTGCACAACTGTACAAGTATTTAATAGAAACATTCTATAACTATCCAATATCATACAACTCCTAAAATGATTCTAGTGGCTTCACAAAATTGAAAACCAGAAAATTAATAACATATAAAAACCCACATTTAATCCAAGGGAACAATTAAAAGAACATTTTTCATATTAGACGCAACCTGGAGGGCTTGTCAGATATCTAACCCAAGTTCTAAGAAAGAGCCATGGTTTTAGAGCCACTTGAGTGGAAGCCAAACAAATTTTCAAGAGATCAGACTCCTATAATGATATTGCTTATCCAACAAGACCTAAAGCAAACCTACCTTGTCTTATTGTATAGGACAAACAGATATTATGGAATATGGAAAGTCTCTCAGATAAGCAGGACTTATGTGTAGACATTTATAATAATAACCAACACCTTGAACTTCACCTTACTGGTAATTAGTGCAATTCATGACACAAACTTGTTTAATAGGCATTGTGAACCTGCCTATCAATATTCATGCCATTGTGTTCTGGACCAGTTGTAACTTTTGGGTGCTCTTCAAGTGGTAGTCTCATATAGAGTATGTTGAAATAGTCCATTCACAAGTTAACCAAGACATAAGTGAGGAGAGCCTCTTGGTCCAGAACCAAGTACACGTGATGGTCAACTTGATTTTGTACAAAGACTTCCTTCATACAGCTGTGATTTGCTGAAGCTAAAAGTTCACAAAATCTTCAAATTATACATAAGTCTCAAATGGGAGATTCAGCACCAAAGATGGAAAGTCCCCAGAACTGAGAGAGAGCCAAACATCCACAGCTAGTTAGTCTTGCGGTGTGCTTTTTTTCACTCAAAATCCCAAAGTTTCCAAGCACTTGGCCAGATAGTAGTTCATATATACAACTTTTAGCCCTGTAAGGTAAGTTAACCCAAGGAACAGAGGCTGCAGGGATTCTGGGAAAGCTGCAATACTGTATTATTGTAGGATATACTAACAGAATTTTAAAAGCCTATCCAAAATCTTTACTCTTTACAGAGAGTATGATGCACAAGCTCAGAATCAGAAACAAGAAATTGTTTGCTCTGAATAATTAGAAAGCTCAGATAAAGGTCCAGAAGTCTAGTTTACCATAATTATGCACATTGAATTTTTTCCCAAATTTGTCTTCAAATTCTGTACTGCAGCAATACTAAAATATGTTCTTTTTTTACAGCTATTTTAAGAGAAATAAAGTGATACTCAATGAAAAGCTAATCTTTTGCCATAGGTAGGTTTGACAAAGCATTAGACTGAACTGCGCTTCGAAGCATTTGATACTGTAGGACCACAAGCAAAATTGATGTGCCCAGTGCAAAAAGTGGTTTTAAATCTGGCCTGACTGTAGCATGGATATCCTATGGACTGAAAGCAGACCAGTGGGGATGAATGAGTTCCAAAACAAAGTTTCACTTCCTCTAAAACAAAAACATAAAGAAACAAACAAAATATATTTTTCAACACCAAATATTTATAAAACATTAAAGGTTTAAAACCATGGAGAAAGGGAAGATAGCTTTCAAAAAAGGGACAATAAGATGCTATATTACCAAGGTCAACTTTAGTTCTATGTATGCTATTTCAAGTGTCTGTCGTTTGCCTTGTTTTGTTTAGGAAAAGTCACATTCAAGTTTGTACTGTTCTAGTACTGCAAGTACTATTCACATTTTTGAAAGAATTTCAACATATATATTAATTTCTTATTTGTTATTAATATGTAACTTGGCCCAATTATAATATAATCATGTATAGTTATTGGAACTGACTCTTGCATGAGAGCAGTTAGAATTTTTATTTGAACTAATTATTGTATAATACCTGTTGACTATCTTGCTTGCATTTCTAAAGAGCTTTACAGGCCAGTTTTGTTATGTAACTTAGATCTATGCAGATCTAGAATGGACAATTAGCTCTAATAAGGTTCTCTTATTAAAATAGGTAAAATCTGCAATAAAGAATAAGGTAGGAAATTTTTCTTGATCCTTGATCTTGATCCTTTCTGCTTAACCAATGGAAGTGTTTACCCTTGGAAAATATATTTCTTTCTCAGAAGCTAGCTATTTCCCTTATATTATTTTCAAGAAGTCTATATATGGCACAAGCCATTTCCTTTATTTGCATCTGTACTAATATGACTCCCAAACATGTAAATAAGTTCCAAAATTCCCCAGCCAATATGGTTAAATTCCTGTGAATTCAAATCTGATGAATCTGGAGAGAACTCTACTTGAGAATGGCCCCTATTCAGTATTTTACAATATTCAACAAAGTAGTGATATCAGGAAGCAACTAAATTTGAATAACTTATCAGGCTAGCATTTGAATTCTGACCACTCACAACCACCCACACATATCAATCTCATGTGATAAAAAAAATACTCCAACTAATAACTTGAACATATAGAAATTTAAAACCAGATTTTTTCTCTTGGAGTCTTTTGTCTAGATTAGTTGTCTCAAAGGACGTTTTGCTTCTCATCCAAGACACTTCATCAGTTCTTCATCAACCGGTTAAGCTTCTTGGATGAGAAACAAAACTTCTTCAAGAAAAAAATAGTCCAGTTGCCTTTTGAAAAAGCACCTATAAGACAACTATTGCCTGGATGACTGAGAATCCCCATAGATATTTCTAAATTAGTGTTTTTCAGTCTCAGCAACTTGTTGGCTGAGAAATTCTAGGAGTTGAAGTACACAAATCTTAAAGTTGCTGAGGTTCAGACACACTGCCCTAGATGGATGAATCTGGTTTTTTCCTTTCTCTCTCAATGCCTTTTTATCTTGTTTATGTTTTTGATAACCACAATTACATAACCATTGTATAATCATTCATTGGCTTAAAAAGGGATCATTTCATCATCATATTACTCAGGTTGTAATGTTTTTGAAATATTTTTGCACCATTATAGTAATCTGCAATTCTACAACCTTGTCCATTTTTACTTGTCACATTAATCAATTTTTGCCCATCTGTTGTTTACATTTTTTAAAAAAAAAATCATAGAAAGTTTGCTACATTAACTAGATCATGACAATCATCCTCCCAAAAGAAATAACAGGAAATAATGACTGTAAATAAAGAAAATACCCAAAAGGGAAAGTGTGCTTAATCCTGTCACCAAATTTATAACTTATTACCCTGTGGAATAGAAGGGTAGGAAGAAACAGCTTGGAACAATTTTGAAAGGAAAGATAGTTGGAAACATAATTATTATTTCAAACAGGGAACGCAACACCAAATTGATAAAAAAAAACACCCATCTGTCTACTAACATATATACTTTGTCAAAACAAATGCAATTTTAAAGACTTTAAAGGCATGTGTTTGCCACAGGTTGAGTATTACATTTAGGAAGAGAAATCTTTGGCAATAATATAGAAATAATTCAATAATGAGAAAATCAGAGCCCAAATGTTTTGTTTCTCTGGATATTTCTTTGAATTATCTCATTAAATTTATTAATTGAGATCCATGATAGGTCAGGTTAAAGTCTAAATTAATCCACAACTAAGGACAGGAGAAATGTTAATACTAACTGCTGTTCTTCGATTAGCCATCTCAGAGGCATCATTCAGCTGGTTATGTCTTTTATGATATGGAAATATAAATATATTTTAACTCCTGTTAAAAATGGAAGAATTAAGTGTGACTTTCAATGGGCAGTTCAAAAATATGATCAATCAATCAATCTACATTCTTACACAATGATAAATGTAACAAAGTCATTTCCTTTAAGGAAACAAGAGATATTTCTCTAAAGTTCACAAAATAATATATATGCTAGAGTAAATTAGACTGGTATAGTTAATAGTGGCACATGCAAATGGATTGATTTAAGACTGTATTTCTCCATGGAAATATTATAGAACACATAGCCTATGTAATCCAAAATTAAATATATAAGGAGAATCCAGATTTTGTGTCTGTTGGTCTTTCTGAATCAAAAAGGTCAAAATGAAAAACTGAGAGCATCCAGAAAATTGATAATTTTTTACAAAAATTATAAGAGACTATTGTAAAAGCATGGTAACCAATACCAGATTTCTCATAGTGAGCTGAATTGTTAAGAAGTAGACAGTTTTGGAAAGAAAGATTGTCTCTATAAGCAGCAGAAATATTAATCCCAAATTAGATGTTTTAAAAAATAAGAACAGATGTGGGGACAATATTTGAGCAGTACATTTATAAAAGAATAGACTAAAAAATATTGCTTTGTTTTTGCTAAAACTGCAGACTGTGGAATTTACAATCTGGAAAAACTCAGAAATCTGATTACCATCCACCAGACTTTTTCTTTTTTTAAAATACTGATGTGGTTTCCAAACTTTTAAAATGTGGTTGAATAACATTATTATTATAATACTTTGATTCCAACATAGGGGAAAGCAAAATATAATTCATCTAGTATTGATTAACATATTTGGTATGACTGGGTATCATGCCTCAGATATGTAAATGGAAGCCATTTTCATTATGGCAGAAAGGGGGAAAATTGAATTAAGGGCCTGTCACGTATGCAAAAAGGACACAGCGGATGAGAAAATGTTCCATCCGTTGTTATCCGCTCTCAAAAGTGCCCCGAATTTGCATAAGCAGAGCAGACAACAATGGAAAGAAACAGATGAGGGGGCGACATAGCCAGGATGGAAAGCGGATGCTCCACGGAAGCCTAGTGGATGGAAGCAGATGGCACATCCGCAGGGCTTCCGGGGGAGCACAGCGAAGCGGACGTGCAGCGGAAAGAGCAGATGCAGAGTGGATGCCGAGTGGATGAAGCGGATGCAGAGCGGAAGCCTAGCGGATGCCTAGCAGGTGCTTCACTGCGCATGCAGGGAGGATGCATTGCATCAGCCCCATGGATATAAAGGGAAGCAGCTCGCAAGCAGGTCACCATTCAGAGGAAAGACCTGCTGCCTGACATAGCTCCAGCCAGCCAGCCAGCCAGCCAGCCAGCCAGCCAGCCAACAACCATGGGGAAGAAGAGAAAGCCTCTGCCATCTGCTGCCAGCCCTGGCAAGAGGGACAGGGCCACCATCCCACCCCCTGGTCCTGACTCTGCTTCTACTGGGACTTCTGCTGCTGGGGCTGACTCTTCTGGTGCTGGAGCTTCTGCTGGTGCTGCTCCTGGTGCTGGTGCTTCTGCTGGTGCTTACTCTGCTGGTGCTGCTCCTGGTCCTGCTGGTCCTGCTGGTTCTGCTGGTGTTCCTGGTCCTGCTGGTCTTGCTGGTGCTGCTGGTGCTGCTGGTCCTGCTGGTCCTGCTGCTGCTGCTGGTGCTTACTCTGCTGATGATGATCCTGGTCCTGCTGGTGCTGCTGGTCCTGCTGGTGCTGCTGGTTCTGCTGGTGCTGCTGGTCCTGCTGGTCCTGCTGGTCCTGCTTTTGCTGCTACTGTTGTTGTTGCTGCTGCTGCTGCTGGTGGTGTGGTGGAGCAGCCCCTAGAACCTCAAAGCCCCTCTGATGAGGGCCCAGATGGCCCTGCCAGTGGGAGGAAGAGGCATACGTGTGAATGGGAGAGGAGGCAATACTCCATCGAAGAGGAAAATGAGGATGAGGTGCTGGAATGGCTGAGGGAGAATGAGTATCTATGGCGGAAGGGACACAGGCTCTATCGAGACACCAAAAGGAAGCAGGCTGCTTGGAGAGAGAAGGCAGAAAGCCTGGGCTACACTTCGGAGGTGCTCCTTAGCTGGTGGAAGCACATGCACACCTGGTACTGGAAGCTGCACCTCAAGAAATCTGGCCAGGCCACGGTCAAGCTGACGGACCGAGAGACCTACGTGATGGCCAAGTGCAGCTTCTTGGAGGGTGAGATCCGCCACTGAGGAGCAGCCTCTCTGACAACCCTCTCTCTCAGGCAGCCCGCAGAGAGCCAGTCCTCTTTTGGCCAAGAGTCAGCTCCTGTGTCCAGGCAGGTATCTGTCGAGTGTGCCACGACGGAGACCCCCCCGATAGCTGCACTCCCCATGGCAGAGCATGTGGAGGACCCCCTGACGCAGTGGGAGCAAGGAGAGGGCACTTTCAACAGAGACCAACCCACATCCACCCCCAGCCCCACCTCCACAGAAAGCAGGCAGAGAGCCAGACCGGGAGGGCAGAGCCACACTGTCCTGCTGGAGATCAGGGACACCATCAGAAGCAGTGTAGATCTCCTCTCTCAGCTGGTACACACCGACGTCCCATCCTCCAACCGCAAGCCCTTCCTCACCTACGTCAACCAGACCCTCATGAACATGTCCAAATCACAGTACCAGATGATCAAGGACAGGATTACCGGTCTTCTTCACAACCCTCCAGACCCAGCTGAACCTGCTCCCACCCAGTCCAGGTCTGCTCCTCCACCTCAGGTGATGTCACTGCCCTTCCAAGGCTTTTCACAGGCCCTCCCCTACCAAGGCTATGGCTACCAGGAGTTCCAGCAGCATAGGCATCCCTTCCCAGTCCAGGCACAGGTACATCGAACGCCACCAGTGCCACCGATGCCACTGATGCCACCGATGCCACTGATGCCACCGATGCCACCCACACCACAGATGCCACCGATGCCACAGATGCCACACATGCCACAGATGCCACACATGCCTCACCTCGGTCAGCTGCAGACCAGACATCCCCACTACACTTCTCCTTCCTCCACCCCACAGCCAAGCCCGGCCTCAGAACATCTGTCATCGGTATTGGGGCTGACCCCTCATGTCCTGGAGGAAGGGGCTTTCAACATCACAGGACTGAGCCAGCTTTCTGAGAGCTTCCTCCACACACCATCCCCTGTT
The DNA here is from genome assembly GCA_015471245.1 of Laticauda colubrina. Lineage (NCBI taxonomy): Eukaryota > Metazoa > Chordata > Lepidosauria > Squamata > Elapidae > Laticauda > Laticauda colubrina. The sequence goes on from BLBF01000002.1 coordinate 39,394,513, forward strand.
GTCCTCTCGGGGCCAATGACGCACCCCAATGACACCTCAGACCAGCACTCCAGCAGCAGCCACCTCCACAGCACCTGGACCTTTCACCGGTGAGACTGGGCACGCCTCAGAGTGACTAAAAAGAGTGTCAGAGACTGGGTTGCTACCTGATGACTTTATCTTTGCTTGGGACACTTGGGTCATTTTCTTTTACAGTTTGTTATTAATAAAGATTATCTTTGCTTCACACACTTGCTTCATTTATTTTATTAAATAAAGTCTTGGTGGAAAATTTTAGAAATGGTTTAAGCCTTTGCATGCTTGTGGGATGGGTAAGGATAGCAGTGGGATGGGCAGGGATACCTTTGGAATGGGTAATAGCTGTGGGATGGGCAAGGATACCTTTGGGATGGGTAATAGCTGTGGGATGGGTTAGGATACCTGTGGGATGGGTAAGGATAGCAGTGGGATAGATAAGCCTCAAGTACAAGTATAGTGGGACTGTATGGTCCACCCTCCCAGGTGCCACACATATGGACCTTTATTATCAATAACAATGTAATCATTGATCCACACATTTCAACATAAACATAACTCTTTATTAAATGCCCTGTTCATTGTAGGGCCACTCAACATACATAGCCCAATCTCATCAGTATGATGAGACAGGCTGTAGGAAGCATCCATTAAGCATCTACCATCCTGTCTTGCCACTCCACTGCTCCAGCTGGGGAGTTGCACCAGTGTTTCAGGAGGTTGCGCTGCTTCTTCCCTTCACGTGAAGCTCTGTTGGGTACTTGCACATCCACAGAATCTATCAGGTTTCGCCCTTGCCTCCATTCACCAGGCTCCATGTCCCCATTGCCTTGTTGGAGGTCCACGAGCCTGTTCTGCAACACTGGGTAGTGGGTGCGCATGAGTTTGTGCAGGATGCAGCAAGCTTCCACAATCCTCCTCACGGTCTGTGGGTGATGCTGCATGGTGGTGAGAAGTACCTGGAACCTGTTGGCCAAGATGTCAAAGGTGTTCTCCACCACCCGCCTTGCCCTGGACAGCCTGTAGTTGAAGATCCTCTCTTCACGGGTGAGGCATCTGGAGATGTAGGGCTTCATGAGGTAGGTTCTGAGGGAGAAGGCGTCATCCCCCACGATGAAATAGGGCACATCTTGTGTGTCATTGGGCAGTGGGTCTGGATCTGGGAAGCCCATGATGAGGTTGCGTTCCAGCCCCTCCTTGAGGTCACTGGCGTTGTATACCTGGGCATCTGAAGCTGACCCATTGCCTGAAGCATCGATGTACATGAACTTGTAGTCAGCATCGACCATGGTGAAGAGGATGATGCTGAAGAAGCCCTTGTAGTTGAAATAAGTGGACCCCAAGTTGGCTGGAGATTTGCAGGCCACGTGCTTGCCATCTATGGCTCCAACAGTGTGGGGGAAGTTCCACTTCTGATACCACTGCTCTACAACTTTCTTCCATCCTTCTTCAGTGGAGGGGCATTGGAGGAGCTCCTCCAGGTATTCTTCGATGATGGCCTGCACCACTTCTCTGACCACAATGCTGATGGTGTTGTGTGGCATCCTCCAGGCGTACTGCATGCTCCTGTACGTGGTCCCTGGGGCCAGGTGGCACAGAGTCAGTGCCTTCTTGAGCCCAGGGTCCAGCCTGGGCCAGAAGTTGGTGCTCTGCTTGGTCAACCTGGGTCTCAGCCACTCCACAACTTCATCAAACATGGCTGGAGGCATCTTCATGAAGTTCTGGAATGCAAGAAGGTCTTCGTTCCTCAGCTCCACCATCAGCTTGTTATACACTCCATACTCTGCTCTTCTGATGATCCATCTTCATACCCAGACACTTCTTGGCCGCCTCCTTTTCTTCCCGTAAAATAGGTGAAAGAGCCTGTAGATGGCTTCGCACTGTTGTAGAATGATGGTGGCTACCAACAGGAGTGTGTGATGATCCATGGTGGAGATGACTGGATGCTGTGGAAGAGCAAAAGCCAGATGAAGGCTGAAGAGGTCTGGACCACAGGGCTGCTGGACTGAAAGTGAGATGCAGGTGAGTTCCTCCCCCTTTTTATAGGAAATATAGGTTTTACACTCGGTGTCCTTTTCCATCCTCTAGGCATCCTGCAGACATCCTAAATATCCGAGATATGTCCTGCAGACATCCTAAATATCCCTATACGCACGTTTTTTCTGTTTTAATGCTTTGTATGCGAGCTGCATCCGCTTTCATCCTTTCACCGTCCATGCTACTAACGCCTTGTGTCCATTCCGCATCTGTTTCACTTCCTCCCTGTGTCCGTTTTCTGCTGGAGCAGATTTGAGTTGCGCGGATGCGCAGCGGATGCCTAGCAGATATAGTGGATGCGTAACGGATGATGACGGATGTAGAACAGATGTTCCCCGTATGCGTTGCGGATGCAGAACGGACGCGTTGGATACATTTTCTGCTCAAAAAGTTTTGTGCAGCTCAAAACTTTTTGAGCGGATGAAATGTCAGTCGATGGATGCTGGATGGATAGAGAGGATGAAAAACAGAGGCAGTGAGTACAGAACGGAAGCATCGTGTTAACCAATGGATAGCAAGTGTTTCTCTCCGTTTTACATCCTCTTTCCATCCATTGGTGCTGTGTGACAGGGGCTTTAGCTCTTAAAGTTTTTGATTTGGAGAAGTTACTACAACAGTCCTTTGATATCATGTATCAAGAGTTTGTCTTCAGGTTTGGCCAATCCAATATGCATTGCAAAGCTCATGACCTGGAAACTGTCAGTAAATAGTGTTATGCTTTACCTTTAAAAATAGTGTTTTTAAGTAAAAAAGCTGTCTAAACTTGCTTGTAATAATGACTATCCCAGTATTAAATATGTTCTGTGAAAAATTCTTAAATTTCTTAGCAGTGAATTTCCTGCTAGTCATTGTACCAAACAACATGGCATTTGATTTGAACTTTCTTCAAGAACATCTCAAGAGGAAATAACCACAGGCTAGATTCAAATGACAGTATATTCATCTGTGAGTCACCAGCCTTGAGGGAGACAGATGGTGAATGCTGTTCTTTCCTGAAAAAGCCCTCACTTGAACCATTAAAAGTAAAGGTGAAGGTTTCTTCTATCCATTAGTATTGAGAATTTTTTTACCTGTCTTCAAATTTGCCATTCCAGTTAAGTTGGCAGATAATTTGGTGAGGCTGGGATTCTGGAGAGTGAGGAGGCAGTAGATGATCAACATTTTTTCACTCAGGTTTCAGATTGGGCAATAAGATAATTTTCACCATCCACAATCCATGGTTGTGGATAACAAGAAGAGAATGAGAATGAAGTGATGCAACTCTCCTTGTCCTTTAACAGCTTTTGACACCATCTGTCGTGGTGCTGATTTTGATTTGTTTTGATTTGTTCTTCCGCCAGTGGGCTGTGAGATATTAAATATTTTTTTTAATGATTGCGTTATTCTTGTTTATGTAAGCCATCTAGAATTACTTTTGTGGCGGCATATAAATCATATAAACAAGCAAAATAAATAAAAATAAAACTTTTTCTTTAATATCATTCTTGGTTAAGAGATATCTGCATTCCAACAAAAGGTTGGCTATATCTACCTTATGATGAAGAAAATAACACAATCACTTGTATTTGGAGAAAATACAGCACTGAAGAGCCTTTTCTTTGTGGTGAAATGCATTTGCAACATTATTTTTCAAAGTCAGGAGTACTAAAAAAAATAAATCATGTGGTTGGAATTATAATTAAAACATGCTTTTGTATTTGAATTTGTCCTTTATTTGGAAATGAATACACAAATCAACTCAATCCACGAGAGAATCTGACTATAATAAAGCAAATGTATAACAATGCAAATTAGTTGTTGAAATTAATTACAATTACTGATTTGTAGAAATTTTTCTTATATAGATAACAAAATGATGTGCTTATTCACACATCTCTACCCAATGAGGCCACAGAAATGGAAAGTATACGCAGCTGGAATTTTGCAGTTCACTGAAAATTTGACGTTTAACAATAATGGCAGTTATGCTACTTGGAAAGGAAGATGACCATTTCCTTCAATCCAGAAATATGTGCTACACTTTATATATAATTTTTTATGGAGTAATAGTAGAAATCATGAAGATTTTTAAGACCAGGAAAAAGCTATTAAATCTGCACCAAACACTCAGAAAAATTTGTTCTCATAAAATACAATGAACTCCCTCAGGAAATTGATATATTTCAAGGAAATGATTGGGTTTAGCATAGCATAATCAGTTTCAAAGAATATACTCAATTTGTTTGGCAATTATCTTACCAAGGAGATAATGTGTTCCCTTTCTCTAAACATCTATCTATCTATCTATCTATCTATCTATCTATCTATCTATCTATC
>BLBF01000002.1:39425668-39482230 GCA_015471245.1 Laticauda colubrina
GTATTGATACACAGTTGCAAACACATAAATGATACATAGTTACAACAGGTTATAACTTCTGGAAAAGGTTATTATTTCAAAGCTGAATTTATTTAAAAGGGTGCATAATCTAAATTATGTTTAAAGATAGTCATTAAAAAATGTAACTTTACTCTTATATATGACAACAACGGCAAGTCTTCTTTATGTGCAGAAGTGGAAAGAGATCCAGTATCTAGAATGGGAAAATGGATGCTGAAATTAATGAAGGTGGCAGAGTATACAAAATTATTGGCTTTGGTTAAAGAAAAAAACTTTGTCTAGCTTTGTTTCTATTTGGTAAGCACTTCTAGACTTTTTGCTTGAAATTGAAAGGAATACATCTTAACCTTAGCATCTAATAATTAATTTTTTTCATGATTATAAAAGTACTATAAGCCATGTTTTTGTCTAACTCAAAGATTCATTATATTTTATACTTGCAACTGTATCTAAGAAAGTTGGAAGTTATTTTTTTCAATAGCCTTTTCTTCTTGTTTCAACTTCCCAATTTTGTGTGTGTATAAGTATTCATAAAGTTTTACTTAAAAACACATCCTGCTCTATTGTCCAATATTGTAAGACAAAATGCTAAAAAAATACCTTGATTTTTTTAAACATTCCTACTCCATATATTCCAAGAATATCTTTTTAAAAATGTTAAGTGAATTTGAAATTAGAGTAATGAACTCCACCATTGTCCTACATGAAATAATATTGAAAATTTAATAGCATCTTACCATAGGGATACATTTGATTTATAAATGATTAAAATCTGATTTGGCAAAGTGCAAAATGGAAGAAGCAAACGGCTAATATTATACCAACTTTGGTAGGCAACTTAGCCAAACCATTTGATGAAAAAAAGACTAATTTCACCAACATGCCAAAGAATACAGTTGAAGCTGTGACAAATTTTCCATTCAATATTTTATATGATTTCTCACTGTCCTTTCTCCGCCAAATACAAGGAATATTACATTTGAACTATAGAGTGTTTGGCAGGGATTATTTTGACTTTGGGATATAAGAACCTGTGTTCTGTTGACCTGTTAAAACTGTACCAGTGTCTTTTGAGGCCCAAGATTTTAGTTTTCTACATTTTGGGATTTTTAATTAAAGTACAGATTTTCATCAGAAATACACAAATACTACTGTAAATTCTATATTTACTTATTCCTTTACATCAATTATATTAGTCATATAACTAAGAGACTAGCTTTTCTCACTGTATATTAACATACTACAACTGATGGCTAATTCACTGAACTGAAGCTAGGCTATTAATACATTCAATGCTAGCTTTAAGGCCCTGTCCCACTGCACTTACGGATGCAAAGAAGATGTAACGTTAAAAGCTTGCCATCCATTGGAAAATGTTATGCATCCATTGTGTACTCACTGCATACGTGTTTCATACATTCTATCCGCGAGCAACCATCCACTGAGATTTCATCCGTGCAAGAAGTTTTGAGCTGCACAAAACTTTGTGAATGGATGAACTTTCCGCCGTGTACAATGTAAATCCGCGACATATGAGCAACAAACGTTCTGTGTCCGTTTATCATCCGTTAAACATCTTCTGTATCCTCTCTGCATCCTCTGGACATCCTCGCAACTCACATCTGCTGCAGCTGAAAATGGAAAGAGGGAGGAAACAAAAGGTACATGGAATGTCTACACAGCATTAGTAGCACAGAAATAGAAAGGATGCGTTTGCATCCGATATACATCCACACAGCATCCCCTTTCTTTCCTTTAGGCATATGTGATGCATCCACTTCATCCACTATGCATCCTCTTTGAAATTCTCCCCTGGAACCCCTTCGGAGGTGTCATCCGCTTCCATCTGCTAGGCTTCGTATGAACATCCGTTTAACATCCCCGCTACATACTACCCACGTCCATTCTTTTCTGTTCTGTTTATGCAAATTTTCACCATTTTTGAAGCGGATGACAACGGATGGAGCCACCCGCAAAATTTTGCTCATCTGCTGTGTCCTTTATGCATACATTTTGCATCCGTCGGCCAGTGGGACTTAGCCTTTAAAAAGGAGATCCTCATGGAAAGGCAGAATGTAAATACAAATGGCTATGCTATGCTGAAATTTGCTTCACTTGTTCATTTTCAAAGAAGGAAACCTCTGATTTTTCTTTAATGTACTCCTAAAGTTCTTACTTCTACATTTTTCTTGTAGAGTTTTTTAAATTTTTGTTGGAAGTGCAAGAAGATGTTAGTGTTGATGTTTTCTCTTAAACAAATTTCCATCACTCTTAAGCCTCCTTGACTATTTATATTGACCACACTGAAAACACCCAGTAAAAGGAATTCCTTTATGATGTCTTCCCTTTAGAATTCAAGACACTGGGTTCAAATTAAGAAAGTGCAGGAATACCATATTTTACTACTTTTCAACTATATGTTCTTATCAATTTTTCATTGCTGGCAAATTATAAAACATGATTCAGTGAATCAGTTTGGTGACTCTGTTATGTTGTTGTTTGTAACCAGTTTGTGTGATTTTCTTGCATGAGCTGAGCATAGGATCGACTGTTTCTTCTGCTTCTTTGCACAATCTGCACTTTGGATCATTTGATAATTTTTAAATCCTGACTTTGATTGTATTATCTTGAATATCTTGCTCTTAAGCAGCCTAAATCAACCCTTCAATTTATTTTCTTATGTCTTAGTTGTAAACAATTGCTTGGTTTTATCTTTATACACTATCCCCTTGATTTTTTGTAGTGAAAATTAATTTTGTAAAAATCATTATTTTAAATATTTATAGTCACCACTCCACTATACTTTACATAGCTTGCAAAATACAAAAATCAAGACAAGTAGTTAAACACATAAAATGTGATCAGCAATTCATACAAAAATTGGAGAAACTGCACAGTTTCTATAAAGGAATGAATATTCAATGATGATTTAGAACAAAAGGAAGTTCTTCCATTCAGCACAATTAACAAATAGATTTTATTAGCTCCATATAAGGTGATGGCCACTAATAGGAATGGTTTTAAAAGTGGAAAGACAGTACATGAATCTGTTTTGGGTTTTGTTTGTATTAGAAAGGAACTGAAAATAAAATTTGGATCCTGAATACTGAGTCTGCAGTCTGCAGGAAAAACTAAATAAAATCTATTCACAGCAGACTGAATTTGGGCCCAGGATAGCTGCCACTGAAAGCTTACTGAAAGCTTACTGTAGAGGGGATGTTCTGAACAGTTTATTGACAGTTTCCCAAATAGCAAGGATAAACAGGATACTAGGCATGTCTGAACACAATCTGAAATGTGTTTTCAATTTACAACTAAATTACCTGGTTCATCAAAAATCACTGTATAACACTCATCACTCTCATTATTTCCAACCATTATAAATGGAAATCTCATTATATCCAACTGACTCACCTGACAATCATCACAGTTTAAACTGTAATGTAGAGAAAAGTAAAGTCCTACATTTAGGCAAGAAAAACCAAAAGTATACATATAGACTGGGTGAAACCAGACTCAGTAGGAGTAAACTGTGAGAGGGATCTTGGAATCTTAGTGGAGAACCAGTTAAATATGAGCCAGCAGTGTGCAGCAGCAGCCAAAAAAGCTAATGCAACTCACAGTTGCATTAACAGAGGGATACAATTGAGATCAAGTGAGGTACTAATACTAATACCAATATAAAGCCTCAGTAAGACCACACCTAATATTGCATCCAGTTTTGGTCAACACACTGACAAAAAAAATGTTGAGACTCTAGAAAAAGTGCAGAGAAGAGTAACCAGGATGATTAGGGGACTGGAGACTAAAACATATGATGAACAGTTGCAGGAACTGGGCATGGCTAGTCTGGTGAAGAGAAGGACCAGGGGAGACATGATAGCAGTCTTCCAATATTTGAGGGGCTATCACAGTGAAGAAGGGGTCAAGCTATTTTCTAAAATGACTGTAGGCCAGACAAGGAATAATGGATGGAAACTGAACAAGGAAATAAGGAGAAACTTTCTGACAGTGAGAAAAATCAACCAATGGAACAGCTTGCTCTCGGAAGTTGTGGGAGCACCATCACTTGAGACTTTCAAGAAGAGATTAGACTGCCATTTGTCAGAAATGGTGTAGGGTCTCCTGATTGGGCTGGGAGTTGGACTAGATGACCGATAAGGTCCCTTCCAACTCTGATTATCTGTCATCTGTAACCAATTAAAAAGTACAATATTCTATAAATATATATTTTCTGACTTTTGCTTATTTAATTGCTTTTATTCCAATTGTCCCTCAAAATATGTGCATTTCAGATGCTTTTACAGTCTCATAATTCTGTTAGAACCAACAACAAAATAAGTAACAAGTAAAGGGAGACGAAATGGAACCAGTCAACCGTGAGTTTTAGTGCCACCTTAGTACAAAGTCAACTGGATAACTTCGAACAGCCACTCTGTCTCAGTCCTGGGATGGAGACAATGGCAAACCACTTCTGAAATCTTGCCAAGAAAATTACATAGTTCATGCAGTTGCCAAGAGTTCATGCTAACTTGAAGGCACACACACAAAGAGAGAGAGATACACACACATACACCCTTCATAAGATAATGATCAGGGTTGTATGTGCCTCTGCAAATGCAAATTGCTTATAGATAATTTCAAATGCCTCTTTCCCCTTTCCATATTTAAACTAGACTTGAATCAATTAACAAAGATACTTGCAAACACAAAAGTGCTCTTTAAGCTAGGATTCATGGCTACAATGAGGGAAAAGAAATAGCAATCTTCTATTGCAACCTTCTGCTCAATTCAGGATTATGACATCATGATTGTTAGACATCCCATAGCTGGCATTATCAGTCACACAGTCCCTTTCCCAATTCTTCAATAATTAAGTAAACTCTTCCCATAAATCTTCCCATTGTAAAACATGCTTTCAACCGAAGTAAAGTAAAGGTTCAAACAACATCTCTCTCTTTTAAAACATGTGGTTTCTGAATTAGTCACCAGGACACAAAGCACATTAAGGCCCTGTCACACTGGCCGACAGATGCAAAACGTTTGTAAAAAGGACACTGCGGTCAAGCAAAATGTTCCATCCATTGTTATCCGCTCTCAAAAGTGCCCCGAATTTGCACAACCAGAGCGGACAACACGGAAAGGAACGGACAGGGGGAGGACGTAGGGTGGATGAAAAGTGGATGCTCCACGGAAGCCTAGAGGATGGAAGCGGATGGAAGCGGATGACACATCCGCAAGGCTTCCGGGGGAGCACAGCAAAGCGGACACGGAACGGAAAGAGAGGATGCAGAGCAGATGCAGAGCGGATGAAGTGGATGCAGAGCAGAAGCCTAGCGGAAGCCTAGCGGATGCCTAGCGGATACAGAGCGTTCACTGCGCATGCAGGGAGGATGCATTGCATCAGCCCCGCGGATATAAAGGGAAGCAGCTCGCAAGCAGGTCACAATTCATAAGAAAGACCTGCTTCCAGACACAGCTTGCCAGCCAGCCAGCCAGCCAACCAGCAACCCAACAACCATGGGGAAGAAACAGAAGCCTCTGCCATCTGCTGCCAGCCCTGGCAAGAGGGACAGGGCCAGCCTCCCACCCCCAGGCCCTGACTCTGCTTCTGCTGGGGCTTCTGCTACCCGGGCTTGCTCTTCTGGTGCTGGGGCTTCTGCTGATGCTGCTTCTGGTGGAGGTGCTTCTGCTGGTGCTTACTCTGCTGGCACTGCTCCTGGTGCTGGCGCTTCTGCTGGTGCTTACTCTGCTGGCACTGCTCCTGGTGCTGGGGCTTCTGCTGGGGCTTACTCTGCTGGCACTGCTCCTGGTGCTGGGGCTTCTGCTGGGGCTTACTCTGCTGGCAGTGCTCCTGGTGCTGGGGCTTCTGCTGGGGCTTACTCTGGCACTGCTCCTGGCACTGTTCCTGGTTCTGCTGGTCCTGCTGGTGCTCCTGGTCCTGCTGGTGCTCCTGGTCCTGCTTGTGCTCCTGGTCCTGCTGGTGCTCCTGGTCCTGCTCCAGGTCCTGCTGGTGCTGCTGGTGCTCCTGGTCCTGCTGGTGCTGCTGGTGCTGGTGCTGGTGTTGCTGCTGCTGCTGCTGCTGCTGGTGTGGAGGAGCAGCCCCTACAACCTCGAAGCCCTTCTGATGAGGGCCCATATGGCCCTGCCAAAGGGAGGAAGAGGCAGACGTGTGAACAGGAGAGGAGGCAATACACCATAGAAGAGGAAAATGAGGAGGAGGTGCTGGATTGGCTGAGGGAGAATGAATATCTTTGGCAGAAGGGACACAGGATCTATCAAGACACCAAGAGGAAGCAGGCTGTTTGGAGAGAGAAGGCGGAAAGCCTGGGCTACACTTCGGAAGTGCTCCTCGGCTGATGGAAACACATGTACACCTGGTACGGGAAGCTGCACCTCAAGAAATCTGGCCAGGCCGCGGTCAAGCTGACGGACCAGGAGACCTATGTGATGGCCAAGTGCAGCTTCTTAAGAGGGTGAGATCCGCCACCAAGGAGCAGCCCCTCTCATAACCCTCTCTCTCAGGCAGCCTGCTGAGAGCCAGTCCTCTTCTGGCAAAGAGTCAGCTCCTGTGTCCAGGCAGATATCTGTCGAGCGTGCCACGATGGAGACCCCCCCGACAGCTGTACTACCCCTGGCGGAGTGCATGGAGGACCCCCCTGATGCAGTGGGAGAAAGGATATGGCACTTCCACCACAGCCCAACCCGCATCCACCCCCAGCTCCACCTCCACAGAAAGGCAGAGAGACAGACCGGAGGATCAGAGCCACACTGTCCTGCTGGAGATAAGAGACACCATCAGGAGCAGTGTCGATCTCCTCTCTCAGCTGGTACACACCGACGCCCCATCCTCCAACCGCAAGCTCTTCCTCACCTACGTCAACCAGACCCTCATGAATATGTCGCAACCCCAGTACCAGGTGATGAAGAACAGGATCACCGGTCTTCTTCACAACCCTCCAGACCCAGCTGAAACTGCTCCCACCCAGTCCAGGCCTGCTCCTCCACCCCAGGTGATGTCACTGCCCTTCCAAGGCTTTCCACAGGCCCTCCCCTACCAAGGCTATGGCTACCAGGAGATCCAGCAGCACAGGCAGCCCTTCCAAGTCCAGGCACAGGTACATCGAACGCCACCGGTGCCACTGATGCCACCGATGCCACCCACGCCACCGATGCCAGCCACGCCACAGATGCCACCCACGCCACCGATGCCACCAGTGCCAGTCCTCACCCAGCTGCAGACCAGACAGCCCCACTACACTGCTCCTTCCTCCACCCCACAGCCAAGTCCGGCCTCAGTACATCTGTCATCGGTACTGGGGCTGACACCCCATGGCATGGAGGAAGGACCTCTCAACATCACGGGTCTGAGCCAGCTGTCCGAGAGCTTTCTCAACACACCGTCACCTGTTGTCCTCTCGGGGCCAGGCACCCCAGTGGTGCTTCAGACCAGCACTCTAGCAGCAGCCACCTCCACAGTACCTGGACCCTTCACCCCTGAGACTGGGCACGCCTCAGAGTGACCAAGAAGAGTGCCAGAGACTGGGTGGCTACCTGTTGACTTTATTTTTGCTTTGGACACTTGACTTGGGTCATTTTTCTTTTACAGCTTGTTATTAATAAAGATTATCTTTGCTTCACACACTTGCTTCATTTATTTTTGTCAATAAAGTCTTGGTGGAAACTTTGGTTTAAACCTTTCTATGCTTCTGGGATGGGTAAGGATAGCAGTGGGATGGGTAATAGTTGTGGGATGGGCAGGGATACCTGTGGGATGGGTAATAGCTCTGGGATAGATAAACCTCCAGTGCAAGCATAGTGGGACAGTGCAAGCATAGTGGCACCCTCCCAGGTGCCACACCTATGGCCCTTTATTATCAATAATAATGTAACCAATCATCCACACATGTCAACATAAACACAACTCTTTATTAAATGGCCTGTTCATTGTAGGCCCACCCAACATACATGGCCCAAACTCATCAGCGTGATGAGACAGGCTGTAGGAAGCATCCATTAAGCATCTATCACCCTGTCTTGCCACTCCACTGCTCCAGCTGGGGAGTTGCACCAGTGTTTCAGGAGGTTGAGCTGCTTCTTCCCTTCACGTGAGGCTCTGTTGGGGCCTTGCACATCCACAGAATCTATCAGGTTTCGCCCTTGCCTCCATTCCCCAGGCTCCATGTCCCCATTGCCTTGTTGGAGGTCCACGAGCCTGTTCTGCAACACTGGGTAGTGGGTGCGCATGAGATTGTGCAGGATGCAGCAAGCTTCCACTATCCTGGAAGGCGTCATCACCCACGATGAAGTAGGGCACATCTTGCGTGTCGTTGGGCAGGGGGTCTGGATCTGGGAAGCCCATGATGAGGTTGCCTTCTAGCCCCTCCTTGAGGTGACTGGCGATGTATACCTGGGCATCTGAAGTTGACCCATTGCGTGAAGCATCGATGTACATGAACTTGTAGTCAGCATCGACCATGGTGAAGAGGATGATGCTGAAGAAGCCCTTGTAGTTGAAATAAGTGGACCCTGAGTTGGCCGGAGCTGTGCAGGCCACGTGCTTCCCATCTATGGCTCCAAGGGTGTGGGGGAAGTTCCACTTCTGATACCACTGCCCTGCAACTTTCTTCCAGCCTTCTTCAGTGGAGGGGCACTGGAGGAGCTCCTCCAGGTATTCTTCGATGATGGCCTGCACCACTTCTCTGACCACAATGCTGATGGTGTTTTGTGGCACCCTCCAGCCGTACTGCATGCTCCTGTAGGTGGACCCTGAGGCCAGGTGGCGCAGAGTGAGTGCCACCTTGAGCCCAGGTTCCAGGCTGGGCCAGAATTTGGTGTTTGCCTTGGTCAACCTGGGTCTCAGCCACTCCACAACTTCGTCAAACATGGCCGGAGGCATCCTCATGAAGTTCTGGAATGCACGAGGGTCTTCGTTCCTCAGCTCCACCATCACCTTGTTGTACAGTCCGTACTCTGCTCTTCTCCCGATCCATCTTTGGACCCAGACACTTCTTGGCCGCCTCCTTTTCTTCGCGTAGAACAGTTGAAAGAGCCTGTAGATGGCTTCGCACTGTTGCAGAACGATGGTGGCTACCAAAAGGACATCAATGTGGACATCACATGGTGGACATCAATGGATGCTGTGGAAGAGCAAGAGCCAGATGAAGGCTGCAGAGGTCTGCACAGCAGGGCTGCTGGACTGAAAGTGAGATCCAGGTGAGTTCCTCCCCCTTTTTATAGGCAATATAGGTTTTCCACTAGGTGTCCTTTTGCATCCTCTAGGCATTCTGCAGACATCCTAAATATCTGAGATAGGTCCCCTCTGCGAACATTTTTTCCATTTTAAATGCTTTGTATGTGAGCTGCATCCGCTTTCATCCTTTCTCCTTCCATGCTACTAATGCTGCGCATCCGTTCCACATCTGTTTCGCTTCCTCCCTGTGTCTGTTTTCCGCTGGAGTGGATTTGAGTTGCATGGATGCGCAGAGGATGCCTAGCGGATATAACGGACGTGTAACGGATGACAACGGATGTAGAACGGATGTTCCCCATATGCGTTGCGGATGCAGAACAGACACGTTGGATACATTTTCCGCTCAAAAAGTTTTGAGCAGCTCAAAACTTTTTGAGTGGATGAACCTTAGTCGACGGATGCTGGACAGATAGAGAGGATGAAAAATGGAGGCAGTGAGTACAGAACAGATGAATTGCGTTAACCAACAAATGGCAAGTGTTTCTCTCCATTTTACATCCTCTTTCTATCCGTTGGTGCAGTGTGACATGGGCTTTAGGAAGATACATTAATGAGCCACACTACAAATAGTCCAGGATAAAAGCAGATTATTATGTTTCCAGACTATTCATTAAGAAGTTTATATAGTATATAGCACACCGGTTTCAAAATTCAGCCCATCTTCTAAAAAGTTTTCTCTGTCTTTTTCTTCTACTGAAGGATCCGGTGTTGGTCTGGAATAAGTCTTGCAATATAATATATGATTAAGTCATTCATTCAGTACCCAATGTAAAGAATATGTAGAAAGAAAAATTAAAGACTGAGTGCTTTCTCAAAAAATATATAAATGAAATACTCAGTACTTATCCACTACACTGTTCCATCCAGAAAAGACGTGCGGTAGACCGGGTTCCAACAAATAACTCTTTATTAGTTAACAGCAACAGTAACGGAACATTGGCTCAAGCCGGGGCAGCCCTTTTTATAGAGGCTTGCCTGCCGGCTTGTAGCCAATGACATTGTTTTAACTTTGCTGCCTTTGAGCGGCTCCTTGGATTGGTTCCTAATGAACCAATCCACTACTGGCCTTTCTGGCCAATCAGAAAAAACTACTTGGAACCTTCCAAGTTATACAGAACACTCCTCCTCCTTTATTTCAGTCCTACGTGAGTGACGTAGTCGAGCAGGTAGATGAGGCTTCTTCTGGTCCTAGTTGAGCTGTGCAGCTCATTCTCACCTAGGACTTCAAGCCGTTCAATCAGGATCACTGTCTCTCCAGCTTATCTCCAGGGAACCGCCTGGAAGTTTGAGTCAGCATTGCCGCTACCGCTTGAGTTGCTCAGGCCGGTGGTTATGCCACTCCCTCCTGGTTCAACCGGGCTGGTTGAGCTGGCCTGGCTGGTCCTTCCAGGATGGCTTCCCTTTTGCTTGGACTACCTCCGATGGTTTCATCTAACCGTAAGTGCTCTTTTTGGTT
Source organism: Laticauda colubrina (assembly GCA_015471245.1). Taxonomy (NCBI): domain Eukaryota; kingdom Metazoa; phylum Chordata; class Lepidosauria; order Squamata; family Elapidae; genus Laticauda; species Laticauda colubrina. The sequence goes on from BLBF01000002.1 coordinate 39,436,399, forward strand.
GGTTAGATGTTCTAGATTTAATTTCAATGGTTCATTTTCACATCCTTTTATATTTGTTTGTGTTTCCCTCCCCTCCTTGGTTTTGTTTTCATCGATTTTTATTATTTGAGGTTGCATGGTCGTTTTGCACTCGATGTTTCGGGAACGAAGCTGGTCTATGTGCCGCTTCCATTCTCTTCCATCGTCCATGGTTGGTCGGTAGGACCGGGGGCCTGTTATTTGTGTGATGGTGGCTGGAAGCCAGAGAGGGTCCCCGGTAAAATTCATTGAATAGACTAGGTCGCTGATTTCAAAAGTGCAGTATCAGCTGGATGAGTCGGGGGGTTTCTCACAAGTGTAATTTGGGTGCAGTCTATCTAAATGGGATTTGAGTTTCCTCCCCATTAACAATTCTGCTGGGATCTTGTTTGTTGTACTACTGGGAGTGATGTATTGTAGTGTAAGTAAGCGGTTCAGCTTGTCTTGGACATCCCCACAGTCCATTTTTTCTAGGCCTTCTTTGGTAAACCTGACCATTCGTTCGGCCCTACCATTCACCACCGGGTAGGCCAGCGCGGTTAGTGCATGGCGTATACCCAGGGATGCTAAGTACTGTTCAAATTGTATAGCCATTAGTTGTGGTCCGTTGTCAGATACCAATATATCAGGTAAACCATGAGTTGCAAACAATTTGTTTAGCTGTTTTATAACAGCATCGGTTGTTGTGGATGACATTACTATAACCTCCAACCAATTTGAACATGCATCTATGACTATTAAGAACGTATTGCTCCTGGTTGGTCCCGCAAAATCAATATGGATTCGAGACCAAGTGCCTTGTGGGGTCTCCCAGTCCTGTATGGGCGCTTGCGGTATTGTGGGTCTAGCTCTCTGATACTTGTGGCATGTTGCAACCCAGTGTTCAATATCCTTGTCTATACCAGGCCACCAGACATAGCTCCTGGCCAGGCTTTTCATTTTTACTATGCCTGGGTGGCCCTCATGTAGCATACCCAACACCTCTTCCTGCAGTCTGGATGGAATTACCACCCAATCTCCCCACAATAAGCACCCCTTTTGTATTGACAGTTCAGTCTGTATGTTCCGAAAAGGTTTAAAACCTTCAGTCTTTTGGCTTTCCGGACAGCCTTTACCTACCCAAGTCAAAACGTGGGCAGTCACTGGGTCTTTCGCCATGGCTCTGGTGACATCATTGGCAGACAATGGAAGTTCAGGGCAGGTCTCTACTTGTAGGGCGGCGGTGGTTGGAGCTGGGTCATCCTCTATGGTTGGTAATGGTGCTCGGCTGAAAGCATCTGCATGGGTGATTTGTTTCCCGGGTCAATGCAGCAAGGTATATGAATAGGTGGCCAGGAATTCTGACCACCTAGCCATCTAGGGGGATAGAATGTTTGGTGTGGGTTTGTTCCCCGCCAAAATTCCCAGTAATGGTTTATGGTCAGTCACAATGGAAAATGTCCTCCCATAGAGGTGAAAACGTTTAACTCCAGCGATGATTGCCAGGGCCTCCCTGCCTAGTTGGCTACAGTTGCGTTCCACTTTGGAGAATGTTTTCGAGTAAAAGGCGACAGGTGCCTCTCTCCCATCAGGTAATTGGTGGCTCAGGATGGCACCAACTCCGAAAGGTGAGGCCTCACAGGTGACCGTCAATAGAAGTGTATTACTAAACTGAATAAGAATGGTGTCTGAGGTTAATAAGTCTTTTATGCTTTGGAATGCTTTTTGTTCTTTATGACCCCAAGTCCAGACAGTTTTTTTATCCAGCAAATGGTGTAATGGTTCTGCTATCGTTGCTTTGTGGGGGAGGAATACGTTATAAAAGTTGATCAGACCCAAGAATGCCTGTAAGTCCATTTTATTTTTTGGTCTGGGTGTGTCTTTAATTGCTTTGACTTTTTTGTCTGTTGGGTGAATACCCTGTTCATCAATTAAATACCCTAAAAGTTCGACTCGGTAGGTAGCCAGGCAGCATTTTTCCTTTTTTACTTTTAGGCCAGATTGTCGAAATTTCCTTAGCACTTCTCTTAGTCTTGCTTCTAATTGGGTCGTGTTTTTTGCTGAAATTAGGACGTCATCAAAGTATGGAATGACCCCTTTTATTCTGTTTAATAGGCATTCCATGAGGCTTTGGAAAACGCCTGGGGCAACGCTTACTCCGAATTGAAGCCTGTTACATTTGAATGCCCCTTATGCGTTACTATTGTTTGTACCTCAGCTTTTATTGGGTCTACTGGAAGCTGCTGATATGCCTGAGCCAAATCGAGTTTCGCAAAAAAAATTTCTCCCCCAAGTGAGTGCAGTAAGTGCTGCACGACTGGTACCAGGTATGCGCTTTGCTGCAGCGCATGGTTCAGGGTAGCCTTGTAGTCTCTGCAGATGCGCACAGACCCGTCAGGTTTTACAGGTTTTACTCTTGGTGTCTCCAACCTAGCATAGTCAATTGGTTCTATGACCCCTGGTGCAATCAATTTGTTTAAGGCCCTGTCCCACTGGCCGACGGACGCAAAACATATGCATAAAGGACATAGCAGATGCGCAAAATTTCAGGGGTAGCTCCATCCGTTGTCATCCGCTCCAAAAAGTGGTGAAAATTTGCATAAACAGAACAGAAAAGAATGGAAAAGAATGTACGGGGGTAGGATGTAGCAGGCATTTTAAATGAATGTTCAGAGGAAGCCTAGCGGATGACAGTAGATGGAAGTGGATAACACATCCGCAGGGGTTCTGGGGGAGAATAGCAAAGTGGACGCATAGCAGAAGGGGTGGATGCATAGTGGATGACACGGATGCATCATGAACGCCTATAGGAAGCAAAGCGGATGCATAGCGGATGTCTACTGGATGCAAAGTGGTCACTGCGCATGCGGGGAGGATGAATTGCGTCAGCTCCGCAGATATAAAAGGATGCAGCTCGCACGCAGTCAGCATTCAGAGGAAAGACGTGCTGCCACATACATCTTCAAAGAACACCATGGTTAGTCAGTCAGGGAAGGAGAGAAAACCCGTGCCTACTCGTGCCAGCCCTGGTAGAAGGACAGAACCACCATACCATCCCCTGGCACTGACACTGAAGCTGCTGGTGCTTCTCTTGCTGCTGTTGCTGCTTCTCCTGCTTCTGGTGCTGCTGCTGGCGCTGGAGCTGCTGGTGCTGCTGCTGTGCTGCTACTGCTGCTGGTGCTGCTGCTTTGCTGCTACTGCTGCTGCTGCTGCTGCTGCTACTGCTACTGCTACTGCTACTGCTGCTGCTGCTGCTGCTGCTGCTGCTGCTACTGTTACTGTTACTGCTACTGCTACTGCTGCTGCTGTGCTGGACCAGCCCCAAGGCCCTCAAAGCCCTGCTACTAAAGGCCCTCCTGCTCAAGCCCCTGAAAGCCCTGCTGAAGCCCCTGCCAGAGGGAGGAAGAGGCAAGGGAAGGAGAAGGGAGAGAGGAAATGGTACACTGTTTCCGAGGACCATGAGGAGGAGGTGCTGGAACAAGTACCTGTGGAGAAAGGGCCACAGACTCTATCGTGACACCAAGAAGAAACAGGCAGCTTGGAGAGACAAGGCAGAGAGCCTGGGCTACACTGCAGATGTACTCATGGGATGGTGGAAGCACATGCACACCTGGTATGGCAAGCTACACCTCAAAAAATCTGGCCAGGCTGCTGTCAAGCTCACTGACTGGGAGATGTACATCATGGCCAAGTGCAGCTTCCTGGAGGGTGAGGTCCGCCACCAAGGAGCAGCCCCTCTGACACCCCTCTCCCTCAGACAACCCAGACAGCCACTCCTCTTCCAGCCAGGAGCCAGCTGCCCTATCCAGGCAGGTGTCTTCAGGGGGGCCCAGGGCAGAGACCCCCCTGACAGCTGCACTCCCCATGCTGGAGGACTTGGAGGATGATGCCCTGCTGTCACAAATGGAGGAAGAAGCGGCAGCCACCAGAGACCAATGCACCCCCACCCCCACCCCCAGCTCCACAGGATGCAGACAGAGAGGCAGACTGGAGGGCCAGAGCCACACTGTCCTGTTGGAGATAAGGGACACAATGAGGACCATCACAGAACTGCTCCCTCAGCTGGTCCACTTGGACAGAAGATCCTCCTGCCGCCACACTTTCATCACCTACGTGAGCCACACCTTGAAGGATATGCCCGAGGCCCAGTAGCAGGTGATGAAGGAAAAGATCACAGCACTTCTGCACAACCCTCAACGCCCAGCTGAACCTGCTCTGACCCAGTCCAGGTCTGCTCCTCCACCCCAGGCGATGTCACAGCCCTTCCATGGCTTTCAACAGCCCTTCACCTACCAAGGCTACAACTACCAGGACTTCCCACAGCAGAAGCAGACCTTCCCAGTCCAGGCCCAGGTTCATCGCACGCCACACCTTGCCCAGCTGCAGACCAGACAGCCCCACTATACTCCTCCTTCCTCCACTCCACAGACAAGCCCCTCAATGGACAATCTGTCATCAGTCTTGTGCCTGACACCCCAGGTACTTGATGAAGGGCCTCTCAACTTCACGGGACTGAGTCAACTGTCTGAGAGCTTCCTGAACACAACATCCCCTGTTGTACTCTCAGGGCCAAGCACCCCAATGGCGCCTCAGACCAGCACTCAAGCCACAGCCATCTCCACAGTCCCTGGCCGCTTAACAGCTGAGACCATGGACATAACTCAGAGTGACTGAGAAAAGTGCCAGAGACTGAGTTGTTACTTGTTCACTTTATCTTTGCTTAAGACACTTTATTTGGTTCATTTTGCTTTTTTAATAAAGTCATACAGTTTACTTAAGACAGTTATTAATCAAGGCTATCTTTGCTTAAGACACTTGATTCATTTTTTTTTACTTAATAAAGTGTTGGTGAAAACTTTGAAAAAATGGTTAATCCTTTGCATGCTTGTGGGATAGGTAAGGATAGTTGTGGGATAGATAAGGATAGTTGTGGGATAGATAAACCTCCAGTGCAAGCATAGTGGGACTGTATAGTCCACCCTCCCAGCTGCCACACATATGGCCCTTTTTTATCAATAACAATTTATTCATTGATCAACACATTTCAAAATAAACAAAGCTCTTTATTAATGCCCTATTCATTGTAGGGCCACTCAACATACATGGCACAATCTCATCAGTGTTATGCGATAGCTTCAAGGAATCATCCATTAACCATCTACCATCCTGTCTTGCCACTCCACTACTCCAGTTGGGGAGTTGCACCAGTGTTTCAGGAGGTTGCACTGCTTCTTCCCTTCATGTGAAGTTCTGTTGGGGCCTTGTACATCCACAGTGTCTATCAGGTTTCATCCTTGCCTCCATTCACCAGGCTCCATGTCCCCATTCCCTTGTTTACGGTCTACAAGCCTGTTCTGCAACACTGGGTAGCGGGTGTGCATGAGATTGTGCAGGATGCAGCAAGCTTCCACGATGCTCCTCACAGTCTGTGGGTGATACTGCATGGTGGTAAGTACCTGGAACCTGTTGGCCAGGATGCCAAAGGCGTTCTCCACCACCCATCTTGCCCTGGACAGCCTGTAGTTGAAGATCCTCTCTTCACGGGTGAGGAGTCTGGAAGTGTAGGGCTTCATGAGGTAGGTTCTGAGGGAGAAGGCGTCATCACCCACGATGAAGTAGGGCACATCTTGCATGTCGTTGGGCAGGGGGTCTGGATCTGGGAAGCCCATGATGAGGTTGCCTTCTAGCCCCTCCTTGAGGTGACTGGCGATGTATACCTGGGCATCTGAAGCCCACCCATTGCCTGAAGCATCGATGTACATGAACTTGTAGTCAGCATCAACCATGGCAAAAAGGGTGATACTGAAGAAGCCCTTCTAGTTGAAATAAGTGAATCCTGAGTTGGCTGGAGCTTTGCAGGCCACGTGCTTCCCATCTATGGCTCCAACGGTGTGGGGAAAGTTCCACCTCTGATACCACTCTTCTGCAAGTTTTCTCCAGCCTTGTTCAGTGGTGGGGCACTTGAGAAGCTCCTCCACGTATTGTTCGATGATGGCCTGCACCACTTCTCTGACCACAATGCTGATGGTGTTGTGTGGTACCCTCCAGGCATACAGCATGTTTCTGTATATGGTTCCAGAGGCCAGGTGGCGCAGAGTCAATGCCACCTTCAGTCCAGGGTCCAGGCTGGGATGGAAGTTGGTGCTCGGCTTGGTCAACCTGGGTCTCAGACGCTGTACAAAGTTTGTCAAACATGGCTGGTGGCATCCTCATGAAGTGATGGAATGTACGAGGGTCTTCATTCCTCAGCTCCACCATGAACTGTCATGGTTGAGTCCATTGAGTCTGTTTGGTCATAGAGTCCAAACTCCATTCTTCTCCCGATCCATCCTCGGACCCACATAGCTCTTGGACGTCTCCTTCTTCTCCTTGTGTATAAAAAGTGAAACAGTCTGAACAGGGTTTGGTTCTGGTGATGAATGATCACAGCTACCATATGGATTGTGTCATGATCCATGGTGGAGAACAATGGATGATGTGGAAGAGCAAGACCAAGGGTGAAAAGGTCTGTACACCACGGCTGCTGGACTCATACTGTGATCCAGGTGATTTCCTCCCCCTTTTTATAGGAAATATCGGTTTTCCGCTAGGTGTCCTTCTACATACTCTAGACATACTGCAGACATCCTAAATATCCGAGATACATCCCAGATACAAATGTTTTGTCTGTTTTAATCCTTTATATACAAGATGCATATGCTTACATCCTTTCTATTTCCGTGCTCCTAATGCTGTGTGGATGTTCCGTGTACCTTTCGTTTCCTCCCTCTTTCTGTTTTCAGCTGCAGTGGATGTGAGTTGCGAGGATGTCCAGAGGATTCTGAGATGATACAGCGGACGTTTCACAGATGATAACTGACATCGAACGCTTCTTGCCCGTATATGTCACGGATGTACATCGTGCACGGCGGAAAGTTCATCCGTTCACAAAGTTTTGTGCAGCTCAAAACTTCTTCGGTGGGTGAAATCTCAGTGGATGGATGCTAGAGGGATAGAGCATATGAAACACGTATGCAGTGAGTACACAACGGATGCATCGTGTTTTCCAACGGATGGCATTTTTTAACATTTTACATCCTCTTTGCATCCGTTGGTGCAGTGGGACAGGGGCTTTAATTGCTCATCTATTTGGGGCTTTAATGCAAAGGGGACTCATCTGTCTTTTAACCTTCTTGATGCTATCTGGGGATCTAAGCTAAAGGAAATTGGGGTCCCCCGGTACCTGCCTAGAGTGCTGTCGAAGACGTCCTGGAATTCGTGTAGCAGGTTCTCTTCCCAATCACTTGCGGCTATTCAGCTTACTCCAGTCATCCTGATGCCCAATGGTGCAAACCATTAGATGCCCAGGAGGCTGGGATGGTCTCGGTTGACTATAGTCATACACAATTAGATTTTTCTCTTAATATATAGCACCTTTCTAGTTTTTCAGTCATTAAAAGGACAGGCAAGGAGTAATATTGTCAGACTTGCAAGATTCTGCTTGTGCAACTTTATAATAAAGATATTTCAAATATTCTCTATTCTGTTTCTTGTTCTGGACTCTTGCCTAGAAAACTAAGGAATGTCACTTCTGAAATGCTTCCCACACTCTCCCATCTTCTATTTACTGAGATACCTTTTCTCTGCTTGTTCAGTCTACAGCTCTTCCTTCAATTTCCCAAGACCATTCCTACATACTATTAGAATTTAAATGAAAAAAAAAAGTATTTTAACAGCCTTATGGAATTAGGAAGGGGCAGTAGAAAAATACTTTCATGATAGACTTCATATTTCAGGTAAATCACTTAACATTTAATCATTTATTGAACAGAAATAGTATGCAGAAAACATGGTTTTAATACTGTTTGGGAAAGGTACAATGCAACAGGAACAATATATTTACATTTTAAAGAGAAGTTAAATGGCAATAATTATACTCATTTTACTGGTTGGTTTTTTCATACATATGATACTTTGGCCAAATCCAACAGCTTTTAACTGCAATTTGCTTAGGTTTTCATTCCATTCTCTCCTCAAAGGAAGCAATTAACAATAATTTTGGTGGGAAATTGAGACTCAGCAGTAATGGTGGAAGCACAGCTGAAGGCAGCAGCTTGTATATTATTTTGCAGGCGAAGGCTGATATAGCAATTATTGCAAAAGCTGTGATGAAAACTAGCTTGCTTTTTTTTACTGTTCCATGCAAACTAGGCTATTGTGATTACAGAGTTAGATACATATGCAGAACTGTATCTATCGCTGAAGTAGATTTGGAAACTTCTGTTGGTATAGAACATAGCATCCTGGACAGTAACAGCTTTGACATTTAAACTGTGTTATATCAAGTCTACATTATCTTCTTTTTTCAGTCAAACTGAAAGTGCTAGTCTTCAAATCCATGGACAAGACCTATTTCCTATCTGAGCCAACTTTTCAACAAGTCTTTTTTCTTTGTTAACCCAGGTAAAGACATAGGTGGTACAGAGTATGTGCAAGATAAGCAGTTCTTCTTTCTCACTTCAACCCAGAAAAATCATATCGACACATTGGCTCTGTAGAAAGTTAGCACTGCCCCTGTCTTAGAAGAATGAAATATTCTAGGAAATATTAAAAAGGCAGAATATTATATTTCCCTGGATGAGAAAAGGAGAAACATGTTTTTAAAGACAAAGCAGCTTCCTCCAGGTGATGGGATTAAGACATGGCCCTTAGGACATGATAGGATTAGCCCTATACCCATCTATCCTTATGGCATCTGGGAAGATTACATCACCCAGCAAGATTTAATCAAGCTTGGAACACAAGACAACCTACAAAGTTATCCCTCCATGGCCCCATGGGGAGTCTGACAACCAATCAGGATACATTTCTTGACACAGAAACAGGAAGCAAGTTCAAAGTCCAACAGAAGATATAAATTTATCCCCCTCTCTCACCCATGTGCTTTTTTTTTTTTTGCCCAGGACCTCAAACAGGACAAAGTCCTGTTCCACCATTAAAACCATCCTTCCAAGCAATCTCCATGTTTCCAGTGTCTTTCTTCCCACTTGGAACTGAACACAGATGGATAATTCCTCCAACAGCCCATTTACCAGGATAGTCATCCATTTCTGATATTTGTCCCTACTAAAACTTTACTCATATTTTCCTCCCTGCTTCCCGCTATGGAGAAAAAATGTATTTATTTTATTAGGATATGTTGTTCAAGTCGTCTTATTCTCACAAAGCTTTGGGTATAGATTAGACACTCTCTAAAATTATCCAAATTTTGTCCTAACCCTAACTATCCCTGGCTATTACACTGAATTGTTTCTACATTTGTCCTTGCTCTGTTCTCTTGTTGGAACACAGTTTCTGTGATCCCATTTAAAAGTATAAGGTGGCTTGTCATCTGAGCAGGGGATGCACCCACTTGTAAAGCAATTTTAAAAAGCTGAATTGCCTTTGAATCAATCTCCTCTGGCCTGTGTTTTGATATACTGTATATTGGATTATAATATTATAATCCCCAATGAGTAATGCATGGGCATGTTGGTGTTAATAAGGGGTATAGTAGAGCATATATGACCAGAAAATTAAGAAAAATTGTTCAGAATCATTTTAACTCAGAGATATAACATTTGCTCTGTCAGTATAAGCTGGTTTCTGTAATTGCCCAGAAGATTATCAGACTGAGTTAACCACACATTACTTGCTCAACATATATTTTAACCTATCAGTATATAAATATCAACAACAGGATTCCTTAAAGAATTTTATATAACATACTTTATACATAACATATACACATACAGATATACATATGTATCAGTATATATACAGTCCCCAACCCTCAGGCTACAGACCAGTACCAGTTCATAGCCTGATGGAAACTGGGCTGCGCAAGCAGCAGCAAGCACATGAAGTTTCATCTATGCATGCACAGGATCTAGGCTGTCCACCTGAAATCCTCTTCTCCCCAGTGTGTGGAAGACAATTTTTCTTTCAAAACTGGACTCTGGAGCCAGAAAGGCTGGAGACGCTGTTATAAAGAGCATACAGACCTTCTGCAAAAATTTGCAATAATAATTCAATCCTGCACACCTAGCCTTGTTGTTGCTGAGATACCATTGTATACATAAGTAGGTTTGGGCACATCTTCGTCAAGGCAACTACAGGTCACCTCAAATATTGTTGAGGTACTTCATCCAGCAATATCTCAGCACTACATATGATAGAGATGTAATTCTGTGATAGTAAGCCTTAGCAAAAACAAAACTCAAGGAGGAAACTGAACATGAAGAACATCCAGAAGTTTCATCATGTGCAGTAGTTATGTATGATTTGTCTTCAGTACAGGTGACCCCTTTTGTACTTCATCTGAATTGACTGTTAGTATATTTCTAGGTTCAATTCATGGTATTGGTGGTAAACTATAGTCCTTCATGCCATGGAGCCAAGTTATTTGTGAGACTATATCTCTCCAATTGTATCTATCCATATTGCCCATACTGCCAAGAGTGGCATGCTCAGAGTCCCATCCATTAGAGAAGTCATTTGGCAGATTCCCCAGAAGAGATCATTTTCTATCCTTGTACCAACCCTCATCAACGTAATTTCCCCCAAATTAGATTTGCTGCAAACCTACTGGCTTTTCATAAGGTTTTAAATGTTTGGCTCTGTAACCAAGCCTGGGTCCTAGATTATGTAGCTGATCCCATATCATGGTTATGTTAATTTTGCTGTTAGGTTTTACCTTGGTTTCCATAGTTGTCATTTATTGTTTTCTTATGATGTTTTATCTAGTTTTAATTCCCTGTTAGCCAGTCAAAATCATATGCTTGAGATTGTCAATTATATCAAATGAATGAATGAATGAATGAAGCTTTACACAGATGTTTTAGGAGCAATTTCCAGGTATATTGGCCACAAAATGTAGAATATTGCAGATTTTAGAAGATAATAGAATAATGGCAAAGGACTATCTCTCAAAACCAGGAAGTATCAGAAGTTCAGAACTTATAGAATATAGGATGTTAGAGCTATGTTTCTTATATCATTATAAGCATATAAGAATGCTTATATTAATTCTGTGAAAAGTACACACATCATCATATCAGTTTTATATCTACAGTATATTGCCCCTTAAACACACACACATTTAATATCTGCACATATCTTTTTGGTTAATAACTGGAGAGGTTTTCAACAGAACCAAAAAAGAACAAAAAAGGAGATTTTGCAGAATTATAGTGATATATTCTTTTTTTAAAAAAAACAATTTTCATTAGTTTTTAAAGACAATACACAAACAAACAAAACATAAAACCTAATAGCATAAAACTTCTTTTCTAAAAACTGTTTATTAAATTTTGACAAAACAAATAGAACATCTTATCTGAGTACAACATAGTTCCAGATTATCACATATGCATATCTTATTTATTCTTTTTCCAACTTCTCACTATTTCTCCCTTTATTCAATTAGATTTCTTTTACCTAAATTTCTATATCTATTTATTCATTGTACTTATACTTTCATCTGTCTTGTTTACAATTTCATTGTTCTCTTCTAACGTTCTTCCAAAATTTTATTAATTCTCAGTAAGCTAACTTAACAAACAAAACACAAAACATAGAAACATAAAACTTCTTTTTGGAAAGCGGCTTAATCCCATGTTAGCATCTTTTTATACAGACATAAATCAAATTCATGCTCACCTTATATACTATTTCATATCTCATTTAACATTCTGCATTTTCTATGTTTTCTCCCCTCTTTTCGCTCTCTTAATTCTATTTTATTTATTTCATCTCAATTTAAATCATTATACTTGTATCTTTTGTCCGTTCTTTTTCAATTATCTATTTTTTCTTTTCTCTTCACTGAAACATTTCTCTGTAATCACTAGTTGAAGTATGACGACTTTTTATCTTTCCCCTAAATTTAACACTTAAAATAATATATAATTTCCATACTGATTCTGCTTAGTGCATTCTACATAGTACATTTTAAAATAGTAAAAGAAAAGAAAAAAATAGTGAGCTTATAAAATAGTAAAAACAATGTTCCATAACTAATTAAACTCTATTAGACATTTTACACATTCCCTTTAAATATATTGTTAACTCATATAATATTCCAATTTTCAAACTCTATTTCAAATAAAATACTACAATACAATCCTGTGCACTTTTGCATAATCTCTTCTTCAATTACATTTTACCCTTTGTCTCTAAAAAAACCCCTGTTTTTTAACATCTTGTTTTAAGTCTTTATAACTTCTCTTCCCTTTTTCCCTTCCTCTCTTATCCAGTCTGATCTTTTTGCCCCCCCCCCCCCCCCATCTCTCAACCTCCGCCTTCTTGGTCTCTCCTCTCTGTTGTATTCCTCTTTTCTGTTGCTTTCTGACATTATATCGATTTTTGACCTTATTTTATTCTTTCTTGGTTGTTTTTTTAAATCTTGAATTCTCCATTTTCTTTCCCTTTCCTTTTTCTTCCTCAACTAAAATTATTTGTCCATTAAAGATGCTTCCTCTTCTTCATCCCAACTTTCTTGTTGTAATTCCTGGTAGGTAGAAATCGCCATTTCTAAGAAGTGAAAAACGGATCCAGTAGAGCCCTTGCCTTCTTGTTCCTCTTCTTTTAACTTTTTATATTCTATTTTCAATTCTTCAACAGATAATACCATTGTAAGATTTTTTTTAAAAAAAACAACCCAAATATTTTTAATCTTTCAAAAAATAGTTTCCAAGAGTCCCAAAGTCACAAAACAATCCAAATCAGCACAAACTGTTTCATTTAGCACTTTCTTCTTTTTGTTCTTTCTCTTCCTGGGGTGGAATTTAATTATACAGTTCCAAAGTAATTTTTTAGAAGTCTTATTGCCATTATCTCTGATCTTAAAAGTTTCAAGCCATCTCCTCCAACAAAATCTTAATATAAGTTCTTTACCTCTCCCTTCCCATTTATAGCAAAAAAAAATGGTTTTTAGTTCCAATGTTCAGAAATCTTACTATCGCCTTGGCTTTAATTTTCAGGTTTAATTATCTTCTGTGCCAAAGCAGGTTTTTCTGATTTCCATCTGCTATCTTCCTAGGTAAGGAGAGTGAGAAGAAGAAAAAAAAAACTTTCCCTTTCACTTTTCTCCACCACTTTTAACAATCTTGTTAGGAAACGATGTATCATTTGAAAAGTTGAACCTCCAGGATAGAAATATAACTTATTGTCCTGGTTCAGCCAAAAACTTTCATTTCTTCAAACTTCCTCCTAAACAATCTTGTCTGGCTGAAAACTTTACTGACCGCCGCTCCACCGCCTTATGAAAAGGGAGTTAAGGAGGGAGACTGAGGAGGGAGATTGCAATTCCCCCAGACCCCTCCCTGGATCTCCCCTATCTTCGGTTATCTCTACGGGGTAACCATATCCTCCAAATTCAGCTGGATCGGGGGCACCTCAACAGTGAGCGCAGCAGGAACCACACATGATCACGGATTCCTGCCGCTGCAGAAGCCTTGCAACCAGAAGTCCCTTTTTAAAAAAAATCCAAATCTCTACAGTGATCCAGAATTAAAAGCTTCAGCTAACTGCAGGTTTGTCACTGATTGGTTTCATTCATTATGCTGTTAAACATTATGATTTTTTTCATATTACATTAATAAAACATTTATATTCAATAATATCATATAAGGCCAAGGCCAAGTATTATTGAACTTGTGAAGATTTGCAATGGAACATCCTGATCTTCAACTAGTCTACAGTTTTTATGTGGATAGAAAATCATTCTACACTGGAAAAATAAATATTGTCATAATCACACATTATAAGCATATTAAACAGTGTCCTGAAAGCATATTTGTTCTTATGTGCCACAGTGACGCAGCATGTGGTGACATGTCCTTCTATTTATGTCATTCAGGAAGGTCACTTTATATTAGTAAGACATTATTAGGCAACATAGAGGATTTTTTTTTTCAGGATAGATGTCTCAATGTATCAGTATAGCCTATTACTCAAGGCTGAAACATATGATTGCAGAGAATGGTGAGGGCCAAAGAATTTATCAGCATATTTTTCTTCTTTCTTACTTTCCAATAAAGTTAACTTGGCAGCTGCAATATACAAAAATATAGCAGTACAGAAGAAAGTCTTGTTGGGTTTAATGAGTCTTCTTTCCAAGGATGTGTGTGTGTAGATATATGTTCAGTTCGTAAATTCAACTGATTTAAATCTGTATAGTCAGATCGAACTTTATATCAAAGAGGAAAAGCAATCCAGCTGTTCCACTATTCAACAGCTTCTCCACTGTGAGGATAGGTGCTTTTCAAAGTTTTAAAGAATGTGAATATTTGTGCATGACTATAAAAATGCAATCAATATTTTGGCATCTTAGGTCTCAGCAGAGCAAGCCATCAGTAAATTATCACAAATACAAAATTGCCTCAACACTTCCACTGGTATTGCCAGTGATTTGACATCACCATATTTGCGTATAGGTGCAAAACAGCTGGAGATGAAGCTGCTGCATTAGCCTTGCAATGCATGTAACTGTTCTGATACTTCAGAATGAGGTGGTTTCATTCATGCCATTACATTTTATGAAAACACCTGTTTTGAATCACCTACTTTGCACAATCTAAAGTGTGCCATTTTCTCTTGGAACAGACAAATGTTTTATTGGAACAGCTGCAATATTGTCTGGAACCAGTAGACTTGGATGATTTTGGTTAAAAATAATCATAACCTTTCTCTCATTTTTCCAATTTCTCCAGCCATTTTTCATGTAACACTATTTATTTTCCAAACATTTAAATAGAAAGTTGTAAATCTGAATTGAGGAATCTTGAAAAAAATCTTTTCCATCCATAACTGTATAGATCTACACTATGTTCCGGAAACTTTAAATCAAAATAGTCACCGGATGTTTGTATTATTTGACTTTCACCAAACATCTAAAGTTCAAATTATTGTTATTATTATTTTTTTTTACCAAATTAAGGTTTGGCCAGTTATGTGCTTCTTCACTTCATCTGCAAACCAGATGAATAAGCAGAATATTTAATAAATTCTGAAATGATTGATTGACTTTAAAGTGTTCAGAAGTATTAAAATGAACAATTTGATATAGAAATACAAATTGGAACACTTCAGGACATCTACATAACTAGTTTAATATATTAAAATTAAAGAGTAACAGAACCTGAATATCGTAGAAAAGTTCTACAAATTTTAAAAACATGTTTTGCCACCAGACTTACTTGTTGGTTTTCTTGGCAGTTTTCTTTTGTAATAAAATGTGTAATTTTATCTGAGCATATAAGTACTTTTTTTTTTCTAATTGCCTTTTTCTCAATTCAACTGTTAGTTGCTCAGTCATCTGGAAAAAGGTGGCCCTTCAAATCAAATAAATAAATAAATAAATAAATAATGTTTCTAGAAGAAACAAATAAATAAATAAATAAAACTTGTTTCTAGAAGAAATGTGTTAAATACAAAAAATACTTTTAAATGCTTATTCTTTTTAATTCTTAATTTAATAAACAGCCTCATTCTTCTGCATGGCACAGCCTCCATACCTGGCACAGAAAAAGGAAGCTGCTTTTGAAATGCTGTTTTCCTCACTTTTATATCTAAACTTCTATAGAACTGTTGTAGTAATTGCCTCTATTTCAACCGATACAGAAAAAAACATAACAAAAAGTCTCACCATGAAAGTCTACCTACTTCTAGACTCTACGTCTAGAATCACGATGGTGAGAAGGCAGCATAAAAGTTTAACAAATAAATAAAATAACCAGACAACCCAGGTCCCATTTGATCATTGTTTGAAGGATATTCCTTTACCTAAACAGACAAAACAAAATCACCACAGGTGGCAAAAAAGCAGTGGATGTGGGAATGATTTTTAAATTCTTGCTGACTTCCTCATTTTCTTCTGGAAAGCTTGAAGGGGAAAAGTCAGTGGAGAAGACTGCATGAAGTTGTAGTCCAAGGCCAGCAGGCAGGTAAGTGGGGGAAGGACCAAGGGTATGGGGTTGGTCCTTGGTTTTTCCCCCACTTACCTGCCTGCTGGCCTTGGAAGTCAGGAATGATACATCAGAATGCCTGAAAGGTGATGCATAGGTAGGTGAGCAGTACAATCAGAAAAAATGCCTCGGGATGTGTCAGAGATGCATAGAAGGTTGGAAGAGCACAGGGTGCATTGCATGTCAAGAAGTGTGTGAAGGCATCACAGTAGTGCACAAAGATATTAGCATATTAGCACAATAGCAAAAGCACTAGACTTATATACTGCTTCTTAGTGCTTTACAGCCCTCTCAAAGCAGTTTACAAATGTCAGCATATTGCCCTCAACAATTTAGGTCCTCGTTTACTGACCTCAGAGGGATGGAAGTCTGAGTCAACCTTGAGCTCCCGAGCCAACCTTGAACCTTGCATTCATGAGTATGGTGAATGGAAAAGTGATGCAGATCAATGAGAATACATGGGATCACAGAGGTGTGTGAGAGGTGCCATGCTGGTCAGAGATTACATGTAGGTCAGATAGTGTGGGTTAGGAAGTGTGCCTGAGAGTGCTTGGAAGTATACAACAGGTGCTGTGCAGTGAGGGACAGCATAAAGGGATGGCATGAGTCAACATAAGGGATATATAATAGTTGCTCCATGGTCAGGGAAGGCATGCAAGTTGGTGAGGGTGCATAGGGATCAAGAAAGGTACAGCAGGCCAGGGTCTCCCTTTCTTCTTGTCTTTTTTCCTTCTCCCCTTCCTTTCTCTTTCTAGCAGCCAGATAAGTGTTATGGGATTGGGAGGCAACAAGAGATTATGAGACTGGCTGGGAAACTGTCACAGAATGTTAAAAATAAAGATCATGTGAACTCAACAACAGCCAGTAGCACTGAAGTAGCAACAATTTTCCCAAATATTATTTCCTCAGGAAGCATCATTCCCAGATTTTGGACACATTCAAGTTAGACCACTCATGGGTGATCCCTTGGGTCAAAAAAATATTGCCCTATGATTTACTTCATCCAGATAAAGGTATGAAAATGAGAGATTTAGTAGTGTATAGATTGATGTCAAGCTGTCCATATTAATTTCCTAATCTTTAGCCACTTTGGAGACTATCCTAACTATTTAAGTCTTTAAAATCTGAAAGATGTCCTCCTCAAAACATTATATGAACTCTTCCAATAATTTCTATATGTGTCAGAAGTAAAATCACAATAAAACATTCAGTAGATTAAGAGTTTGTTTCTGAGAATATATGCCCATGTGTATCCATCCATTCAGATGAATTCCCACTGTCAGGTATATTTGTTCTTCTTTCTTCCTGCAAGATGTTTGAACATCAGATTACTTATAATTCTCCGTCACTAAGAGAAGTCTATGGAGTAAAATGTTTAACATATTTAGAGTGAGTTAGTGCTGTCTCAGTCTGGGTCTCTTTATTTCACTGGAATGGAAACAACACAGCATTCCTATATCTTGATCCCATTTCTGTACAGGTCAGAGACAAGAGACAATGTCACCAGTTGGAAAGTAAAGCTGGATCATCTCCAGAATTCATGCATTCATTAAAAAATAAAGACCTCTAATCTTGTTTAGCATTATGTTCTCTCACAGTTGAAATCCTATTTATTATGCCTTCACCTTTGTATGAAAGGGCTGAAAGAGTTTTTTTTCAAACTATAACATTAAATGCTAGAAATATTTAACTGTGATAAAAATTTAGAGTAGTGTACTCCTATTATGATAGAACTTTCCACACACACCCGCACTTAACTAGGCTGGTGATTTAGAAATGTGACTTAGCTGTCCTATTCATTTATTTAGAAAGCTCCCAAACCATGCCTTCTTGGAAAGGTTCATGGAAGCAACAGCAGAACTATCTGTGCCATATTGCATGTGCTTCAGTCTTTGAGCTCAGATTTACTGTAAGAAATGGAGCCGACTTCAGTGTTGAAATAAGATTTGATCACTCATTTTTTTCTAACTTTCTGTCCTGGTCTCTCCCATTTTAGAACAAGAGAGTACCTTTCCCACTTTAAAAAGAGAGAGTATTAATATAGAAGGCTCTTTTCTTAATGAACTAGCTTTCTAAACAGGCAAGCATATTGTTTCCTTTCTAGTGTTCAATCCAAGTCAAAATCAAGGGGGGAAAAGTATCTTGTTTATTTTGGTCTCTTACATCATTGGCAGGCATATTAAATATAGTAAAAGAATTATACCTTAGTTTTCCTCAAAAGGCAAAGAGAGTAGAGGATAAATAAGCATTTCAAAAGAATATTCCCATAGGCTAAGAATAAGGCAAAATTCATCAGCTTCTTAACGATATATGATGGAAATATGGCATTTTGCTTTCCTTGTGATGCTGGAGAGGAATAACCTCAGCTCACACACAAAACAGTTGTGTAAAAAATGGGACGGGTCATTAATTTGGAAAAGTAGCCTTTTATCTTGGGGGAAGGGAATAGTTAGAAAATGCCAAGAAAATTTAGGTCAGTTCTGATTAAAAATTTCATTTCCACTCCATTGCTAGTTATTAGAAAGAAAACTAACTAGAGCTCCTCCAGACTTGAAAGTGAAATGATAAGTAACTTATATAAACTGTGGCTAGATCAAGGTTCTGACTGAGCCAAAGCAAATCAGAACTCTGAGACTAGAATCCTCCTCA
Organism: Laticauda colubrina; assembly: GCA_015471245.1. NCBI lineage: Eukaryota > Metazoa > Chordata > Lepidosauria > Squamata > Elapidae > Laticauda > Laticauda colubrina. The sequence continues at coordinate 39,455,031 of BLBF01000002.1, forward strand.
AATCTTCTTTATTAAGTAAATCATATCGGCACTGCTTCAAAGGAATGAACGAATGGTTGCAGGAACTGGGCTTGGCTAGTCTAGTAAAGAGAAGGACCAGGGGAGATATGATAGAGGTCTTCCAATATTTGAGGGGCTGCCAAAGGGAGGAAGGGGTCAAGCTATTTTCTAAAGTGCCTGTAGACCAGACAAGGAATAATCGATGGAAACTGAACAAGGAGAAATTTAACATGGAAATGTGAAATTTTCTGGCAATGAGAACAATCAACCAATGGAACAGCTTGCCCTCAGAAGTTGTGGGAGCGCCATCACTTGAGACTTTCAAGAAAAGATTGGACTGCTATTTGTCAGAAATGGTGTAGGGTCTCCCACTTGGATTGGGGGTGGGGGGTTGGACTAGATGTCCTACAAGGTCCCTTCCAACTCTGATTATCTGTTATCTGTTATATGAATACCAACTCTAAATCTTTCCCATGGTTTCAGTATAATTAAAAAAGGAAATAATCCCATCCCCAAGTGTCACATGTCACATTGGCCAATTTGGTCATTGGTGGGCTCTCCAGGCACTTCTTTCCTGACCTTATCCATTGCCAATAGGGATGACCCTGGTTCTCACAAGAAAACTCTCTGTTGTGTCTAATAAGGCATTCCATGCTCCTTCCCCCCTTCCCCATCTGTGGGACAACTGAGGAACATAAAAATGGCTGCTGCCAGGTTTGGTTCAAAGTTGACATACTGCTTGTTATACTGCTTGTTGGTCAAAAAAACTATAAGAGATCCTTTAACAAGAGCACATGTGAAACAATACAGATCTTTGGGGTGTTAAAGGAATTTTTCTGGAAAGAGTCAATGCACTGAGTTTTTTCTGCAACACTCAGTACAATAGTCCTCAATTTATGACCACAATTGGGACCAGAACTTTTATTGCTAAGCTCCTAAGTAGTCATGCCTGATTTTATGACCTTTTGGGCCATGTTTGTTGCAAACCACTGCAATTGTTAAGTGAACCATGCAGTCATTATGCAGCAAATCCAGCTTCACCCATTAACTTTGCTCATTGGAAGCCATATAAGAAGGTTGTTAAGTAAATAGTTGGAAATAGAGGATTACCTGTAATGTATGGTTGGATTTGTTTCTTTTTCTTTAAAACAGACTGAACTCCATAAATTAACCATCTGTTATGCAGGGATAACTTTACTTGAACATAACCATCTAGAATACGCATCAATTCACTGTATAATTTCAATATGTGGAAATGCGAGAGAAAACAAACAGCAGTCACCTGAAGTAATGTTGCAAATTGGGATACCCTTTTGCAAAAATAATGCATTTTGTAAGAATTTTTGTATGCAATTTTTGTTATAAGAATATAAATGCCCTAGGTCTTATGAAATCCTTGGTGTTATTTCTTCAGCCCCATTTTTATTTTCTAAGATCAGGAACAGTATATTTGTGCAACAGACTCTTTGAACAATTGATTTATGACAAGAAAATGTAATATGGTGTTATGAAACTACTTCTCATGATTGTGCTAATATTTTATACTTGAATAAGAAGTAAAATCAGGACACTTATGGGAGAGGGCTTTTTTTTTGCTTACACAAGACATTTTAATTCTAACAACAAACTGAACTGTTTTTACTGTAACATCAGATTTATTTTTAAATTCTGAAAAAGAATTTAGTTTTTATACCATTTATTATAAAGAAAATCTTTTTCCCTCCTTTTCCCTCAAGAAAACCTTATTAAGAACTACCTGGCTTGCTGGCAAACTGGTTTGCTTATATTGGACGACAGTTATTTACTTTTGCTACACACATTAAGAAGGTTATTTTTGCTGTTTATATAAAGTGTGTAGTTAGACAATTTTTTTTCTTCAGATTGCCAGAGAACTAATATTGAGGATAAATGAAATTGCTTAAAACATCTTCACTGAATACTCCTCTCAGAAAGAAGGTAAAGCTTTCAGGGATTAATTTATTTTAAGATAACTATTAGGCTTAAAGCCAGTGTTTTTCACCCTTGGAACTTGAAGATGTGTGGACTTAAATTCCCAGAATTCACTAACCAGCATGCTCAAATCATTTAGGATATCAATGCTCAAAAATTAAGTAAGTAAATGCCATTTGTCCCTTTCTGAAAAATTGGTATTATTTCTTTACTGCTCTTTTTTTTTTTTTGCTTTTTCAAGAAAAGCAACATTTTCTTTTTTAAAGATTTGTGCAAATATTCTTTGCACCCTGATGAATTTATTTATTTGTACAATTTAAGCCGCTGAAGCTTTTTCTGAAGACAGTTGAACTTTGGCAGACAACATTTAGGATACTAATAAAAGCTAATAATAATGAGTAGAATATTTTCTAGATAAAGTGAAATACTCTACCTTTTGATCCTTTGACTTTGCTTCAATTGTTTCTCATTTGTTTATATCTCATTTGGATTTGCATAGCTATATAATATCTATGAAACTCAACATTAAGAAAACTAATATCATGGCATCCGGCCCTGGCACCAAAGAACTGAGGCCTTTGAACGATGGTCCTGGAGAAGACTCCTGTGACTCCTGCAAGGCGATCAAACCAGTCAGTCTTAGAGGAGATCAATTCTGACTGTTCTTTAGAAGGCCAGATCCCGAGATGAAACTCAAATACTCTGGCCACCTAATGAGAAGGAATGACTCACTGGAGAAGAGCCTAACTGAGAGAGATTGAGGGCAATAGAAGGGGATGACAGAGATGGCTGGATGGAGTCATTGAAGCAGTAGGCATGAGCTTAAATGGGCTCCGGAAGATGGTGGAGGACAGGAAGGCCTGGAATAATGTTGTCCATGGGGTTGCGATGGGTTGGACATGACTTCGCAGCTAACAACAACAGATAATATCCATTGCTGGCTTGCTGGGCCTGTTGTAACTTCATCAGAATCCTTTTAGCCAGCCTTTTTAGTATTCCTTACCATCTCTCAGGGTGTGGACATGCAGTTGGACTTTGAGACGTTGAGAGCTGCTTGAGGAAAGCTACTGGAATTATGAGAAGGGATAAAATCAGGAATGAGATTACAAAGGAAAGAATTGGAATCGAGCTAATTTTAAACTACATATAAGACAGCAAATAAAGTAGCTTGCCCATCTGGAGAGAATGTCTGGGGATTCCATACCATGTAAGTCATACATAAAAACAGGAGAAGATCAAAGAGAACGAGGCAGACCCAGAAGATGGAAGGACAACTTCGAAGATATACTACTGCAACATCAAATAACAATGGTTGAGGCTGCAAGAAGTGCAAGAACCAAAACTTTGTATCTCCCTTGATATTTAAAGAGGAGGAATGTTCCTTCATCTGTTATGCCTATTTTTCCATTAACATAAGTTTGCATGAGATCCATGTTCTTGCAACAATATGCTGATTTGAATTAGTTATGTAAAATGATTACATAATAGCAAAAAGAAACAAATCACTTTCAACTATTCATAAGAGATCTACATGCCTAAAATAAATATATTATTTCAGGAACATTCTTTTCCTTGTTTTTATCAATAATGAGTTAAAATCAGTTTAAAGATTCTTATTCCAAATACAGAAAGCATAACAGTTTTTAAATGGAAGCAAGAAGGAGTTTATGAATGAAAACTAAAGAAACCTCAAAACTCTTTCAGAGGGAGCACAATGTTGTGTCATTATATATCTTACAAGATATCTTATCTTGAAAAGACACTGAAGGTACAAAAAGCCATAGATAAGAGAGATGGATAGAATACTGGGACTTAAGGTTGGTTATTGATTTGATAGCAGTTGTATGACAGAATATTTTTTATTCAAAAAGATAGGCTTAAACAGATACAAATTCTGCCATACTGGAAAAAATGCTTGTGAAATAGTATTTCTGAAAATGATCTACAAACTTCAGAGAAATAAAAAACAGCAATGTTACTAACCAGGATTTATAGATATGAATATGCTTATGATATTCCAATGCTTCATGTTACATGGTATCTGTGCTAGATCTGTGGAAAATTTTATTGCATTTGGGTTTTTAAAAACTTATTGCATTTGGTTTTTTAAAATGGTATGCAAAAAACATTAAAAATTGGGTTATTTCTGTGCTGGCAGATATAAACCTAATCTCTTTTGGTCATCTGCAAAAACCTATCTTCAGGCATTGAAAAATGTAATTAATAAAATTAGGCGGAATGGTGCAAAATGGGGGATCTTTTTACTTATAGTACTCTATTTATAGACCCCCTTTGGAGATTTGATGCTTTTATTTTCTCATGTTAGTACTACTCAGAGATATTAGAGCCGAGATTATCACAACTATTTTTATATATTTTCTATTGTATCCTGCTTATTGACATTTTTATTTCACAATTACAGTGATTTACATTACTAGTTTTATGAATCTGCATAGAGACACATTGTTATTTATTTATAAGATATATTATCTTCCCTAATCCCAAAGGACTCTAGCTTCTATATGTTCTATATTCATTTGTAGAATACACACATAACTCTTCTTGAAGTATAATCATTTGTTGGCTAGCATATTTATTTGTGAATTGTCCAGTTGTCTCTTTTTTCCAAGTTTAGAGTGATGTATGAGAAGCCTTATAGTAAAGTTGGCTGAGTCTGAGTGAAATCTAAAAAGTTATGGGTGATTTAATATTTTGACTGCTTGACAATTCTGAAAAGGTTATGTTATCTAACAGGAATTGGCCTTCTATTATAATGCAAATTATAACTAAGCTCCAAAAATGTGTAAATATTATTGCAACAGCTTGGTAATGCAGATGCAGTTTATAAGATACAAATCACTTATTAGTTATGTCCTATCATTAAGCCGAGCTTCCATAGTCAATATATAATCATTAGCTACAGAATTACTGTAGTTCAATGCATATTTTGCAAAATGTCTCATGCCTGGATGACATTATTTAAATAAATCATGACCAAGAACTAGAATACATGACCCTGTAGAAAGACACGGCCAACAAATATAAAGAAAAGAATTATCCAGTAGATATTAAGATGGCTTGGTTTATTCCTCACACCAAACTAAAACATTATTTTGGTTTTGATTTTCCATGTTCTGTGAACCTGGCCAATTACCCTTTATTCAATAAACCATGATTAAACTATCCATGATTTAGTACAATGTGTAAATTATGTCTGATTTCATATAAAACACTTTCTGTGTTATGATATTTCAAATATGAAATACCCTAGAATACAGTAGTCTTGAAGCCAAAGACTTGTGATCAATCATTTAGTTATTAAATCACATAAACATATGCACAAAAAAAATAGAGACACAAGCATTTAATTAAATCTACAACTCATTCTACATGAGTGAGAGAGAAGCAGAATATTTTAATATGGTATTTCTTTAGCTCCTAGATCAGATATAGCTATGTCAAGGAAGCTTTATCATCTCAAGTGCAAACATATTAAATCCATTTCTACAAAAATTCTTTGTGTATTCAGATAATTTTGGAATAGGAAACTAAGCTTTTTCGGTGAAAAAAGAAAGACAATAGTTTCTGTTTCTGTGTTTAATACTGCTTTCTGACCAAAAGGATTTGGATCTATTATAGAACAGTAATAGAACTGCTTATTCAGAAGCCCAACACTTCCAGAATAAATGAAAATAAAATAAGAAACAGATGGCTTTTAACAAATAATGGACAAAGACTTTATAGTTTAAAACACAAGTTTTATTTAGTGAAATTGACCATTCTGTTTCTCAGGTTGCTTTATTTATATGTTCCATTTGAAAATAGAGTTGATTCTTCCAAATGGTGTGTTGAAATAGACTGCGTGAGCTACGCTTGAAAGCACTTCTCACCTAAGAAAGCCTTGAATCACTTCAAGAAAGTTTCTGCTCATATTTCTATACTAAAAAGCCACTTCCCAACTTTTAAACAATGTGTGATGGTGATACATTCCTGAACTTTGGGTTGAGATGCATGGAGGTCCTTGTTGATGTGCTTTTGTCTATATTTTTGTATAGATCCATCTTGTTTTGTTTTTATGGTCTATTATATTGTAAATAACACAGAGTTTAGAATCAGATATTTACACTAAATTAATTTTGAGATTATTGAGATGAGGCTAAGTCCTAAGAAAGTAGAATCACTATGAATAGGCAGCTACTTTATTCAGGAATTTGTAGAGTGTCCTATAATTGGATGAAATTGTTCTGTGCCTGAAGAGACACATTGAATTCATGGTAGTTCCATTGAAGACAAAACTGTTGCACAAATGGCCTCCATCTCCAAAAGTCCCTCTACCCAATTTCAGCTGACTCAGCAGCCAAAACTACACTTCCATTATGGCCATTTCTGGTTAAGGATAACCAAGTACTGTACTGGCAAATCAAGATTGAGTTAATATAGCACACTATCTAGAAATTGCTCTGGAAATTGCAAGTGCTGCAAAGAAGTGACAAGAGGTATCTGTCCAAAATATTTCACGATTGTTCTAAAAGGACTGCAAAGGCTCCACCCATCAAGTGTGGATGGATTTGTTCATCAGGTCTTTGGTTAATCAGTAATTAGTAAAGGTTGGAATGCCCTACCTGACTGTTGTTACATTCTGTAACCCCCACTCCTTTAACCTCAAACTAACCACTATTGACCTCACCCCATTCCTAAGAGGTCTGTAAGGGGCGTTCGTAAGTGCACCATCGTGCCTACCATCCCTGTCTTATTGTCCCAATTTATTGTATTCTTACTCATGTTTATACTTATATCTATTACCTTGTTAAGTGATTGACAAATCAAATAAAAAATAAATAAATAAATAGCACTGAGGCATGTATTTGAATGGTAATTGAGCCTTATACCTTTATAGGGAGTATGTAGTTTCAAGTGTAAAGATTTTATTGAATTATTCTTTTTCCTGGCAGTCTATGAGTCCATGGCCTGCCTTAAAAATGTAAAATTGTTCAGCTGTTCATATAACTCAGGATTTGAAACATTATCTCATTCATGGAGCAGTATTTAAATATCATGTCACTGCCTTGCCAGAATAGAATTATCTCACAAATCTGGTGATCAAGAGATGACCTTCAAAGTTCCCCTTCCTTGTAACTTTCATTGAGTGTGGATAAGATGGCCGGCCTTCTTGGGAACTGTATACTTTACAGAAATCTTTCCTGTCCCAGAGGTATCTTCCCAACTCTGAGATTTCTACAAAAATTTTTAGAAATACTTGCCTAACTACAAGAGGTAGTGTAATTAGTGAAACAAATACTGCAATATCTGTAGGAAAAATCACACAAAAAAGCTGTTTTAAGAAGCATATATGAATAGGAATTCTGAAAATAACTGGAAAAAACAATAACAAATTATAAAGTTACAAAAACAAAACATATAAAGTTTTTTATTAATTTTACAGTGTTTCACAATACAATTTTCTTAGAAAATTTAATATTGTCACCAGCTTTATTTATTTATAATTTAGATTCCTAAGACTGCTCAACTCAACAATTCTGGGCAGCCTTAGAATATATTCTGAATATACCACAATACAGTTTATTTAATGAACAGTGCTTGTTGCTAGAAAGAAATTAAACTCCTTGATAGAAAAATATAATACTGGGATTATAATTCTTGGCATTATGTCCTGCCCTGCAGGAATGTATGCCAGATAAAGAAAGAATAATTACGCACAATATCATACATTCTTACAATTAATCAATACATGTATGACCTAATTGATATCTACTCAATACTATTTGCAAGGTTATGCAAGACATTTTAAACAATGAGCTAGGGGACCTAAAAGGAACTCTAATCAACTTTAACTCAGTTCTAAAGGTATTTCTCGAGTTACGACAGTTCACTTAGCAACCATTCAAAATTACAATGCCCCTTCCAAAAAAAGTACTTATGGCCCAATCCCGAAGTGATGAAGTTACAACTGACTGCAGAGACACTGCAACATGCCCCTTGCCTGTTCTTCTTCTTCCCCGGCCTGTGGAGATCCAGTGAGGAAAGATGGGGGGAAACAACTATGGGGACCCAAGGGAGCATGAGATAACTCAGTGGGTTGGGAGAGGCCTTGTTATTCAGAAGCAGATGGCATGTTCTAGCACTAGGCTCCCATGATATAGTTCAGCTGCACTTAACAACCTATGCATTCTATTAATGAATGAATTGAGGAAAGCAGGGAAATGAACATGATCCAATCAATGAATTCTTAGGTTACAAATGTAAATGGCGGGATTTATTACATCTGTAACTCAAGGATGACCTGTATTCAAATGTCATTCCTACTGATGTCTGTACATGGATAACATTAAAATCAATTCATGATGCTTGCACTTTATGATGTAATGACTGTTCAGTAAGACATTAGTGGGATCCAACCATGTTTTCCTATTTTAAAAAAGTTCATCTACTAAAATGCAATTTAAAAATTTTCTATAATAATTAACCTGCTAGTTATGAGTGTTTGTATATTCAAAGATAATGAAATTCTTTTGTAAAAAGACTTACTTGTAAGGCAGTGAAAAAAATTATGTAAAACTGGCAACATTTTCCAATCTTTTTATATGTTTTTATACCTTGCTTCAGGACTTCTTTTTAGTTTTAAAGTTTTAAACAATGGTACATTCTATATACAAAAGTTATAGCTTTTATCACAAATATACTTTTCCAGTTAATATTAGTGGCATATATAAAACTTAACCATACTAATAATGTAATCTTTTTTAAAAACAAAATGTGGAATGTTTATGAGTTTTGAATGCACCGCATAGAAATAAATGCTAAGAAAATATAGCAATATTTAACACAGGATTAATATACTTTTCCATCGTCATCGCTTCTCAAATGCAATTTCCAATGTTTAACATTTTAAATTGTTTTTCATTAAGATTCTCATGTAGTTAAACACTCTTCTAATCACCAAACAGTATATATCTTCTGTACAACCATATTACACTATTATACAAATTTGAAGCATATCAAAGTGAATTTTGTTTCTTGTAAAAATTTGCATTTGATATTATAGAAGCCATTTTCTTGTCTTCAAACCACTGCAAATACTCTGAATGCTTTGCTTCCTGGAGGATTCTGCAAACTGTAAAAAAAATGGTTTGAAAAAAATTAATCTTATCATGTACTCCCATTTTACATATGAATGTCTCTATTCAATTTATATATTTATTGCTAATATCATTACCAGAAGGATGACCTATAAATATTTGGATAGCACTGTCAAGTTACAAGTTAATTTACTGTATATCTAATGAAAAAAGCAACAGTTATTTCTTTCACTAATTAGAAATAGCCTTTCTAGAATTTTCATTGATTGATCTCACAAAAGTCTATCCATAATTACTGTTCTAAGAAGTGCAGTGAGCTCAAGATCTAAGTTTGATATAAATCACAAAGTCAACTTCAGTTCTGAAGACATGCAGAGACAGTCTTATCAAGGAATATTACAGTATCTTCACATCATTACCACTGAAAGCAAGGTATTGATTCATTCCTATTTAAATGTGCTTTTTGCATATGGACAATACCATAAAAATATGTAGGTGTGAGGAAGGGACATTTATAAGGATTCTATAATGAAAGTATAAAATTTAGAATCTATCTTTTTGGATGCCTAAATGTAGAATTTTCAATTTGAGCTTTGTCATAGTTTGCAGTCAGAATATATATAAAGGAGACAGGCCACAATAGGATAAGTTAAGGTATATTTGTGTCTTTCTCTGAATGTAATTATCACAAAAGTGAAGATTACCAAAGACTTGCTATAAAAACTTTGTTTTAGCTAGAATTTACATCAGAAGAATCTTAGTAGGATCAAAACTACACTCTATCCAGAGAACTACATTCATTGCTGATTGAAAGACACTGGATGGCTTTCAGAAATTTAGACTAAATGATTCCCAAGGCAAATTAGCATATTTGCAGATTTGGGAGCTGCACATTAGAAAATTAAAAATCTTGTTTAAATAGTCTGACTGCTGCAGACATTTTAGTTGCCTTTGTGGCTTACAAATATAATGATCATAAGGGAGATAAAAAAATTATGTTGTCCTGTGAGTTTGGTAATTTGTTGAATCTAGAGGTAGAAGACAGGATGTAAATAAGCTATATTAACTAACTTGATTGATTATAATTAGTTAGTCCTTAACTAACTTGATTGATTATAATTAATTTTTCAATTATGAGTATAATCAAAAAGCAGTTTTAAGTAAGTTAGCTAATTTTAAATGAGTAATTTAGTAAATTAGCTAATTAAAACTTTGTGCCTTTGTTTTATTGTAGTTAATTTCTAATTTTCTTCTAAGGAAGAAATGCCCACATTTCTAGTGTTCATACAGACTGACTTGGTAAAGGTTTACTTCATTATCTGCATATAGAGATGGGTGAAAATTAGAGAATAAAATATGATTTTTGTAAGGATCAATATTATGTCACTATTGTAAATACTATATTAAACAATAAAAGGAAAACAATACAGCTGCTTTACTTCTTTTATAATTCCACAAAACGTATTTTTGTGTAATATTATTAGTTGAAAGTGGCACTGGTGAATGAAGCAGCGGCATCTGCCACAATCTTTGCCAGGGGAAGAGTCAAAAACCACCTCCAAATAAACAGAGGGTTCCTTAGGAAACTGAACAATTTCTCAACTGGTTGATCTGGGATTACACACTGATAAACACTTGAATAATCTGGAAGAAAGCCTACTTGTTCTGCAGTTTAGCTATTCTTCTGGATCATTCATTTGGCAAATTTATGATAGAAAGATTTCATGTAGAATTTGCTAATTGGGCAACATAGGTTGATGGGATAATAATTAACATTATTCTTAATTGTAGATTGCTAAATTAAGGGAGTGAGAGCCAGTTTGATGTAGTGACTAAGGCATCAGGCTAGAAACTGTGAGACTATGAATTTTAGCCCTGTCTTGGGCACAAAGCTAACTGGATGAATTTCAATTAGTCACTTAGAAATAAGGCAATGAAAAGCACTTCTGAAAAAACTTGTCAAGAAAACTGCAGGGTAGGTCCAAGCAGTCTCCAAGAATCACACAATTGAATCAAATAAAAAAAAGAGATAATAAAGTAATGCCTTCTCCAATAATGCAATAAAAAGTCCCAGGAGTAAAGGCATGCTTTGTACCTTTCTGAAAAAATGCCATTTTGAAATGAAGCAGTGTACATTCTTCTCTTATCCACTGGCATGACATCTACAAAGCCGCCTTCATTACGAATTACTCCAGCATGTACTGCTGTTCGGCAGATACTAGACATCTGAGGAAAATACAGAATGGAAGAATTCCCATATTAGAAAGTAGTGTTGACTTACAAATGATTAACTGAATTTATACAGTATCTTGTTTTTCCTAATGTCCTAAGCAATAGGACAGGGGTGTCAAACTCAATTTCATTGAGGGCCACATCAGGGTTGAGTTTGACCTTGGGAGAGGCCAAGGGGATGTGGCCAGTTCAACATCACTCATGTTGGGGGCTCGTCTGATGGCCCAAGCGCTCTGCCAGCAAAAATGGGCTCCCAAGCTCTGTTTTTGGCTGAGACAGCTTCCTGTAACCCTCTGCCAGTGAAAATGGAGTTTGGGAGGGCTGTGGATAGCCCTTTCAAGCTACGTTTTCACTGGCAGAGTCACTGCGGACCAGTCCTTTCCTGTTTCCAGAGCAGCCCCAGGGGCCAGATCTAAGCATCCGGTAGGTCGGATCCAGCCCCCAGACCTTGAGTTTGATATCCCTGCAATAGGAGGAGAGTTTGGCTGGGAAGGTCACGAATGGCATTCATGTGACCCCAGAATGCTGCAACCATCACAAATACATGTCAGCAGCCAAACTCTGGAATTTTGATCATGTGATCATGAGGATATTGTGACAGTTGCAAGTGGGAGTACCAGATGTAAGTAACTTTTTTCAGTGCTGTTATAATTTTAAGCAGTCACTAAATGAATGGTTGTAAATTGAAGATCATCTGTATATGGATTCCACAAGTATAAAATTATGCTGGGAAGGAAAAGAATCTTCCCCAAATTCTCAGATAGCCAAAGATTTGAGAACTATCAGCATTTTGAATTCAAATGGTCTTATCAATGATAAGATGACTTATTCACTGTGATTGAAAGATTTTCAGGAAACTGAAAAATACAACATTCTTTAATATTTCATGTAACACCTTCAGTATTCATACATCTTCCCCAAAATGTATAAATACCTTTGTGTCTCTGGATATAAATATTGATGTTCAAAATGGTGTATCGTTCCTTAAATTTACAAAAAGATGTATATATATGCCATACAGTTTCTTTCACTTAAGTGTGGCATCTGTTTTCTGGGAAGTGTGGGAATTGTTTTTTTTTTTTACATTATTTTATTTATTTGATGACCATATATTTTAAGTTTTTAAAATCAGTTTTTAAAATTCCACAGGAAAACATGTTATCACACTTACATCAGAATAAATTATAGTTCCAATCACTCGGGCGTAATGTGGATTTGCCTGCATACAGTTATGAGGACAGTGGACCCTTTACAAATTGGGAGGAAAGACAAAGATTAAGGATTCTATATGTATACTATAATAACATAAAAATAAATGTTATCATTGTATTGAATGTAAACAATGAAAAACAGATGTCGACTTTGGAAGCCATATTAATACCAGAAGCTTCCACACTGCCATATTCCTGTGCCTGGGAAATAGGTCGGGGGGGATATCATGAAGTGTATGTAGTTAGATATAAATAGAATTCTTCTTTTTGGTCAAGGTAATGGTTTTCCTGCACCTGGATGAGGAGTGGTTTAAAGCAAGGGTCAACAACCTGTGGCTCTGGAGCTGCATGTGGCTCTTTCATCCTTCTGCTGTGGCTCCATGTCGCCAGTCATGTCCACAATTGACAGGTCTTTTGGGTAGGATAGGTAGAGGAAAAAAGATGCTGCATTAGGAGGAGACTCTGTGGTGGGGAAACTGGATTTCTGGTCGCCTCAGAATTGAATGGGTTAGGGCTAGGGTTAGTGTTAGAACCTTTGTGGCTCTTTGAGTGTTTAGGGTTGCTAACCCCTGGTTTAAGGGATGTCTCAAGTTGAAACAGATGGTGATTGGACCATGTGATGAACTGATGAGTACAGGGGTTGGTTTTGGCTTTTTGAATTACTGAGGGAAAACCTGGAGCTCTCAGATTTGGGTTTTCCCAGATGTTCCAGTATGACAACACTAATAAAATTGAACTTTGAGAAAATGTCTGTCTCTGAGTTTTTGATTGGAGTTTTGTTTTGCTGGAATGCTGACAACAGAATCACAGAAGCCAGTTCTACTATCAAGTCCAATACTCTACTAAGAACAATAATTCATGTTAAAAAACTGTCTAGTTTTTATGTGAACACCTCTAATAAAAAGAATCCTATCACCACTCTGGGTGATCAATTCAACTGACAAATGAATAAACATTTAAAACAGAATGCATTGTTTGTTGAAGTGTTGTTCTGTCATATCAATTCAGTAGAGCACATCATGGGATACTTGAAGATTTTCTAACAAATCTTGCTTTGCTACCAGCATTTCGAACTATATATACACTGATGCACATAAGTACAGTAGATCTTTGCAATTAATGCGAAAATCCTATTGTAAAATAGAGATTGACCAGTTTAATGTCTTGTATTATACTCATAAAGTATAGCAGTCTTTACATCTTAGCAGTTTGACATTCAAAATATGACAAAAGTTTAATGTTTCTAAAAAAATAAATAATCATATTGAATGCTTAGTATTATTGTGTGATTAGTTTACGAACACTTTTCACAGGATGGGAACAATAATGAAAAAGTTTACCTTGGGCAATGCGTGGCTGGCCTATAAAATGGACATAACTGTTCTACCGTAGTTTCACAAGTAATAGCTTGTACTGAAATTAAACAAGAAAAAATGCACACAGATATTTGCTATAAAGAAACTCATCAATATTAATATTCTATCATAAAAATAAATCTGCACCTGTTATTTTAGAGACAGTGAATGAATTAGCCGATTGATATTTCCTAGAGCAAAAACAGAACATATTGTTATTAGCAGTAATGCCGTTATCTTACAATCTTGTACAATATTTTTGACAAGGAAATAAGAGAAACAAAAAATACAAAAGTGAGAATAATGTTTAATAGGGCTTTTCAAATTCAATAAAACTGTATAACACAATCTGAATAAAAAACAGAAACTGAATTATGATCTAAAAATATGTATGTATGTAATAATGTAAGCATGCATGTTTATATGTATGTATTGCCCATCACTTATTGTGTAATTTTTTTTCAATGTAAAACTTTGTATTTATGCTATTAGTATTACTATTATACAACAGCTAGCATAAGAAATGCAGTGGAACCTTGGGTCGCAAAAGCTGTCCATGAAGACCAGAATTTTCAGAAAAGTCTTGTTTCAGGTTGTGAGCACATCTTTAGATGGCAACCAAACACAGCCGCAGCGCTTTTTCCTGCCATGATGATTTCCTCTTCAGCACCATTTTTTTGGGGGGTCCACACATGCATAGTCGGTTGTGCTTCCAGTCATGACAAAATCAGGTTGCGGCCATAGACCTGAAATGGATTATGGTCGCGACCCAAGGTTCCATTGCAAATTTACAATCAATTGCATTTATATCATTGATACATAGCCTAAAATATGAATGGGCAATGTTTTCAGCCACAAGGTCTATGTAGTTTGCTGTATTGAGCAATCAACATGCATTTGTGCCACAAACATGTATTCTTTCCTACACTAATAATTTTCAACACTCAAACTTCTTTCCTTTTTATCACTTAATCTGCTACTTGGATTGATTTATGAATCAACAGTAAATCAATCCAAGTAGCAGTTTAAGTCATTGGTTCCCTACAACTAATTGCATTTATCAAAGATTGACTTGGTCCTTTCAAGTCATCTCATCAGTTAATAAGCTAGATAGCAGATACTACACTGTTTGGTTTAATTGAGAAAGAAAGCCAGTGGTCCATATTGTACTACCCAGATCATCATATTAATTGGGTAATAAATGATGAAAACCATTGGAAATGCTCTTAAGTCCATATACTTAAGGATTATATTTTGGCCCTCTGTAGCCTACATCAGGAAAGTGTAATTTCTGTTGGCCTAGGATAAATGAAATGTTTGCTTTTGGGGGTTTGTAAATTCAGAAGCATGCATAAAGACTTAGCTCCCTTAATTTCTAAAAATTATACTGCTGAGAGCATGATCTTACTGTGCTGATAGGGTTTCAAAAGTGGATCTTTGGGAGATGCATTTATTTAGTATGAATTAAGTCTTTCTAAATAGACTCAAAACATGCATAATCGAGTAACAATATCTTACACGGTCAACTAACTCAAAGATATAATTAAAATATCTTAACCTAACAAATCCCAAACAGATTATAAAGACTAGTAGAAATAATGCAGATAATAGAAAGATCCTTAGAGAACCAATGGAGATGACTTCAGACAAGCTTTCATAGTTCTTATAACATCATGCAATACAGCATTCATTAATGACCACTTCTGAAGATATAATACTACATGTTTTATAATTATTTATAAACAATTCCCTATATTTGTTTATATTATATTGAAAACTTGAGAACCAATTTGTGAGGGAATATTTCATTTTTATTTACCCAACTGACTGGACTCCATTTCTTTGGGACTTTATGAAGTAATTTCTTCTTCCTAGTCTGGTAACATCAACCCAGCCACCATCATTGTCTAGAATACCATAATGTATTGCAGCTCTACAGATGCTTGATTGCTAGGAAGAAAAGAAAAACAGAAACAGAAATTAAGTTCAATCAAACCATTATTTTTATACATTCTTCTATGACCATAGAAATAATATTTTGTGTTTTATTAAATTTGGAAGCACGAAAGGTTCACCATTAATTCCATATTGAGAGAGGTGAGTTAACAAATTATGTAAAAATCAGTATTCCAGTATGATTCTATGCATGGATTATTTTAAACATTTAGTGCCCAGGTTTTCAATACATTGAATAAAAACTAATAAAGATAAGAGAACCTCAAATTCCTGCCAAAATTAACAATTTGATGCCATTTTACTGAGCAAACACTTTGTCAAGGGTAACACATTAGTTAAATTTCCTAGTAAATTACAAAGCAAAATGCTATGAATTACAATATCTGTACCATGTCATAATAGACACTTCCCACAACTTTGGCGCTGCTGTCCAAACATCCAGAAGGACATTCATACCTAAAGAATTTTAAAAAAGCAATTTGAGAATAGTAGAAAAGAAATTTGATTTTTAGATAAAATACATCCAATATCAGAATTGATGGATAACCATGAAATAACTTACCTATTGCATGTTGTTCCTTTGCACTGGTCCCTTAACCGTAGTTCACAGGAAACAATTTGAGCTGAAGGGAAAAAGCAGGTGATGTTACTGCCGTGTTTTAGGACAGTTTGGTGAATCAATTGACAACAATAAAAAATAATGTTATGAATGAAATTTCCTTACACATCTGTTGTTTGCTTATGACTTCATTTCTTTTACTATCATCACGGGAAGATGCTTGTGATTGCACTTGATTTTGTAATGCATTCTGAACATGTAAATGATGTCGTTCAACTTCATTGGTTTCTATCTCTGGAAAGTAATGCCTTTCTGAACTTTCTGGTAAAGCAATTGAAAGGAGTAAGTACTATTTTTTACAATGGCTTCATTCAATAGTTATAATTAAGAATGGCATAAATATGACATGTTTAATCTTTGTTAGACATGATAAGGTCAGGGAATAATCCTGTGCATATTTCCTTGGAAATAAACTCTACTGTAGTCAGTGGAATTTACTCCTAGGAACTTACTTAAAGGATTACAGACTTAAGTGCTTCTTGATCCCACTATGCCTAAATCCACTGAAATCAATGAGCTGGTTGGTTTGTGATTGTTTTACTACCAGCCATCATTAATGATATGAGATTATCTAGTCATGGCACTAAGTAAATGATACACACAAAAAACAAAAAACAGAATTCGAAGTACAGTACTAAAAAAGCAACAAAATTATCAGTTCTTTTTTTAGTATTCAATATAAAAACACTTGTACAAGCTGCAACATAATGACAAATATAGACATATGAGGTCATTTGAGTGGTTCAAAAGCGGGTTCCCTACCAAAGTTCTTATAAATATATATAGATCAAATTTCATACACCAAATGTATTATTCTTAATTTGTGAAATGAGCTTTTGTTGCATTCAAAAAGAGAAACCTAAGAGTTTTATTAATGAATTTATATGAATCATGGAGGTTCTGACAAGATGGAATTATAGAGATATTTTGCAAAATTGTTTACAAAAGCATTTATTTTTAAATTACTAAATTCATGCCACACTAACAAAACAGTAATCTATTTAACTGGATGAAATATTTGCAGTTTGATTAACAGATACTGTAATTTATGAATTAGAATAATTCATATGCTGATTACTTAACTCATCAGAGTTGGTGATTCAGGATCTTATAAAAACATAATTAATTGTATTGTTATACCCAATGTTCTTCACAGGAAAAAAAGAACTGTAGTGTTTGCGAAGAATGAGACCGGAGACCAGCGTAACTTCAGCTCTTTCATTTAGTTCTGAAAATCTGTCTGAACCAGGAGCCGTGGCAGCTCTTTTTATAGAGAGGCTGCTTGCGGATAGTGGCCAATGACGGCTTCTTGATTTCCCACTGCTGAGCTGGCCAATCATAGGCTAGCTATTATTGGCCAATCAGCGTCGAGTAGGGAACCAATCAGCTTCCAGTATTTAGTAACCATTAGGAATAGACTATTTGGAGTATGTTAATATGGAACACCCCTCCCGTCTTGGTATGGTCCTGCCTTACATTGTCACATAAGTAGGCGGGGCTTTTTGGTTGCCTAGTTGACCTGCGCAGTTTAGTTGTGTTGTCGTCTTCGGTGGGTTCGAACGGGATCGCTGTTCCTCCTGTCCTTCTCTGTGGAACCTCCTGGAAGGTGGAGTCAGCCATGCCACTCCCACTCGGCCTACCCGGGCTGGTAGAGTCAGCTCGGCTGCTCCCTTCTGGAGTGGCTTCTAGGTCTTCTTGTGTCTCCTGTTCCTCTTCACCGAAGTCTTCTGCAGGTAAGTCATTGTTTCTATCTGAATTTATTTGCGAATGTTGTTTATTTTTTATATTTTGATTTTGTGGGGTTTCTTGTTCTGCTGGAAGGTTTCCCCCTCCCCCTTTGTGTTTGAGGGGTCTCCCCCCACTCTGGTTGGTCTATTAATATTTTTGTGTAATGTTTGCTCTGGTTCTGGTGTGTGTGTGTGTGTTGTTCTTTGTGTCTGGGTGTGTCAGTGGTGCATTGTTCGTGATCGTAACTGATCAATGTGTCTCTTCCAGATTCTGCCATCGTTCATCTCTAGTCTATAGGACCGGGGTCCCGTTATTTGTGCTATTCTTTCCGGTATCCACAGTGGGTGTCCGATGAGATTTTTTGCATATACTAAGTTTCCTGGTTCGAATGTGTGGTGTCTGCTGGAAGAGTTCGTTGGTTTTTCAGAGCTGTATGTTGGGTGTAACCTATCCAATTGTGATCTTAATTTTAGGAATTCTTCTGGGCTTTTATTTGTAGTAGAGCTCGGTGTTATGTGTTGTATGGTGAGCATTTTTTCAATTTTTTTCCTGTATGTCCCCTGAGTCTAATTTTTCTAAAGTTTCTTTGGTATACCGGACCATGCATTCTGCCCTCCCGTTTGTAGCCAGTCGGCCTGGTGCTGTCAAGGAATGTCTTATGCCATGTTCAGCAAGGAATTTTTTAAAGGTTAGTGCAGTAAACTGCGGGCTGTTATCGGAAACAAGCAAGTCCAGTAACCCATGTGTGGTGAAGAGTTTCCGTAGTTGTTTAATAACTGCTTCTGTGGTGGTAAGAGTTCATGACGTTTACTTCTAGCCAATTAGAGTAAGCGTCTACTATGATTAAAAATGTATGTCCTTTTGTTGGCCCCGTGAAATCTATGTGGATTCTTGACCAGGGGCCCCTCGGTGTTTCCCAGTCTAGTATAGGCGCTGAAGGGGGTGCAGGTCGGGATCTTTGGCATTTCCCGCAGGTTTCTACCCATTTCTCAATATCCTTATCCATCCCTGGTCACCATACATAGCTCCTGGCCAGGGATTTCATTTGTACAGTGCCCGGGTGTCCTTCATGTAACATTCTCAGTACTTGTTCTTGTAACGGTTCTGGTATTTCCACCCGATCCCCCCATAAGATGCAACCTTTTAACAATGACAGTTCAGTTTGCCTATGCTTGAATGGTTTAAATTTAATGTCTGTCTCGTTTTCCGGCCACCCTTTCCCTACCCAGTTTAAAAGTTGTGACAAGGTTTTGTCTCTTGTCGTCATTCTCACAATGTCTGCTGCGGTTACAGGTAGGTTTGACAGTGTCTCAATCTGTAGAGTGGATGTGGTTGGTGCCGGGTCAGTTCCTAGTTCCGGTAGGGGAGTACGGCTCAACACATCAGCATGGGAAATGTCTCTGCCCGGTTGGTGAATCAGTTTATAATTGTAGGCTGCAAGGAACTCGGACCACCTTGTCATTTGTGGGGATAGTATATTTGGGGTGGCCCTGTTCCCTGCTGTATTCCCAATAGAGGTTTGTGGTATGTAATAAGGGTAAAAATCCCACCATAAAGGTATTCATGGAACCGTTTGACACCGGATATTGCTGCTAATGCCTCTCTGTCCAATTGACTGTCATTACGTTCAGTTTTTGATAGTGTTTTGGAGTAGAAAAAGATCGGTGCTTTTCTCCCATCAGGCAGAATGTGGCTCTGTACAGCTCCAACGCCGAATGGTAACACGTCGCAGGTGACTGGCAATGGTAGTGTCTCGCTGTATTGCATTAATACAGAGTCAGATGTGATTAAGTCTTTTACCCTCTGGAACGCTGTCTCTTCACATCGTCCCCAGGTCCAGGTGGCTGCCTTGTCCAGCAGCCTATGTAGTGGTTCTGCCATCATTGCCTTCTAATTTTCCATTGAAGACGTCCTGGAACTCTCTGATTAGGTTCTCCTCCCAGTCTATCTTGGCGATGTTGTTAATGCCGGTCACACTGATTCCTAGAGGTTCGAACCACTTGAGTCCCAACAGGCTTGGCTGGTTTCAGTCTACAATGGTGAGAGGTAAGATTTTCTTGTGTTCCTTGAAAGTTATTTGGAAATGTCCGAGTCCGACTACCGGTATTCTGTTTCCTTGGTAGTCCTTTAGAACTAGCGATTGGTGTTCTAGTTCAGTTCTGCCAAGATGTGGTACCAGTCTTTTAATGGTATCCCATGATACCATCGATAGATTCGATCTGGAATCCACCTCCATTTTACATTCTTGGCCCTCGATCCTGACTGCCACATGTATTTTTCGGCCATTTGTTGCGTTAGAATGACCGATGGTGATGGTTTGGTGTGTTTCCTCTTTTCTGAAGTTCTCATTTAGCCGCTTGCCCTTGCTTTCACAAGTCTCATGGCTCCATGTTTGTCTATCTTTGGTTCTTGGTGGTGTGTTGTCTCTATGTTGGGGGCTGTAGCTCTTACGGTTTCAGCATACTCTTGCAATGTGACCCCATCTCTTGCAGTACCTGCACAAAGCATCTAGGAACCGGCATTTGGAACGGGGGTGGTCTCCTCCACACCTGGCGCACTGAAACACTGACTTACGACCTTTATTCAGCCATCGATCTCGTTCAGCCTGAAGTCTGTGGATCTCCTCCTCATCGTTGTCAATTTCGGATGACCCACTATCCGTGTAATGTGTGGTGGTCTTGTGCACGCTCTCTGCCTTTTTCTCTGTGCCTTGGCTCATTTCGGACGGTGTTTTGGATGTTGTTGCATTCATCTGCTGCATTTTGGCCACTGATTTTTTTAGTTGTTTCCGCTGCCATGGCTTCAGCGATAGCCTCAGTCACTGTAATCTTTGGTCGGGTTAACAGTTGGCTTTGTAGGGTGAGATCTCTCAGTCCAAGGACCACGCGATCCCTCATGGCTTCGTCCATGTTTAGGAATTCCCATGCCCCTCCAATGTCTCTGAGAGCCGCTACGAAGTCTGCGATGCTCTCACCTTCTCTCTGGTCCCGTTTGTAAAATTCGTGTCTCCGAATAAGGCTGGAGACAGTCGGTGCATAGTGAGCCTTCAGCAATTTTTCTAGATCTGGCCAGGCCATCTGCTTCACATCTTCTTGTTTTGCTAGCGCCTTGGCCATCTTGAACACTGTGGGCCCACAGTACGTCAGGAACACGGCTCTTTTTCGGTTGTCAAAGATTCCTTGCAAGTTGTTACTTTCCAGGAACATGAGGAATCTATCGATGTAGGATTCCCAGTCCTCTGTTGCTGGGTTGAATGGTGCGGGTGGCGAGTTGGTTCCTGCCATTTTGTCTACTCGGTTCTCGATGCCACGTGCTCGACTGGTCTCCTCTCTCAGGATCCCATCCTTGTCGCCAGTGTAGTGTTCGCGAAGAATTGAGACCAGAGACCAGCATAACTTCAGCTCTTTTATTTAGTTCTGAAAATCCGTCTGAACCAGGAGCCGTGGCAGCTCTTTTTATAGAGAGGCTGCTCGCGGATAGTGGCCTATGACGGCTTCTTGATTTCCTGCCGCTGAGCTGGACAATCATAGGCTAGCTATAATTGGCCAATCAACATTGATTAGGGAACCAATTAGCTTCCAGTATTTATTAACCAATAGGAATAGACTATTTGGAGTATGTTAATATGGAACAAGAACCATTATAGAACCCTAGAATCCCTACAGTTTCCTGATAATACCTAAGTTTCATGATAAAATCAGAAAACAACTGCTTGCCTCCTAAAGGATCAGCAGAATGACATACTTTACATACATATGACATCCTTTACATAGATAAAGGATCAGCAGAATGACAAAGCACATTCTTTTTCTGATTACATACCTTTATAACAAAGATTTTCTCTGCAGCTTCCCCCAAAACTTGGGGGACATTCAGAACATGGGCGGCCATGTTTGTATGGGGCATGTCCCCACCAGTTGCCCCTAAGAATAAAAAACAAAGTGATATAATGAAATGAATTGAGTGCCTGATCCATAGTGCCATGAGAAACACTATTCCTGTTGATTGGTCACACCTCTGCCTCTGAGGAATAGGACAGCCTAAATGAATGATATAAACAATATCATCTCAGATTGCATACTATTTATCTTTTCTATGGTTGGAATTTCTTCCTGCAGCCTAGTATGAATTGGTCTCAGTTGTTCTCAAGAAAGAGCCTTGAGGAAGGCTAGCTAGTGGTCCATTCATTCACTTAACCTTATTCTGGCTTGGCGGCAGACTTCTGCCAGGGTTTATTCAGCAATCGATTTACAAGGGAAGAAAAAGTGGGATGGTAAAAGATAAGAAAGTTTGCTGAGATGCAATTTGGAAAGACTTGTTCAACAAGCTAAAAGCAGCATGCAACAGGACACAAGGGAAGCATATGATTGAAATATGGGTATAAACTGCTACCCATCATTTTAGTTTAGACTTTCATTCTGGCATCCCTTGAATGTGAATGCAAGCTCTTTTTTTGCAACTTAGTGCTTCCTCTGCTTCTCCTAGAGACTGCAATAGCTGAATGTTTGACGACTGGGGTCATAAATCTACATAAACATTGTCAGACTGAATAGTCACTGAATGAAGCAGTCGTTAACTGAGCACAATGTATTGATACATTGATTGATACAATGCAGGTTTACTATACTCATTTAGAATAAAATAAAAAGAATATTGGATTGTTTTGAATATACTATTTGAAGACCAGCAGCATGTCACTGAATGTAAGTATCAAATTTATTTGAACAGTAGCCAATCAATTTTCTTCTATTATTATCTGCTAGCTTTACAGATTACAATGAATGCTCTGAATATTGTGCTTTGGTTTATACTGATTTATATTGGCTAGCATTCTGAAAATTCAAATATCTAGCATTATTCTGTGTTAAGAGTTCTTGAAGCAGGCTTAAGGAGATACTGTGCAGAAAGCAGGAACCAGCGCAGAAACGCATCAACAAAATCATTTTGTATTTTTTACAGTTTATATTTCAAGATAATTACACATTCTATGGCCAATTCTAGGGCAGTTCCAAGCAAAAGGTTAAAATACTGATTTTCTATCATGATTCCAATCTAAAGCAAAACACAATCCTTAATAATTTTATTAAATAGTGGCAGTCACGAGTTAGATATGCTTTTATGTTAAACATCTTGTACCATAATACTTACTTGGGTGAATAATTGCACACTAAGTAAATTGCTTTTGGCCATATCTGTCCCCATACATTCATATTATGACACAGGTTGACTGCACAGCCTACTCGGTTACTTGTTGCCCATACCACCTGGAGGGAAAAAGGAAAAGTTTTAAAACTTTAGCCAAATTTGAATTCTGATGAGCTGCCATAGAAAACTAATATTCCTTTGGAAAAAAAGGAACACATTGCACCTGAAAATTTCCCTCAAAATTGGGCTACTGAAATCTGTCCAGAGTAACAAGATTACCCACATGAATTCTGCACAACTGCGTTTTACCAGTTAAGGGCATAAACTGGATTTTTGTGGTGAGCTAGTAATTGGTAGGAGTCATGAATTTCATTGTGCTTATAGCCACTAATGTCACTTACATGGACTTCCACCAAGGATCATCTCTTAATAACTTTGAATTTAATTTTTTCCATTTACTATTTGGTTTTTAAAGATTGTTAACATTAAGTTGACTTTCCTAAGTAAACCAGACAGGAAACACTAGATAAGCTAAATCTTCTTTGCTGTAAGGCTACATTATCAGAATCCTACAACTCTGAAAGTACAAATTTTCCACTTTGTACTGAAAGTACAAATTACTTTTAATTGTTAGATCTACAAGGACAGTTCCTTCTTCTGTTTTTTTTTTTCTTTGACTATTAAATGATTGTAGCCTCCTGCCTGTCTTATCAGATGGCTTCCTAGGCAGTATCTGCTCTTCCCTTTCCTTAAGGTTATACATGCATTCCCTTATATCTTCAGATTGGCAAGCATTATTGAAAACAGTGGGTGAATTTCCTTAATTTTTTAAAAAATGTTCAACTACAAGCTTAAATATCTATAATAAAAGATTTTGGAATATACAGCAAAATTATGATTATTGTTGGCTTTAGAAAGCTTTAAATGGATTAAGGGCTCAGATGGACTTGGTTGAAAAGTTTGAAAATAATTGAAAGAAACATTTCTCATGGGAAAATAATTTTGTTTATATTTTGAAACCGATAGGTTTCAAAATGTTTGATGTTTGGATACAGGAAGTCTTTCAGCATTTAAATCTATTATACAAACAGGTATTATTGAACAGGAATAGGCATAATTGAATAAAATTGAAACTGACTTACAGGTAAATTTAAAAATTATAGATTGCAACCAAGAAAATAAAATAATGTATTTACAAATGAAATTAAATGAAGATCTAAAAATTAAAAAATAAATACAAATAATAAATTAGAAAAGTGAAGTAGATAAATATTTTATATTCAATTTACAAACAGGATTTGCTGGGGTTGCAAAATTACAAAAGGAGCCTGACAAAGTTGACAACAATTGTAAGAGAATAGACAATGAGAGTATAACAAATCATCATTGGAAGAATACAAAATAGATTTATTTATTCATGGGTAAATTAATGAGTTTCTATTTCTGGAGGTACTTAATTATTTTCTGATTGGGAATAGGAATGATAGCTATTTTGGATAATGTTTAATTGCTTTTGGACAGGAACTGGACTTTTACTATTTGAACAGATGAAAGGGGATCTGTTTAAATATAAATGAGGGTATAAATAAATCTATTTATAATAATATATATTTATACTATATAAAAAGAAGGATTCGAATTGGATATAATAAATAAATGTTGGAATACTTATATTGTTATTTCAAAAAGAGAAAACAAGTTTAATATAATGATCTCCATTAATACCCACTAATATAATCAAGCACCAAACATAAATGTGAAGACTGATCGCAAAGTTACTTTTTTATCACTCTTACAACTGTAAACAGTCTCTAAGTAAGGCAGTTGCTAAATCAGGAAAACTTTTATTATTAAAATGGAAGAAATTATACATTTGAAAATAAATAATTTTACTTAAAATACATGTTTTAATAATATTAATTCCATTTTAAATTATTATTACTTTTGGTACATATGAATATTGTTTAATATGAATATTACATTGTTAATCAGATTTAGGGATGAGAAACATTTATTGTGTGAGTAACTTTAGAACTAAATCAGTTTTCTTTCGCAAAATTGTTAAATTTGTATTTTGGTCCAAGCACACAAACATCTAAACTTTATCCAAGGGCTAATTGGTTCATTTCAGAAAATAACCCAGTCTGTAAATTAATCAGTTCATTCATCAACCAAAATACTTGTATATAAATATCCTGATATATTCCATGAAATTCATATCAAAATGTGTTCTTAGAAAAAAGTTATCTGCAATGGTAACATATAGAAATAAAGAATAGATAATACAATCTACTTTTTTAAAAAATGGGAAAATATTTTTAAACACAGATACAACTTCCATGTAACTTACATATTTCCTGTCATTTATCTCTTGATTTCTACCATTCCAACATAAAGTGATGAATTCAAACCTTTTTTTAAGCCACACTCACCTGAGTATAATGAGTACATACAGGACCAGAACATCTATAGGGGCAATAAGGATTGCACTCTTGAGGATATGGGTAAGTAAAGTCTCTCACTTCATCATACCATGATTGGACATGAAATGTTAGAGGTCTATATCTATAAAAAATAAATGAAGACATTGCCAAATCATTCCGGTATATATTATCAAAAGGAACGATGCTTTTTTTTTTTTCACTTTTAAACTAAAAGTAGCATGATGGGTTTTTTTTTTACCTTCCCCAATGTGCTCCCAAATTCTGACCAATGGATGGAAGAAGACTTGCAGGTCCATGTTCCCAAAGACATGTCTCAGCCCAGGACTGAGCTGATCTTTCCAACTCTGAATCCCATGTCTATGTTATAAGGATTAAGAGAAAAGATAAACATGATGTGGTTTTAATATATGTTAACATTATTAATACTTTACTCATCCCTAAAATACTTTTTTAAATTAAAAAAGAAAAAAATGTAACTTTTTTCATAAATGTGCCCCTATATTTTAGATCCCCTGAAGATTATTCCTGCAACTATACCACAAGATATTAAATATTTTAATTTGTTAATGCAAAAACAACAACTTCAGAGTAAGTTTATACTTTTATTTTTTATAGTTTCTCTGTAAACTACAGAGTAGTTTGAGCCTGAATTTCTTAACTTCTTGGCAAATACAACAGGTATGAAGTTGGCACAAATATACACAAACACAAAAAGATTTCTGAATACTGATCCATGACCAATGCTAATTGAAATATATATACATATATTAGTGGGCATTAATGGCAAATTTTAAATGCTTCCAAAAACAGATACATATTAAACAATAACTGAGACCACCTAACTTGCAGATTAGATCCATTCCAGCAACAAACTGAGACTTTTGTCTTAAGAGAACTAAAGTCAAGGCTTCCCAATTTGACACAGTGTAATGATATCCATCAAAATCTGCATGCCTGTCTCTGCTATCCAACTTGAATATAAGTAACTGGTTTATGTTCTCTTAGCCTGACTGAGAATCTGGTCAAGAATCCCACTTCTCTCAGCAGTTTTGCTACAGACTCATATTGTTGTGCATTTTCTTTTGGATATTTGTGCAATATAATGTCATATATAAAAAAGGGTAAGACTTATATCATAGTTCCACATTGCTCCTCCCTCAAGGATATTGTTGCCTTTGGAAAAATATTAATGGAAAAATTGTGTGTATTTTGTGTGCTGCTACAGAAAGGCAAAAATAGATAACCTAATTACAAGTTTTTTTCATGCCCCCATTATGACTCTGTATCTATGCTCAATTTTTTTGCAAGTTTGTTTGAAAAGCTGTTGGTATTTGGATTAAGAGACCAAATCAGAATCCCTCTGAGTTGCAAGATAATAGATATAGATTATCCTGAGTTGCAAGATAATACTGTTCCATATGTAAAGTGGGTGACTCCAAATCTACAAACCTGATTGGTCAATA
>BLBF01000002.1:39482240-39509961 GCA_015471245.1 Laticauda colubrina
TAACTAGTTGAAGAATAAAGTATTTGTTGTTGGAACCCGGTCTACCTTGTGTGTTTTCCGAACAAAACAAATACATATAGATTATCCATGAACATTTCCTTCTAGGAATTATTTCCTTCTAGATGAACAGCGATACTTCAGCTGTTCAACTCTAAACCATCAACAGAGGGCAAAAAACCATATTTTTGGTTCCATATAATGATCATCTAGATCTTTGCTGCCAAGATATAGCAGGCTAGCCAATGGGTGAGTGGTATATGATAATCATGTCCAAATGTGAATGAATGAAACTTGTATTAAAATGATTAAATTCACTGAATGTTACCTCGCCTGAAACTAGGCTGATTTATCCATGGTAAATATGTGAAGTTTAACATCCAGTAAAAGATTGTGAAGAGACTGAGAAGATAATGGAAGCATTCTGACTCTTGATTATGTCTTTCCCTTTACAGCAGAGCTGTCAAACTCGCACCCCGCAAGCCAGATGCGTCACATGCTGGCCACACCCACACCCAGTTTAGCAAAAGGGGAAAGTCACAATACGTCACATGACGCCATCATGAGGACATAAATTTGACACCCCTGCCGCCCCATAATTTCTACACAAAAAATATTTCTTTTCCTGTCTCCCCATAATTTCTACACAAATTTTCTCTGAAAATTTTTTTCCTACTTCTCTAGAAGTAGGTAGCTTCTAGAACAATGTTTCTTTAAAATTGGTGCTGTTTTTAAACTATCAAGTTTCATAACAAACTCACTCTCTTATAAAAATTAGAAATCACAAATCATATGATATTCACCCACACAGCAACCTCAAACCAGTTTATATTTTTTTCCAGACATTTGCCTTCCAAATGACTATGTAAATCAGACATAATTTTTCATCTATTACATAGGATAACAGGATTGATCTCTGTCACCAGGTTTGCACTACTGAGTTGTTTTATAATGCTAAAATTTTATCATTTAAAACACGCTAAATAAATGTAGGTAAAATTATAAAGCACTAAGATTATATTAGCATTATAATTAATAAAATTATAAAGCAAAGGCAGGAAGGCAGAGAAGAGAAACAAAGAAGAATAGGGAAGTGAAGGCTAAAACACATTGATAGAACAATCTGTCAATATGTTTTAACCTTTAGTCCTCTGTTCTTCTTGTTGCAGAAATTGAGCATGTCTAGTTTAATGAAAAGAAGGACTCGGGTGACATGATAACAGTATTCTAATATCTAAGGAGCTGCCATGAAGAAGACAGGATCAATCTATTCTCCAAAGCACCTGAAGACAGGAAAAGAGCCAATGGATGGAAAATAATCAAAGAGAGAACCAACCTAGAACTAAGGAGAAATTTCCAGTTTCCAGTTAGAACAAATAATTTGTGGAATGACTTGCTTCCAAGAGTTATAAGCATTCCAACTTTGGAAGCTTTTAAGAAGACATTGTACAACCATTTGTCTGAAATGGTATAGAGTTTCCTGCCTGAGCTTGGGGTTGGACTAGAAGACCTTTAAGGTTCCTTTCAACTCTGTTATTCTGTTATTCTGTAAATGTGTGTTTTCTAGAGAAAACACATTATTTAAATATAGTCATATATTTATATATATTTATATATGCATAATAGCATATAAGATTTTACATGTAAATTCATGACTCCCTTGTATTTTTTTTCAAAAATAAAACAATAATAAGAAAGTTTTATCAGATACTAAAATCAAAATCCTGCAGTTCTCAGCATTTGGGAAGAACAGAGAAGAGAAAAAGGAACTAACTGAAGATGCTGGCTTGAAAGGAGAGCCTACAAGTTTTACAAACAGTAAAAGCAGAGCAAAAACATCAAGAGAAAAAGCTACATTTTATTTATATTATTTATTTATAAACTTTGATTGTTTTATTTCCAACAATGTGTTGAAATTTGTTGATGGTAAAAGTCTCAGGATAGCCTTACTAGCTCTGATTGGTGGCTACCTTGTAATACATGCAAATATGACAATGACAGGGGTGTCAAACTCATGGGTCATGGGCCGGATGCGTCCCGTGCTGGCCATGTCCATGCTCAGTTTAGCAAAAAGGAAAAGGTCACAATAAGTCACATGATGACGCCATGACGATGCAACTTTGACACCCCTGATCTCGTAAATGGATAAAATGCATATCAAAACTCAATAACCATCTTACTCAGTTAAAAAAAATCTGATGTAAAGAGGGCAACCCTTATTCAAATAGATTCTATACTACTTATGTAGAAAAGCCTTTAAAATACTACCATTCT
This sequence comes from Laticauda colubrina, assembly GCA_015471245.1. Taxonomy (NCBI): domain Eukaryota; kingdom Metazoa; phylum Chordata; class Lepidosauria; order Squamata; family Elapidae; genus Laticauda; species Laticauda colubrina. The sequence goes on from BLBF01000002.1 coordinate 39,484,512, forward strand.
AATTACTAAAATAACTCAAGATCCTAAAATACCAAGTTACGTTCAGTTTATCGAAGGTTACAATTTTCACTCTGAAGTGGGACATACTTAAAAAATCTTTTAAGCACTGTTACAAAATAGAGAAGAAGGGCATCCGTAGAGAGGTCAAGAGAAGGCAAATGACACAAATCTGTTATAATATGATTCAAATTCCATCTCTTTCATGCTTGTCTCACATACAGATGTAAGGGGTGAAGCTTACAGTACAATATGACACACTTTTTGTCATTTTGATGAATTCTCAGCCTGTAATGAGTGTTCCTATGAATAAAGTACACATGGTATTGTATATGTCATATTTGCACAGTTATTTATATAGTGGTACTAAAATGATGTCCATACAGAGTAGTTTTGTAAAATGTGAGTGCAGCAACTTTTAATCTATATATAAGGTATTTCTGACAAAAAAGTCTTTGGAATATAGAACAGAAACAGAACAGTTTCAGAGGTAGATGTAAAATGAGCAAACTATAATAAAAAGGTAAGATTCATACCTAGTATAGTAAGGCACACAGTTGGCACCAACAGAAGTAAACATTTACTGTGGCATGATATAAGGCCTCAATGTTGTATTCATTCTATATATAAGAAATAGAGTAGTAAAGTAAATATCAGAGTACAGTACAGTACAGTATGGCTGGTATTTACTTTTTAAATAACACACTATATCCTTTATTGTTTGTTAAAATATAAAGAAGGCTAAATATCACACTACTACTTTTAATTATACATTTATCTAAAGTATAGAAACAGGCTTGAGAAATATAATTTCCAATATTTAAAACATAGGGTTAAATTGGATGCTCCAATGACTGAAATCAGAACAGAACAGAATAACAGAGTTGGAAGGGATCGTGGAAGTCTTTTAGTCCAATCCCCTGCTCAAGCAGGAGACCCTATACCTGTGATGGTGAACCTATGGCACGTGTGCCAGAAGTGGCATGCAAAGCCATTTCTGCTGTCATGAGAGCCGTCGCCCAGAATGCGTGCCAGATCCACTGCGCATGCACGCGCATCTCCTGCCAGCCAGCTGATTGTCGGATATCTGCCACATATGCACAGAGGTGTGTGGTGTTGGGGAGTGGTTGTATGCATGTACAGAGGTGCACATGGAGAGTCATGCATGCATGTGCATGGGGTTGGGGGGAATCGTGCATGTATTGCAGTATGGGTACAGGCACATGTGTACGCGCACACCTTTAGCACGCAACAATGAAAAGGTTAGCCATCATTGTCCTATACCATTCCAGACAAGTGACTATCCAGGGTCTTCTTAAAACCTCCATTGATAAAACACCTATAACTTCTGAAGGCAAACTGTTGTACTTGTTAATTGTTCCCACAACTTCTCACTTTGCTTAATTTCCATCCATTATTTCTTGTATTGCTTTGTGGTGCTTTGGAAAATAGATTGACATCCTTTTCTCAAATATTGGAACATTGCTGTCATGACACTCCTAGTCCTTCTTTTCACTAGAGAAACCCAATTCCTGCAACCATTCTTCATGTTTTAGCCTCCAGCCCCCTAACCATCCTTGTTGCTCTTTTCTGCACTCTTTCCAGAGCCTCTACAATTTTTTTATAATATGGTGATCCAAACTCAATGCAGTATTCTAGGTTTGGTCTTACTAAGGCTTTATAAAGTTGTACTAATACTTCGTGTGGTCTTGATTCCATTTCTCTGTTAATGCTACCTAGGATTGTGTTGGGTTTTTTGGAATCATGCCACACACTGTTGGCTCATATTTAAGTGACTGTGCACTTGGACTCCAAGTTCCCTTTCACAATTACTGCTACTGAGCCAGGTTTCACATAATCTGCACCTGTACATTTGATTTTTCTTGCCTAAGTGTGAAACCTTATTTTTTCCTACATTGAATTTCATTTTGTTAGATAGGGCCCAGTGTTCAATTCTTCCAATTCTGGATATTAAGTCTATCTTCTTGAATGTTGACTATTCCTGCCAGTTTAGTGTCATCTGCAATTTTGATTCTATTCCCTTATCTAGCACACTAATGTTATAAATTAAAACAAGAAAATTCTTGTAAATATTTCCAATAAATATTTGCCAATGTAATGAATCTCAATTAAAGAAGTTCCTGTATAAATTTCACAGCTGTCCCTGTTATTATCATAATTAATTTAAACAACTGCAAAAATAAAATTATCTCTATCTTGTGGAACTATTTCAATTATGTTTGAATTCCTTGTGTCCACAGTCCTGTTTTTGCTTTGACATTTTTCTTAGTTGTATTTATCCTCTCTAAACCATTCATGCCTCTATATCCTCAGATATCTCAACAAAGACTGAGTATCTGTTTGCTTTCTTGGCCACCCATCTAATATAAACTGTACAGATGAACAGTTCAAGATAAGAATAAAAACAGAAGTTGGTGTTGTTCAACCCTTTGATACTAGGTCAATAGCTTCTAGACTCAAGCATGGAATCTCACTCACTTACACTAAGCTTTAAAGTTGAGCAGGAAACAAGAAAGCCAAGGAGGAAGATAATTTTCACTTTGAAATAGTTTCTGGTTAAATGTGCCACATATGAAAATCAGTCACTTCACAGGCCAGAATAGTTAAAAATGGGAACTGTATCCGCAGCAAGGAAGAGATGATGTGAAGAAGAAAAAACATGATTTATTTTGATACAGTAAAGCACATATACAAAAAAGGTGTTTTATCTACTTACATCAAGCAGTATCCTATGCTGAATTCCTCTCAGCTGTAATTTTACTCTTCTAATAATATAAATATCAATAGAAATATATTATGCTTCCAATTTCCATTTTTACGTCACACTCCTTCTGCTCTATTGTTACTTATATCCTCTGCTTTCCTGAATTTCCTACCTGATCCCCTATTTCTTATCTAATTTTTATTGAATTCCTCATTTCTTTCCTCCATCCCACTTTTACTTAGATTCCAGTGGTCTATAAAGTACATTTTTTAAATAAAAAGTTGCACTCCAGCTACAGTCTATAGCATGTGATTTCCTGGTATTCTCATATTCAAATAAGACCACAATATTTTCTAGACTTCCCTCAGATTGATGATGACTCTGAAAGTGATCCTAAGCAACTATAATTGATTTTAATTTATATTTTTTTCTGAGTTGCCTCACATCTCCTTTTTTTGGGTTTCTTTTGCCTCTTCTGAGCTGTTTCTTGTTATATTTATTTTAAAAAATTGTGTGCCTTACCTATGAAGTTTCCCTCCTTCTCTTTTCTTCTTCTGAAATACTGATGTCAGCAGATTTTCACAAAAAAGTAAAAATATGGACAGCAAATGCTATTGAACACAGATTAAAATCTATGTGATAAAAGTTAATCCCAACAAAGATTAAAATCTATGTGGTAAAAGTTAATCCCAATTACCCTCTCACAAGTAGATTTCACTATTCTTCCTTGACTAGCCCTTTCCCTCAATCTAAAGTCTCGCCTTTTTTTTTTTTTTTTGCTCTGCATAAGTAACTAGAATGAGAAATTAAATAACAGTCATGGATAGGGAATATTACAACTTGCTGCTCTTATAATTCAAGTGGGGAGCAGGTGTAAATGAATTCACTGCTGGTCAATGACCATGACTTATCTTTCTAGATTATCATGTCACTTAGGAGAACAAATGATCCCACTATTCACTACCATTAACAAAATAAGAGTTAGGAGGAAACTTGAGGTCTTCTAGCCCGACCTCTGCTCAGGCAGCAAATGCTATACTATTTCAGATAAATGGTTGTCCAAATCTCTTCTTAAAATCTTCCAGTGTTGGAACAACCACAACTTCTGGAAACAAGTCATTCCACTGATCCATTATTTTGTGCAAACTACATATTTTCTCAAACTGAGACATTACTTGGCCTACCAACCCCCAAATGACAGCTGTCAGCACACATTTCTTTTTCTTCTTTTTAAAGTTTGCATTAATTTTATGATAAGGGCATTGCTTTTCTGTAAAAAAGAAACAATAAGGATAGTGATGTTAATGCCCATGTGATCATTTATGACTACAAACAGCAATTTCATGACAACTAAAGTAGGATCCTGGTTCAAGAGATCATTGGCCAGTGAATTTAAGCCCATGTCACACTGGCCAACGGATGCAAAAAGGACACAGCGGACGAGCAAAATGTTCCATCCGTTGTTATCCGCTCTTAAAAGGGGCAAAAATTTGCATAACCGGAGCGGATAACACGGACATGGGGAGGACGCAGGGCGGATGCAAAGCGGATGCGGAACGGAAGCCCAGCAGATGGAAGCGGATGGCGCAACCGCAGGGCTTCCGGGGGCCTCAGCAAAGCGGACGCGGAACGGATACAGCGGATACAGAACGGACGCCGAATGGATGAAGTGGATGCACAGCAGATGCACAGCGGATAAAGCGGATGCACAGCGGAAGCCTAGCAGATGCACAGCGGAAGCGGAACAGATGCCAAGCATTAATTGCGCATGTGGGGGGGAAGCATTGCGTAAGCCCCCGGATATAAAGGGAAGCAGCTCGCACGTGGCCAGCATTCTGAGGAAAGACCTGCTGCTGGACACTTCGAGTTCCTTGCCTGCCCTGCCTGCATGCCTGCCTGCCAGCCTGCCAGCCTTGCTGCCAGCCTGCCTTCCTGCCAGCCTTGCTGCCTGCCTGCCTGCCTTCCTGCCAGGCTTTCTGCCAGGCTTCCTGCCAGGCTTCCTGCCAGCCTTGGTGCCTGCCTGCCAGCCTTCGTGCCTGGCTTCCTGCCTGGCTTCCTGCCAGCCTTGGTGCCTGCCAGCCTCCCTGCCAGCCAGCAACTCCACAACCATGGGGAGGAAGCGAAAGCCTCAGCAGCCTGCCACCATCCCTGGCAAGAGGGACAGGGCCAACCTCCCGCACCCTGGCGGTGGTGCTTCTGCTGGTGCTTACTCTGTTGAAGCTGCTCCTGGTCCTGCTCGTCCTGCTCGTGCTCCTGGACTTGCTCGTCCTGCTCATGCTCCTGGTCTTGCTCGTCCTGCTCGTCCTGCTCATGATCCTGGTCTTGCTCATCCTGCTCGTCCTGCTCGTGATCCTGGTCCTGCTCGTGCTCCTGGACTTGCTGGCCCTGCTGGTGCTTACTCTACTGCTGCTGATCCTGGTCCTGCTGGTCCTGCTGCTGCTGATCCTGCTGCTGCTGCTGCTGATCATGATGATGATGATTATGATCCTGCTGGTGATGATGATGATGATGATGATGATAATGATGATGATTTTGCTGGTGCTGCTGCTGGTAGTGGTGGTGTGGAGGAGCAGCCCCTACTTCCTGGGAGCCCCTCTGATGAGGGCCCATCTGGTCCAGCCAAAGGGAGGAAGAGGCGTATGCGACAATGGGAGAGGAGGCAATACTATATTGAGGAGGCGCACGACGATGAGGTGCTGGAGTGGCTGAGAGAGAACGACTATCTGTGGTGGAAGGGACACCGGCTGTACAGGGACACCAAGCGGAAGCAGGCTGCTTGGAGAGGGAGGGCGGAGAATATGGGTTACACTTCGGAGGTGCTCCTCGGCCGGTGGAAACATATGCACACCTGGTACAGGAAGCTGCACCTCAAGAAATCTGGCCAGGCCACTGTGAAGCTGACAGACAGAGAGACCTACGTCATGGCCAGGTGCAGCTTCCTGGAGGGTGAGGTCCGCCACCAAGGAGCACCGGCAGCCCCTCTCACGACCCTCTCTCTCTGGCAGCCTGCTGAGAGCCAGTCTTCTTCAGGCCGAGAGTCAGTCCCTGTCTCCAGGCAGGTTTCTGTAGAGCGTGCCACGGCGGAGAACCCGCGGACAGGTGTGGTAAGTGTGGTGGAGTGCGTAGAGGACTCCCTGGTGCGGTGGGAGAAAGGAGACATCGAGTCCACCACAGTCCTAGCCACATCCACCACCAACCCAGCTCCGCCTCCGCAGAAAGGCAGAGAGCCGGACAGCAGGAGGGGCAGAGTCACACTGTCCTGCTGGAGATCAGGGACACCATCCACACCAGCATAGATCTCCTCTCTCAGCTGGTCCACACCGACTCCTCATCCTCCAACCGCAAGCTCTTCCTCACCTATGTCAACCAGACCCTCAAGGAAATGGCGGATCCACAGTACCAGCTGGTGAAGGACCGGATCACCGAGCTGCTTCACAACCCTCCAGACCCAGAGGAACCTGCTCCCACCCAGTCCAGGTCTGCTCCTCCACCCCAGGTGATGTCTCTCCCATTCCAAGGCTTCCCACAGGCCCTCACCTACCAGGGCTACGGCTACCAGGAGGTTCAGCAGCACAGGCAGCAGCCCTTCCCAGTCCAGGCACAGAGTCATCGGGCGACACCGTTGCCACCTGTTCCACTGATGCCACCGATGCCACCCACGACAATGATGCCACCCATGCCAGTCCTCACCCAGCTGCAGAGCAGACAGCCCCACTACACTACTCCTTCCTCCACCCCACAGCCAAGCCCAGCCTCAGTACATCTGTCATCAGTATTGGGGCTGACACCCCATGGCATGGAGGAAGGACCTCTCAGCATCACGGGGCTGAGCCAGCTGTCCGACACCTTCCTCAACACACCGTCCCCTGTTGTCCTCTCGAGGCCAGGCACTCCAGCACCACCCACCACCACAGCACCTGGACCCTTCACCCCTGAGACTGGGCACACCTCCGAGTGACCAATAAGAGTGCCAGAGACTGGGTAGCTGGCTACCTGTGGACTTTATTTGGACACTTGGGTCATTTTTGTTTTACAGCTTGTTGTTCAATAAAGTTTATCTTTGATTCACACACTTGCTTCATTTCTTTTTTTTAATAAAGTCTTGGTGGAAACTTTTAGAATTGGCTTAAGCCTTTGCATGTTTGTGGGATGGGTTAAGATAGCAGTGGGGTGGGCAGGGATACCTGTGGAATGAGCAGGGATACCTTTGGGATGGCTAATAGCTGTGGGATAGATAAACCTTCAGTGCAAGCATAGTGGGGCTGTATGGTCTACCCTCCCAGGTGCCACACCTATGGCCCTTTTTTATCAATAGCAATGTAAGCATTGATCCACACACTTGAACACAAACACAACTCTTTATTAAACGCCCTGTTCATTGTAGGCCCACCCAACATACATGGCCCAATCTCATCCATGTGATGAGACAAGCTGAAGGAGTGTCGATCAGGTTTCGCCCTTGCCTCCATTCCCCAGGCTCCATGTCCCCATTGCCTTGTTGACGGTCCACGAGCCTGTTCTGCAAGATTGGGTAGCGGGTGCGCATGAGATTGTGCAGGATGCAGCAAGCTTCCACGATCCTCCTCATGGTCTCTGGGTGATGCTGCATGGTGGTGAGAAGTACCTGGAATCTGTTGGCCAGGATGCCAAAGGCGTTCTCCACCACCCGCCTTGCCCTGGACAGTCTGTAGTTGAAGATCCTCTCTTCACGGGTCAGGAGTCTGGAAGTGTATGGCTTCATGAGGTAGGTTCTGAGGGAGAAGGTGTCATCCCCCACGATGAATTAGGGCACATCTTGCGTGTCGTTGGGCAGGGGGTCTGGATCTGGGAAGCCCACGATGAGGTTGCCTTCCAGCCCCTCCTTGAGGTGACTGGCGTTGTATACCTGGGCATCTGAGATGAGCCGTAGCCTGAAGCATCGATGTACATGAATTTGTAGTCAGCATCGACCATGGCGAAGAGGACGATGCTGAAGAAGCCCTTGTAGTTGAAATAAGTGGACCCTGACTTGGCTGGAGTTTTGCAGTCCACGTGCTTGCCATCGATGGCTCCAACAGTGTGTGGGAAGTTCCACCTCTTGATACCACTGCTCTGCAACTTTCTTCTTTCCTTCTTCAGTGTAGGGGCACTGGAGGAACTCCTCCTTGTATTCTTCGATGATGGCCTGCACCACTTCTCTGACCACAATGCTGATGGTGTTGTGTGGCACCCTCCAGCCATACTGCATGCTCCTGTAGGTGGTCCCTGAGGCCAGGTGGCGCAGAGTGAGTGCCACCTTGAGCCCAGGTTCCAGGCTGGGCTGGAAGTTGGTGTTTGCCTTGGTCAACCTGGGTGTCAGCCGCTGCACAACTTCGTCAAACATGGCTGGAGGCATCCTCATGAAGTTCTGGAACGCCCGAGTGTCTTCATTCCTGAGCTCCACCATCAGCTTGTTGTACAGTCCGTACTCTGCTCTTCTCCTGATCCATTTTCGGACCCAGACGCTTCTTGGCCGCCTCTTTTTCTTCCTGTAGTAGAGTTCACAGAGCCTGTAGATGGCTTCATACTGTTGCAGAAGTATGGTGGCTGCCAAAAGGACTGTGGTACGATCCACGGTGGACATGACTGGATGCTGTGGAAGAGGAAGAGTCAGATGAAGGCTGCAGAGGTCTGCACAGGTGGGCTGCTGGTCTGAAAGTGAGATGCAGATGAGTTGCTCCCCCTTTTTATAGGCAGTTTAGGTGTCCCTTTGCATCCTCTAGGCATCCCCTAGGCATCCTCTAGGCATCCTTAATATCCGAGATAGGTCCTCTCTGCGAACGTTTTTTCCGCTTTAAACACTTTGTTTCCGTGCTGCATCCGTTCTGCATCCGTTCTGCATCTGTTCCGCGTCCGTTCCGCTTCCTCCCTGCGTCCGGGCGGATGCGAGTTGCGTGGATGCGCAGCAGATGCCAAGCGGGTATAGCGGATGCGTCGCAGATGCGTAGCGGATGCAGAACGGACGAACTGGATACATTTTCCGCGCAAAAGTTTTGGGCAGCCCAAAACTTTCGGAGCGGATGAAACGTCAATAAACGGATGCTGGACAGATAGAGAGGAAGCAAAACGGAGGCAGTGAGTACATCGTGTTTTCGAACGGATGGCAAGGTTTTTTGTCTGTTTTACATCCTCTTTGCATCCGTTGGTTCAGTGTGACATGGGCTTAAGGTATAGTGGGTAAATGTAAATGTGATTTGCTGACATTATGCCTATCTTCAGTAAAGCAGTTATAAAATACAAAAACTTCATCTTACTTCATACAATAGGACTTGTGTGGTGTTTTGCTTTTGTCAAAGTTTTGACCAAATAGCTTTTTGAAGAAAAAAATATGAAGCAATAGATTGCTTCCTTCTAAAACACAAAGCAGCTGCACTGGTAAACAGAAGCGGCTACAGTATTCATTTGTAATGCATGTGCCTAATCCTAACTCTTGGGAAGTTACAAAAATGTTACCATTAATAGTTCATACCGATTGTGGTAAATTCCTTCCCCAAACGGATTAAAATAATCTTAGCAAACTAAAAAATATTCACTGTTAAAAATAATGGTCCTGATATATATTGACTACTCTGCATTGCTCAGTACTATTGTTTCTGATAAATGGTTTTCATTTACTTTAACTGTATTTAAGGACTTTCTAATCTGAACAAAAACCTTATCCTGGATATTACAGGAATCCTCAACTTACAAACACAACTGAGCCCAGACAATTGTAAGAGAATTTTGTCCCATTTATCATCTCTCTTGCCACAGTTGTTTAGGGAATCACTGCAGTTGTTAAGTTAGTAACATGGTTATTAAGTAAATATGGCTTCCCCATTGACTTTGCTTGACAAAAAGTTGCAAAAAATGATCAAATCACCTTGGAACACTCCATGTAACATAAAGATATATTAGTTGTCAAGTGTCTGAATTTTGATCACATGACCATGGAGATTCTGCGACAGTCCTAAATGTGAAATACAGCCATATGTCACTTAACTGAATAGAATAACAGAATAACAGAATCAGAAGGGAGCTGGGAGGTCTTCTAATGTAGGGGTCGCTAACCTTTTGGACCAAGGATCACCAAATTCATAATTTTAAATCCCAGAGACCACTAACTGGTTCTGTGGGTGTGGCATAATTTGTGGGTGTGGTGGTCATGTGACTGGCTGGGCATGGCTTGTATTTAAATGTTATAAATATTTTTATAAATATTTATTTTTTTATAAAAAAGAGCAACTTTTACCCAAAATCAGGCAAAAGAAGGCAGGCAGGCAGATTGAGTTGCTCACAGAATCACAGATTCATTCAGAAATCTATCTATCTGCCATTGGCTAGCTCAGACTGTCACATAAAATTTGCTTGCAAGCAAACTCATAAAATTTGCTAGCAAACTCACAAAATTAACTCACAACACACCATGTATGTAAATATTGAATTTTCTATTCAAAAAAGAGCAACTTTTACCCAAAGTCAGGCAAAGCAGGCAGGCAGATTGAGTTGCTCATAGAATCATTCAGTGATTTATCTATCTGCCATCGGCTAGCTCAGTCTCTCAAATTTGCTTGCACTGAATAATAGAAGCTTCAGTCCTTAGGGAGTTTCGGTTGTGCTTAAAAGCAGAGCCGGAGATCTAAAGACTAGCTAGAAAGCAAGAAATCTAATCATTTCCTGCTTCCTAGCTAATCTAAATATCCCGGCACAGCAGAACAGTTGGTCGGAAAAGTTTGCCAGGTCAGGAGTGAGTGGGCGGGGAGGGTTCCTGCGGGCCATGTGGGCTGCGCAGCCTTGTGTTTCTATGCAACCTGGATTAATTGCCTTATGGGGGTGCTCTGGGGGGTGAGAGTTCTCTGCGGCCCACCAAAATTTTCTCACGGCCCGACAGTTGGCGACTGCTGTTCTAGTCCAACCTCCAGTCAAGCAGGAGATTCTATGCCATTCCAGATTGTCCAGTTTCTTTTTCAAATCCTCCAGTGATGGAACACTTTTTTCAGTGCTGTTGCAAGTTAAATGGTCACTAAATAAATGGTTGGAAGCTTATTGTGATCCTTGAGGAACTAGCCAGACTAAAGATTATTGCAGAAGTGAAGTATGCCCTAGCCTAGAGACTGGTCACCTCACTTGTTGGAGTCTTTACTTCTCAAAATGTTTTTAGTCAGTGCTTCCGAATATGTAGGGCAACATCTTAAAATAATTTATTTGAGATAAAATGTTTAACTGCATTAATCCATATTTAACTGGGATAAACAAAAATGTATTCTAGAAACTTTTTTAAAATTTGTTTGAAAACCGAATTTTTCCAGATATCAGATTCCTCAGTGATGGAGTTACAAATAAAGAAGCAAAATCGGAAGTACCCTGGAGACAAACATATTTTTTGATGTCAACTGGTGTAATCCATGCAACCAGTTAGGTTTTGGAATAGCAGTATTCAGTACGATTTGTACTGAAGAACACAAAGCAAGCAGGCATCATACATGATACAGATCAAAAAGGGAAAAGGCTTCAATTATGTGGTTACAGCTATTATTTTGATTCCCGCACATACACTGAAAACTCTGAAAGTAAACCAATATAAAAAAGGAAAGATTTCCCCTGTCCAATTGTGTTTGACTCTAGGAGGCAAGTGCTCTTCTCCATTTCCTAGCCAAGGGAACCAGGGTTGTCCAAAGATACTTCCCTGTGGCCATCATGACTATATTCAGAGAAGCATGGAATGCTGTTACCTTCCTACTGATGTGGTACCTATTTATCTATTTGCATGCTTTCGAGGTTGGTAAAAGCTGGAACAAGAATGGAAGCTCAACCCATCATGTGATGCTTGGGTCTCAAACTGCCAACCTCCTGGTCCACAAGCCCAGCATTTTAACTGCTAGGTCACCACACCCCCTTAAACCAATGTAGGGTGAAAGTCATTGCTACTTTTTTGAGTTTAGCTCACTTCTTCCTGTTCATTAATTTAGGTAAATAAACTAATTACATTCTGATGTGTGTGTGTGTGTGTGTGTGTGTGTGTGTGTGTGTGTGGTTGTGTATTATGTCAAGGCTACACTCTTTAGTTCATTCTTTCAATTTCTCATATATATATATTTTGAAGATCTCATCAATTCTATCCAAGCATGATTTTTTTTATCTGCAACTTCTTCTCAACCCATTCACTGTTCCTACATATGTTATTATCCATTCTGTTTTCTTTCACCATGTCCACTCATCCTCCTTCCTATATTTGTTTTGTGATCTAATTCCCCTTTTATTCTATTTATATTATCCTGTATCCCTCTGCCAGTGAAAATGGAGCCAAGGAGCGATGGCCGCATGTGAGCTCCATTTTTGCTGGCTGAAACCTCAGGCCAGTCCTTCACTGTTTCCAAGGCCACCTAGAAAGCCAGATGTTAGCACCCTGCAGGCAAAATCCAGCCCTGTTCTAAACAATCAAGGGGATAGCACTTATTTATGACTTTTTCCCTAATCAATGTTGAATCAGGACTAAGCATATAATTAATTATTCTACCTGGTTTATTTCAATTATATATCTTATTACATTCCACAACCAACCTTTTATACAGCACAAAACATTCCATCATTAAAACCTACTCACTTTATCATACTTTTTTAAAAAAAATCAGCATAAATATAATAAACTCTTACATTCATTCATTTCACAATAAACTGTTAAAAGAGGGAAAAACTGCACTGTAACTCCCTACTGACTGTGTAACTGCCATTTACTTTTCAAATATTGCTCACTATCATAATCATATTTCATTTTTTATTTCATTAGACTTTTACCAAACTCTTTCTAAAACACATTTCCTAAAAAAATCTCTGTAGTTTTTATTTTATTGCTTGCTACCTTATCATTGGTATGAAGAATATCTTACATTTTATGCAATTGTAGAACTAAACATGCATAAAATTAAGAAACTACTGTTATATCCCAAAATATTTTCTCCTTTTTTTTATCTTTAAGAAGACTCAGGTTCATGTTTGGGGGGCAAGAAAGATTATTACATCACCCTTCCAATTTTTGCCATTTTAAGTGCTTTCTTATAAATTTTGTCCAAAAACTTTAAACCAAAATTAACTATCACTTAACTTATACATACTATGGATATTACAATAATTCTGACTACAAACTTCCTGTTCCTAAATATGATTATTTAGCTATCAGGGATGAATGATCTTCAGTTCAATGAACCCTATTTTTACCCTTTTATTCTTGATCTGATTGTGTCATTCACAGTTATTGTTCTTGCTATTGTACTTGTTATTGACCAATCCACTCTTGTATGATTTCTGAATGTACTCACATAGCTATCTGTACTGTAACTTTAGTGCATCAATGACTGTTTTCAGTCACAAATTCTAGTGTTGGCATTCTATGGAAGCAGAAAGCAATGCAGCAATGAACACTAAGTCAGTGAAGCCCAAGAATGTGAGGAGAGTGGATATCTTGTAGGCATCTGCAGACTACTAATGATCTTTGAATTACACCTTCAGTGTCACCACGATTGTCCAATCATCAGAAACAAACACAGTCTTCACACTTATATTAACTGATATATTAAAGTCTCAAATGCATCTATATTTCAACATTTCTCACTTATACCATCAACACATTCAGCCTTTCCATTTCTCAACATTCTTACATCATTTATAACTTTCTATCTTTTTATCATTTCTTCGTTTTGCTTTAAACTGCACTTTTCAACATATCCCTATCTTTTCCATACATATCTATGAAATAATCCTTTCCTTACTTCAGTTTTATCACATATTATTTTATCACATTTATTTTTAATTCTATTCATTCTGCTGAAGGTTCCTTGTTTAGCCTTCTTCACTAATTTTCAAAGTGATTGTTGAAGTCCATGATCTGTTTTTGTGTTTGTTTGTTTTTTTTCAATCTTAGCCATTCCTTGTCCTTTGACAATATTATTTCCAACAGTATTTTCTATTCATGCATATTATACCATCTTCATTTTTGCAGCAATTATCTTTTGTATTTTTTCTCATCCTAGCTTCTGACTTATAAATTCATAAAGAACGTTGTAAATTTCACAAGAAGTTAAAAGAACTTTAACAAGGAACTTCACAAAAAAAATATTTTGCCAGCAAAATTTTAGTCACTTCTGTGGCATTTGGTAATAATTTAACATATTTTTAAATTAGGTTAGCTAAAGATAAAGGTTCCCCTCGCACATACGTGCTAGTCATTTCCGGCTCTAGGGGGTGGTGCTAATCTCTGTTACAAAGCTGAAGAGCTAGCGCTGTCCGAAGACATCTCCTTGATCATATGGCCAGCATGACTAAACATCGAAGGTGCACGGAATGCTGTTTCCGTCCCACCAAAGTGGTCCCTGTTTTTTTACTTGCATTTTTACATGCTTTCAAACTGCTAGATTGCCAGAAGCTGGGACAAGTAATGGGAGCTCACTCCGGTGCTTGGAATTCGAACTGCAGAACTGCAACTTTTCTGATCGACAAGCTCAGAGTCTTAGACACTGAGCCATCACATCCCTCTAAATTAAGTTAAATTGGTTAAATGAGGTTAAATTATGTTTTAAATATAAACAGTATTTTTTTAATAAATTACCAGTCGCCATTCTAATTCATTCTAGGATTTCTGGCCCAATCATTTTTATGTACTCTTTCATTGCAGTCTGATTTCTCTGGTTATGTCCTCTGACAGAATTGTTTTTCCTTCAGAACATTTTCCTTAAGCCATTTTTTCCAAAACCTGTGATTCACCATTTGTTATCACCATTCACAAGAGCAAGGGTATCACACTCGATTTCATTGAGGGCCACATCAGGGTTGTGTTTGACCTCAGGGGCCAGGGTATGCATGGCCAGGGTGGGCATGGCCAGTTCGACATCACTTGTGTTGGGAGTGCCTGTGGGCTCCTGAGTTCCGTTTTTGGCTGCAACTGTCTCCTGCAACTCTCTGCCAGTGAAAACAGAGATCGGGAGGGACACCCACAGATTTCCCAAGCTCTGTTTTTCCTGGCAGAGGCAACACAGACCAGTCCTTCACTGTTTCCAGGTCGGTCCCATGGGCCAGAACTAAGCAGCCCATAGGCCTTGAGTTTGACACCCCTGCATTAGAATGTAAAATGTAATTATAACCAACTTAGAGGTGTGCACAGTAAATACGTTTTGTTCCATATATTGAACAGCAATAGCAATAGCACTTGGATTTATATACCGCTTCATAGTGCTTTGTAGCCCTCTCTAGCTGTTGACAGAGTCAGCATATTGCCCCCAACAATCTGGGTCTTCATTTTATCAACCTCGGAAAGATGGAAGGATGAGTCAACCTTGAGCAGGTCAGAATCAAACTCCTGGCAGTGAGCTGAATACTGCATTGTAACCACTGAGCCACCATGACTCTTAAAGACATTATGGCTCAAAAATTAAAGTTGGTATTCCTCTTTCCTTTATGCTCCCTCCTTCTAGCTCAGCCACTGATCTTCCCAGACCAATCATAGTTTCTGAGTCAACATAGCAGAGGTCTCCAAACTTAACAACTTTAAGACATAGCTGGCTGAGGAATTCTGAGAGTTGAAGTTCACAAGTCTTTAAGTTGCCAAGTTTGGGGACTCCTGCAACACAGGAACCGACCAATGTTTGGACCTGGGAAAATCTATCTGTACATAGAGTAATGCATGCATGAATTAATGTATACAATCTTTTAACCAACATGAACATTCCTACTGGTTTCTACATTACCATCTAAATAATAATAAATTTGTTTTTTTCGGATATATAGTTTAACTCTCATGCATATTTCACTTTCACTTCCATGAATATATTCATTAATTCCACTCTATAAGATGAAACCTATTCAATCTACTATATCCGTTCCCCTTTCTCTTAGAAACTACTTTGCTTTCATTCATTTCATTCAATATTTCATCCTTTTTATCCTTTCCTCAAAATTTTTACTATGTCACAAATAATAACAGTCTCCCTTTCCCACTCATCTCTTTCTTTCCTTTCCATTTTTTTCCTCCCTCCCCTCCTTTCTTGTTGTCCACATAAACTAATTGTCTCCTTTTCCTGGTCTTAGTCTAACTATCAACTGCCTTTTTCTTCACTGTTAAGTTTTCTTAGTTATGGCCACTGCAGTGCACCACAGTCAGTCATAATCATGTGATCATAATTTCCCACCCTCCCTGCCAGCTTCCCAAAATTAAAATGAATGGGGAAGCCAACAGTAAGATGGAAATCACTCCTACTCCCACTGCTTTTTTTACCTACTCATAATCATTCTATCTGTTTAGATAAGTAAATATCTTTGAAAGGATGAGCCAAGTATAATTTAAAAAATGTGAATTTGAGAAAACATTTTAAGAGTTCTGGAAGAAACCATGAAATTGATATGAAAAGGAAGTTCTACTTTGTTATTATAACTTCACAAAAGATAAATAGAAATCACTGTGAAGCATATACAATGTCAAGTAGGTAATATTTCTATGTTGTTCAAAGATAGAAATCATTCTACCATTTTGTTCTTCTCCATACCCATTCCCTCCACACAATTTCAGAAGATGAAGAACAACAGACCCTTACCATGTATTCCATATTGGAAGCTTGTGGATAAACTTGACCCCGCAATTTATTATGAATATCCAAGATACTTTGCATATCATTGTCAGTGATAGCTCTTTTTCCTCTTTGCTTTGCAATCCACCATTCACCATCTTCATCCGTGTATTTTTCCAGCATGTCCTCAAATATTGTTGAATTGGGGAGCACCATAGGAGAAACTGCCTGAGCTATGACTAGCAAAGCAGTTACTCTAAACCATTCTTCACTGTTCATGATGAATGATGTCAAAACTCTTCTGGGTTAATTCCAAACCAAAAGCTTCTTTCAGATCTGTTGGCTTAAATGGCAAAAGAGAATCAAACTATTTTGCAGCAGTGAAAGTACAGCTGTTTCGTGTCATAACTAAAGAGGAAAGAGATCATATTTGCATTGATTCTGAATGGCAACTTGTCTTCATCTCCATTCACACTAGCATTATGTTGGACTACTTAAATGCACAACTATGGCTCTATTTGAAAGAAACTAATATTTCCGATAAAAGTACTTAAAAAGGAAAAAGCCATATAATTAGCTGGCAATTCTATGTCTTCCAAAGACCTCTTCTGAAAAAGTTTTTGTAACTTAAAAAGAACTATGAATTTAAACCATAGAAAAAGAAACACCTTGTCTAAGGAGGTTTACAGAAACATATTTTCGTAAAAAAAATAATCATTTTAAATTGCAAGCCAAATACATTTATTTACAAAACATTACAGGTTATATTTCTACCTTTTAGTCATTCAGCTGATATTTAAACTTATGATGAACTCTCTAATTCAGTGGCTTCCAAATCTGAGTTATCCCAAATTTGGGGAAAGTGGTTTTTCTTTGATTAAGGATATATGCACCCATAACTCAAGGTCATTAAAATTGGCTTAAAATTTTATGTACATTGGATAAAGAGGATTTTCTGATAAGAAGTTTTGGGTAATAAGGAAAAAGTTTGGGAAACATTGTTCAAAATGCTAATTTCAGTTAAGACACCAAAATATCTTAACACTGACCTGAACTTCATGTATGTTTGAACAAAAGCATTCTTTTTTTAGAACTAATATTTTTTCTATAACAACATTCATGAGCATTTTCAAACCTTTGGTCACAATTCATATTCATGGCATTTGACAAAGCAAACCAGCAAGTAACCCCTCCCCACTCCCCACCCCCCACCCTCCAAAAAAGATCCGTTGGAGTTCCTTCAAACTTTAGTTTAAAAAAAAAAAAAAATCTGAATTGTTCTGCATACTTGCAATAAGGAAGATATCATTCTCTCAGAAATCAATGGGAGCTTACAAGCATTTCATTGATAAATGGAAAGTGGGCACAATAATACAAACCAATGAAAAATAAAAGAGGCAGGTTTTGTGCACTTTTGCATGATGTATTTTCTCTTGCCTTGCGTAGTCACATCTCTATTACGAGAAATTGCAAAGTACTTTTAAAAATCTACAGATTTCAACAACTTTCCAAGAAGGATCAAAATCCCTCAATACCCTCCCCCGGCCCCGGTTCTCTTTTATTCTCTATCTTGTTGGCAAAAGCCCCCGAGCCCTCACTGCAATGGGACAATGCCTCTTCTTTCCTGTTTCTGGGAACGACGCCGAACTCCAAGGAGGCCACCGGGTGGGAGAGAAGCTGAAAACTTCCCAGGCAGCTTCGCCCCTCCGTTTCAAAGGACCGCTTTCTTTCACAAGGATGCAAACAGCCGTCAGAAAAGGAATCGCGCTGGGAAGTGGGACTTTGGCCAGTGTGCGCAGGCGCACGTTTGCGTCAAACAAGCGAAAGAAGGGTCTTTACCTCGGTCCTCTTTCTGAAATCGGGTCGCGGCGGAGCCACGCAGCTTTGGAGGCCGCTGTGCGTCGTTGAAGTTTGCAGCAAAGGGGCAGAAAAGGACGAGCTTCCTCCGGCCCCGCTCGGAGCGCGTAAGGCGCCAACTTGTGCGCCCCCAAATTTGTGCCCAAGTGGCAGTTCACAGTGATGTCTCTGGCCTTCCTTCTCCCACGATAGCACTGGCAAGCTTCGCGTCTCTAAAGGGCTGCTGGGGAGCGGGGTGCCTCTCGCTGCCAGCCCTTTATCCCAAAGCTCCGAGGCGCGCACACCCACCGTGACGCGCCCGGGCTCTTCCCTCCTCCCCAGTATCCCAGGCAGGGTAAGATTTGTGGGCAACGGGATTCCGTAGCCACCCACCATCATCCTCCCCTTCCCCTCGCACGGCAGGGTCTTCGGTGAGAGGCAGGTCCGATGTCACTCAGGCTCTTCTCGGGGACAGGCCAATGGACAATTTATTCAGGCTGGAAGGAAGGAGAGAACCTGAGGGAGATTTCAACGGAAATGTTATTGCACAGAAATGGAGCCAGAGCCACGTCGCACTTGGTGGTTTGTGTTGCTTGCTGGTGTGTTGATGGTGGATTACATGTATAGTCTACCTTTAACAGAGCATTCACCTCGTCCATCTTATACTCACAAGAACCCACTCAGGTGGGTTAGACTGATAACCAGCCAAGATAAGACAGGATTCAGATACATTATTTAACTTCACAGGGAAATATTCAAGATAAAAATGTAATCATTTGCCCCATGTCCCAACACTATGACAAAGTAACAGAATTGTAATGTATGACATCTAATTTACTAAAATAACAATGTTATATTTTCCTGTATATATTACTCCTATAGCAGATACAATATCATTTTTTTTGGATGGTGAAAAACAACGATTAATAAGTATGACTCACATCACTGAATCGTTTATTAAATGTTTATACATTGCCCTTTGCATAAGAGAATACAATAAAATCCCATGAAAAATCGAACACAGGAACAATATTATCAGTATTATCACACCCAGATTAACAGGTTAAAATTGCAAACCCAAGCACTGACATATTTACTAAAAATTCAACAACTCACCTGAGCGATGTATAATTTTAAGTGCCTTGTGAAAGCACTATGGTGAAGCACATAGTGAAGCACTATGGTTCATCTCTGAAGGCAAAGGATTTCCAAAACGTTGGGACCACCACAGAGAATGTCAGCCATCAGGTCCAAGTTTCTTCAACTCTGTGCAGCTGGAATCCTGTGTTTCTTCTCTTGATGAGTTCATAAGATGAGATGGTTCCGAAGGTAACTCACACTATGACGGTCTTTAGAGACTTAAATCAGCATTTTGAATTGGATTAGGAAAGCTATTAAGCAACCAGTACAAAAACTAGAGTATAGGTGTAATGCTGCAATGGCTTCTTTTTCAACAGGCAGGCTGTTATACTGTGTACTGGCTGTAGTTATACTGAGTTATTTGTAAAAGCGGATCCAGCAAGAATACATATTATGAGTAGCCTAAACATGGAGTGGTCACATTAGTCATTATCACTAAGGCTTTCCAACCAAAAGGAGTTGCAACTGTCTAAGTTGGAGGAAAATTCCTTGGTTTGTACCTACTTTTCTAGCCAGAGTTGTGAGTTATGGGCTTGCTACTTCAGGAAAGTGCTCTCTCTGAGCAATAACTGTAACTAAACAAGTATTCTGTCTATATTGTTTAGATTCAATTACAGTTTGAATCATTCATAACAATTATTTTGCTGTATATGAAAATTGATTGAATATCTCAACCATTACTGCATAAGATTTCATCGTGCAATTAAGATTATTCAGATTTTTAAAGCTATTTCATTAATATATAATGGTGGTGGTAGTCAAAGATAGTAAAAATAATCTAAATATGAAATAGAATTATGAACCACCAAACAATTTAAAGTATCTACACTAATGGTTTTACATTTCAGTTGCATTTTTCCCTAGTCACCTTTCTTGTTCATTATTCCTCCTGCAAATTCTTAGCTAGCTTCTTTGTCTCCCTCTCCCTCTCTTCCTCAATCTCTCTGTCTCTTCTTCAATCTCTCTGTCTCTCTCTCTCAATATCTCTGTCTCTCCTTCAATCTCTTACTCTCTCACCCTCAGTCTCTCTCTCTCTCTCTGTCACACACACACACGCAGACACACACACACAATATGTGTATGTATGTATGTATGTATGTATGTATGTATGTGTGTATGTATGTATATAGTTGCATGTGTCAATCTTCCTATTTTTGCTTGTTATATTGTTCCCATTTTATTTTGACCGTATTATTTTGCATTACTGGGGAAGCTGTCTGAGCAAGCAGTTACTAGAATCAAAAGATTTTGTACCACAAACTGAAAAATCCTACATTAATTTTCATTACTTTGCTTTGCTTCATCACACTTTAATCACCTCATTGGTCTATAAGTTTCATGTATTCTGATGAAAAAAAAATGGCACATTAATAAAGCTTAAAAGGGTGTAACTTAAATATTTTATGTACCAATTGGTATTAAATGTATATATGCTATCCTGTTACAATAATGTAACTGCTGCAACTTGTATCCAATTCATTTATTTTAAAGCCACACAAACATATAGATACTTTTTAGGCATCGTAGTATGATAGGTCAAAGAAATTAAAATTAGTTATTGTCAGGAATCAGAAATTAGTCATAAGGCAGGTCTCAATATTTATGGAATTGGCTCTCCCTGTATAGCTGTTCACACATTTGCATTAAAAATAATGTTAATCTCTAATGTTGCCTTAGTTTCTCCATGTTGTTCATTTTGAATTCCTTACTAAATGTGACACACAAAAACCTACCATATTATCTATGCATAGAACCTTTATATTGTAAAATTAAAGAATTCTACTTTTTTTTCCCCTATAGATGCTAAAAATTCTATTCACCTAATAACATAGGCAATAATATTTTAATGGCTTGTTAGCAATCTAGATAAAAGATCTAACTTTTTATGTTCACAAATATGTTTAAGGATTCTTTTAAAATGTCATTCAAAGCAATAATTCCAAATATTTAATAATGTTATCTTTTTTAATTTAGAAAAGCAAATTATTTTAATGAATACTTGACAGTAACATGACAAAAGTGCAGGGAACAAACTATGTTAAGTAAATGAACAGGTGGATTAAGAAAAGGAAACGTGGACGAAATGAAATGAACTATCTTATCAGAATGTATTCTAGTTTACTAATTTTTTGGAATATAGCTAATGAAGACTTGGTTGTATATACTGTTTATCAGTTTTTATGGACTTTGATGAAGCTTGGAAAATATGACAATTCTATACTTTCACAAAAGAAAAAGACTAGAACAAGATTAATGAAAATTCAAGAGGAATAAGCAGAATGCAGACAAAAAGGAAATCCAATAGATAAGCGGGTAAAGATCAGAAAGTGAGCACGGAGGAGGAATAGAAAGGTAAGAACTAGAAAATCCTGTTATTGTATTCAACACAGAGGTATTTTGCTACAGACTTAGTTTGGAACTGGATTTAGGTGTCTCTGATGGAAACCATGGCAAAATAAACACTTTCCTGTATAAAAATTCTCAGTTGCATAGTAGCTTTTCCTTTTTCAGTGATGCCTTGAATGCCGAGATGGTTACTATGTTTACATGAATATAATTTCATTTTGGAACAAATAAATTCCATGTAAATAGCTTGACATTACTATGTACGTTTAAAGATTTAGAGATACTGAAAGTTCATCATGAAAGTTTCTCATACTTGAGAAATCAACAATCCTTTGGAAATCTGTAGACTTAGAAAGGATAAAAAGTATAACATTATTTAGAATAATTGGGAATAAGCTGTTTTGTATTCCATCATTTATTCAATAAAACATAATGACAAATGTATGTTGTCACTATTATGTTCAGAGGCACAGTGGCTCAGTGGCTTAATGATGCTGGAGATGGTCTTTATTCCAGTGGTTCGGGTCCCAGCACCACTGCTGGGTGGGGTGAGCTCCTGCCATTTACCTCAGCTTCTGCCCACCTAGCAGCTTGAAAGCATGTTATATGTGAGTAGATAAACAGGTAACACTTTAGTGGGAGATGAGCCAGAGCTTCGTGTGGACAGTTAGAATCCCATGGGCACCGGAGCTCCTTGATTTCAATGGCTGTTTGCAAGGTGGCTTTGGAAGAGGGAGAGGGCCCTGGATGACACTGTAGAAAAGCTGCTCTTCTTTCTTTCTGGCTAGCTCGCCCACAGTGGCATACCTTGGGAAGCACATGAGTATGAACCCAACAGGATTAGCAATCTTAAACAGCCCTTATGTTACAATCCAAAAATGGAAATCACAAACAAAGAAAAAGGGAAAGGAATACTTCTGTTTCTTCTTTTATCTTCCTGCACCTTTAATGCTGTAATCACATTCACATCACTGTGGTTTCAATCAGAAGCACAGTATGTTCATGTTACCTGTATCTTTTGTTTTGTGAACCAAATTGTCTGCATTGTTTAGTAATAAGTAAAAATGTCTATGTCCATTAAATGTCGATGTCAACTGCCTAATTCAGTTACAGAAATTCCAATGTATTTTTGTAGAAAAAAAAAATATTTTAAAAATACGTGTCCAGAACAAGCATTCTTCAATCATATCTTAATGTTTTTGCCGAATATTCTTAAATTTTTTACTTCTCTTTTCATTTTGTATTCTAGAAAAAAAAATGAAACTTGCCAAGAGGAATCCTACCTGCAACAAAGGTGACTCTTCCTCAACTGTAAAATAACCCCAAGTATTAATTTAAATTAAATAAATGTAAGTTTGGTGGGGGCAATTGTCCATAAAGTCTTCATCATGGCTAAGAACATCAATGGAATTTCATACCTCCCAGCCACAGAACTTGCAAGTGAACCACAAAATTTTCATTTCTTGCAATGTACTTACAGGTAATCCTGCCTGAAGAACAAGTATGTTATTACACAATCTCTCCTTTATCTAGAGATCTAGCGATGACCCACTGGACCCTGATCTCCACCATAATACCATCTCCATCCTTCAGTGGTGATTAGATTTCAGTTAAGCCCCTCTAGAAGCTCAGTGCTTCAGTGTTCAATATTCATGGCTTTTAAAAGGAAGTATATAATCAAGAAATTAAAAAGTAACAAAAATAATTGATTTTGTAAAATATGGTATTGTGCTAAAAATAAAAAGTTCATTATTGTGGTACAGTAGCAGAAGTTATAGGGATAGGTAAGATTATCAGATCTGATTTTGTTAAGTTTTTTTTTTTTTTTTAAGTTTTTATTAATTTTCTACAGACAAACAAACATACAAAACATTAAAAACATCTACTCTCATATATACTTCCGGTGTATCGGTTGGTTCATCAGTTTTGTGCATTCATTTTATAGTGTCAATTACAATTATATTGCATAACCACTCATATTGTCAATCCATATTCTAATATTACTAAAAAAAAAAAAAAAAAAAAAATCTTTTTCTGACTATACTTTTAATCATTCATGCTTTGCGAGATAACAATACTTCAAACAGTTTATTCTATAATTTATCGTATAATCATAACAAATCAATCCTAAAAACTCTTCATATATATAATATTAATGCTCTATTATTGTATTTTATCATCTAACCATTGATAAAAAAAACCCCAAATTGCATAAAATTGTTTATCTTCTTGTTCTCTAATTTCAAATGTCAATCTACTCATCTCAGCACATTCCAATATTTTCTTAATAATTTCTTCCTGCAATGGTATTTTCTCATTCTTCCAGTTTTTAGCAAATACAATCCTAGCCGCTGTTAATACATTTACAATCAAATATTTCAAATCTTTATTATATATATCAGGTAAAATTCCCAATAAAAAGATCTCTGGCTTCAAGTCTATGTGTTTCTTTGTCATTTTTTCCAACCACATGTGAATTTTAGTCCAATATTTTCTAGCATTCTCACAGGTCCACCACATATGATAGTATGAGCCAGGTATCTGATGACATTTCCAACATTTTTCAGATTTATTCTTGAACATTCTTGCTATTCTTGTCGGGGGAAGGTGCCACCTGTAAAACATCTTATACAAGTTTTCTTTATATGCTATTGACATTGTCATTTTATAATTTTGAGTCCACAATTTTTGCCATTGTTCTAAATCAATTCCATATCCAAAATTCTTCCCCCATGCAATCATAGTTTCTTTAACTTGTTCTTCCTCTAGCTTAATTCCCAATAAATAACCATATAACTTTTTAATCACTTTCTCATCAGTACCCATCAATATCTTATCTAAATCAGTCTGTTTATCATAGAATCCTTCCGTTTTAAAATCTTCAAGATATCTTGAGTGTATTTGTGCATATGAAAACCAATTCATCCTTATACCTTGTTCCTCTAAATTTTGGATCGTTTTAAGTCCACCCTTTTCATCCAACAGTTCCCCATATCTAACTGTTTGTTCCTTTTTATAGATCATAGGATAGGAAAATGCTTCAATAGTCGATAACCAAATTGGAATTTTCAAATAACATTGTTTTTTTATCTTCTCCCAATTTAACCACAAAGACTCCCGTATATAATGTCTTCTGAAATACCCCTGTGTTTTAGTTCCCTTGTACCATAAAAAAGCATGCCAGCCCAACAGTAAGTCATGTCCTTCTAATGTCAACAATCTATGTTTTCTTAATGTTATCCATTCTTTGACCCACATCAAACTTGCAGCTTGATAATACAATTCCCAATTAGGCAGGCCAAAACCTCCTCTATTTCTAGCATCTTGCAAAAGTTTTAACTTTATTCTCGCTTTTTTACCTTGCCATATAAACTTCAACATAGTTTTATTTAAATCTTCAAAATAATCTTTTCCAAGTCTAATTGGTATTGTTTGAAAGAGAAATAAAATTCTAGGTAAAATATTCATCTTAATTGTTGAAATTCTCCCTATTAATGACAATTGTAAATTTTCCCATTTCTTCAAATCTGTAATTATCTGTTGTTTAAGTTTAATATAATTATTCTCTTTTAATGTGCTACATCTTGCTGTCAAATATATCCCCAGATACTTAACCTTGTTTGTAATTTGAATTTTCAAAAGATCTGT
Source organism: Laticauda colubrina (assembly GCA_015471245.1). NCBI lineage: Eukaryota > Metazoa > Chordata > Lepidosauria > Squamata > Elapidae > Laticauda > Laticauda colubrina. The sequence continues at coordinate 39,509,754 of BLBF01000002.1, forward strand.
CAGTTCTTCTCTTTGTCTCAATAACATATTTTTTGTCAAAATCTTTGTTTTATCTTTATTTATTTTCAAGCCAGCCATCTCACCATATGTCTCTACCTTTTCCAATAACTTTGGAGCGGTTTCTAACGGGTCTTCCAGAATAAAAGCTAAATCGTCAGCAAAAGCTTGTAGTTTAAATTCTTCCTTTTTAATTTTCATTCCTTTTATA